>OZ010592.1:8977257-8989757 GCA_963932145.1 Acanthosepion lycidas | reverse complement strand
AAGCAGTGATACAGCGAAACAGGCTTGTACGTGGATGACTGTAGTAATTATATATATTAATAAATATACATCTGTATATTTATTAATATATATATATATATATGATTAATAGCTCTCTGGTATTTCGTCGAAAACTGTTAGATTAACAACATCACTATATGTGTGATATAATTATATCTATGTAAGTGTGTGTTTGTAAGATTGTCTACGATAATATATTATCGCTTTTTCTCACAACAACTGACCATTATATATTCTACGACGTTTTTTGTTTTTTGTTTTTTTTTCCTCTATTCCCGGTATCTTTATAAGTAATGTCTGTCGCAAACTAAACCATCTAAGTTTCCGTTTTTGTGACAATATACATAGATACCTAGCCTCTGTGTGTTAGTCTTCTCTGGTTTTCGCACGTTCGAAGCACTACCCTCGACTGACAAAAACACTGGTGTTATATAGCTCTATAAGACCAACGCTGATTATTGGCTAATACCTGTCCAGTATCGCTCATATGCAAATAGTCAGCGCCACCTACTCCATGTAGAAGGCCTTTTCAACAGCCCATTTTGGACCACATACAACCAACTCGGAGTCTTTTATCGGGCTGACCGGATCCTCTGTTACACTTTGCTAACTTATTGTTATAGTGGAACACACCCTATTCTATAGTTAATAGACTCTCCCACCTATAAAACGTAGTAGTAGTAAGAGTAACGAGTGAGTGAGTCGGTGAGTCAGTCGATGCTGGACGACAGATAGTCGAATACTAAAATATCAGCGACCACAACTAGATTACTCTTACTACTCCTACTTATTATAGGTGGGAGAGTCTATTAACTATAGAATAGGGTGTGTTCCACTATAACACATACAAAACATAGCAATACAAATTTACATTAACCCATATCGATAGGGTCAAAGGAAACTACTGAAATCCATCTTGAAA
Source organism: Acanthosepion lycidas (assembly GCA_963932145.1). Classification (NCBI taxonomy): domain Eukaryota; kingdom Metazoa; phylum Mollusca; class Cephalopoda; order Sepiida; family Sepiidae; genus Acanthosepion; species Acanthosepion lycidas. The sequence continues at coordinate 8,988,814 of OZ010592.1, read as the reverse complement.
TCATCAGGTCAATCGTCAATTGTAAAATGTCTTAAAACTGTGTTTATTAGATGATCGCTTCTTAGATAACATTCGTTAAGAACGTTTCTAAAATGAAATAATTATTTTGTTCCACTTAACAAAAATGTCTTTCTTGACGTTGCATTGAAAAAGTGAGTTTATTAAATTTATCACGTAGAAAAAGAGAGACTGAGTTTTTCTTGATTCTTCAAAATTGAGATCATATGCAACCCAAACATAAATATCATATATGAGGTTTCCCTCATGGTTGATCCAGGTAAATATTATTTACCATTGTTTTGTTTTTTGTTTTTTTAAATCAATTCACCCCAAGTAAGGCGATAATGGCACGAAGAGGCAAGAGGCTACTGGGGGAGAAAAGAGAATCAAAAAACGTTAGAAGGAACAGGAATCCCAATCCTAAAGAAGGGAGCAACTATAAAAATCTGCTCCTATTCAAAAGATCAGGGAGGAGTTTAAACCGGACACTAGACAAACCTATCTACTCTTAAATTGTACGAGTATTTCAAATAGGTAGCCAGTCTCTTTATGTTTTGACACAACTCAGTCTTTTCGTTTTCGCAAAGATTTTTTTATGCTCAAGAATCACTCATGTTGGATGGTTACTGAATGAAGTGGGTGATAGCAGGTGGATGTAAGTTAAGAATGTGAAGATAATGAAGATTTATAGCCACTGACACTTGAAGAGGTTTTTAAGGTGTTCAATGAAACATCCAAGTAAAAGTTTTCAAAAAACAGTTTCAGGAAAGATTTATTTGAGTGAAAGTTTCTCCTTGTAAACGGAATACGAGGGAAACGTGGTTGATTCGACCCCGTGGAAGTAACATGGCGTTGTGACTGCGATAAACGAAGTTGGCTTTAGTGAGAAAGGGAGAGCATGCAACGAAAGAAAGAGCAGGTGATTAATGCGTTTTATATCTGCTTCCGTCAAACGGAAAATTTTGTCAATTTTCTATCTCATTTTAGAACTTTTTTTAAAATAATGGCCTGCATTCATGGGCATGGTTTTTGCTGTAATATTTTAAAATGTGGAATTGAACAATGAGCTTAACTTAATACAGCGGCGTTATGTTTAGATTAGCTGATGGTGTAATGGATAACAGGTCGGTATAAGAACTTGGAGAGCAGAGATCGCATCCTGTTCGATTTCCTTTTATTCACTATCGCTCAAAAGCAGTCTAAAAATTAGTTCCGACTCTAAATAACGCACAAAAGATTAATAAGCTGTAAAAAACAAAAATTAATAGCCGAATTCAAAAAGGGTATTTTCAATAATTACAGAATTAACACGAAATTGAATCTGCGTGTTCACAAGTAAACAAAAGTTGTAAACAAACGTCACGTATGAGTATATTTAGGAGTTTTATTCCGAGCTTCGCTTTCTCGGTATGTGTGGGTATATAAGGAACACAAGATACAATTTCTGCCCTAAGAGTCTAACATATCAGCTCTTCCCTTCGATTATTGCTCGCAATAAATCTCTGGCTGTCTCAATAACTCGACGCGTAGCTGGCCATACGAACGGATGGTATCAGAACTGTCCGAAAGACAGCCGGACCAAGGGCAGACCAGAACTTCAATCCCAACGGTGACTGCCTATATAAACCAGCAACTAGAAATCCTTGTTCTGGTCTTGTCGCTTGCTATCAAAAACTCCTACTGTATTTATTTCATCTACTGTCATTGTTTCAATGACAAACGCTTTTAAGATCAAATGGGCAAAGTGTAAGAGAAAGAAAAAACTTCTCTCGAGCCGTCTACAGATAATTCTACATAATTGGCACATTTCAACGTTGATAACTGTACTATATATATATATATATATATATATATATATATATATATATATATATATATATATATATATATATATATATATGTGTGTGTGTGTGTGTGTATGTTACTTTTCTGTTTACACTATTTACATTATTCGGACTATTGTCCTCATCTTTGTCGCCATATTTATTTACAACGTTTCGGCCGTTGTACGCTCCGGCCTTCTTCAGTTGGTTGGAATGTCGAACTGAACCCTTTATTTCGCTCACTGGGGTACACTGTTCTAGTTCCACTTGCCATGTTTAATGGGTGTCAGTTATCAATTATCTCCTGTTAATTCCCTTCTGAAAGTTCTCCACTGCCTTAACCGGGTATTGAACTCACACTCTTTGGGTCCTGTCACTGTTTCTAACTATCGCCTTTATCCACTGTGCCATGAGACCATAAGGAAAAAATGTTAGGTTGATTTCATAACAAAACTAATAATTATAGAGGGTTGATATCTGCTGGCACAATTTATTTCTACAACCGCTCTTTCGTTGATATATACCACTCATATAAATAAATCAAGTTTTGAGATTATATATATATATATATATATATATATATATATATATATATGGGTTATCGATTTCGTTTAGATCGAAACAGACTGTCACCACATGGTATTGGCTTCAATGTTTTAGATTTACATACTCTCTGTCCCTAAAATTGTGGTAACTGAATGTGACAATATTGTAAATATAATGATGCTAATAATTTTCCATAATGGTTAAATCTGGACCAAAAAAAAAAAATATAAATAGGCCAGAGGTTATTATTGCTATGGGAACATAGGATTCATCAGAGGCATGAGAAATTGTTGAAATCTTGTTGTTATGGTGGCCAAGATTTATTTTCGACATCAAGGACACCGGACTCTATAAAGATGACGGCGTGATTCTCCTCCGTAAAAAAATCCAAGAAATATTGACGGATTGAGAAAGGAATTGATAAAATTTTTCAAAGATCCTGAGGTAAATATTACCAGTACTACCAGGGCTTAATTGGTAAACTTTCTTGATGTGACCTTGGACTTTAATAATCGCTATTACAAACCATTTACCAATTATCTATAGAACCACAGATACGTCAATAAGAAATCAAATCACCACCACAAAATTCTAGATAATTTACATAACGCAGTTCAAGTTATATTATCTACTAACCAAATACCCTGGAATATTAATATTAGAGCTTCAGGTGCGAATGCCATGCACCAGAGCATGCAGTTTCCTGATTTCTAGCAGAGTGAATTGCGTCATGTTGCTCGTTTTCATATAGACGGTGTCCAATTGATCGTACTGTACTGTGAATTCAAAACGAAACAATGAGCATGCGCGAAATCAAAAATATAAAATGGCGACAATTTGGCCGTTGCACCCTGTGTAATATATTCCACATTGAGTCGTGGTGTTAATAAAATAGGAACTCTCCTAAAACAAGGGCAAACGAGTTTTCGTAAAAGAACTACGTGTACTTGCCAAATTGTTTTAACAGTGGATGTACGAGATTTTTTTATTTATTTTTCGTTACAGTTTTTTTTTCATTTGAAAAGCGTCTGGAGAAAAAAAAAACAGCAGAAAAGTAAAACCGGAAATAGAAAAAAAAGACACTCTTATCATGGAGGATTTTAAAAGTATTTTATTAGATCTTGTAAAGTACCAGAATGCACAGCAATTACAGCTCCAAGAAAAAATGGAAGAGAAGTGGCAAAAACAACTGCTCTCTCAACAGGAAAAAAAATGGAAAATACAACTGCTCTCTTAACAGAAGAAAATGGAAAATATATTTCTGCAAACCCAGAAGTAAAATCAAGAGAGACAGCTAGAATTTTAAAAGCAGGTTTTAGAACTGATAAGCCGAAGTAATCCCATCGCAAATGAATTTTTTTTTTGCGCAAAATACTATTTAGAGTGCGATAGAGAATTTTTCATGCACTCTTGAGGAATACCAAACCTTTGCATCATACTTTAGGAGATATGAGGACTTATATACTATAGACTGTGCAAATTGGAATGACTCGAAAAAACAACGTCTTCTCCTAAGGAAACTTGGCACAAGTGAGCACAAAAAATTCGTAAACTACATTCTTCCCCCGAAGACTAGCGAGTTGACATTCACCGAAACAGTGGAATTTAGTGGAGCTTTTCAGGCCAAAGACATCTCTTTTCCATAAGAGATGGAAATGTCTTAATCTAACTAAGAAAGAATGGGAAGATTACACCACTTTTGCGTCAGTAGTAAACAAGCACTTTAGACTTGCGGAGCTAAGTGCGAACATCTTCAAATGTTTGATATTCGTGTAAGGACTACTTTCAAAAAAAGATGCAGAAATTAGGCGAAGAATTACTGAACAAATTGGAGAATGAGCTGAATATAACTCTACAGCAGATCGCTGAAGAATATCAGAGGTACGTCAGTGTAAAGCAGGATTCTAAAAATATCAAAGAATCGGGTATTGCTGACGCCAAAAAAGGACGGTATAAACAGAAACAAAGTCTCCTAAAATTAATGAAACAAAGAAAAAACAAAATAATTTGCCCCCTAACCCATGTTACGGGAATGGGGCCCCACACTGGTACAAAGACTGTATTTTCCGGAACAAAAAATGTTACACATGTAACCGAGTCTGGTACAAAAGCTCGCATTGCTGATCTAAAAATAAAACTAATACCGACATAAAAAATACAAGATCGGAAGAACGACACGGTGCTAATACTAGGAAATATAAATCCCATCTATTTTAAATGAAATTTTGATAAAATGAATTCCCGTCCAATATATGAACTGCGCTATATACTGCGTTAAGTAGATATTTTTATTAAAATTCAAATTATTTAACGGTCACTCTCTACCCAGCACCTGATGATTGTATTGTGCATGTAAATCGTGAGCAATAACACACAGACACACACACATATATATATGTAGTTTTTATCATTGTGCATATATATATATATATATATATATATATATATATATATATATATATTTAAGTTATAAGGAACTTGGTAAACCGAATTGGTAAATCCAAAGAGGTCCCCCCCCTATCTCTCTCTTTACCATAAGACTCACTTGTATACATTTTCTACATTTCATTTCCGTTTTGTTAACCATCTAAATAGGTGAAGGTTCTGTCACTCCTCCTACTCCAATATAAAACATACTTAAGAGAGATATAAAATTAACCCCTCCCTATAATTTATATTGTCTGTTTAACTACCACTCTCAACCCCCTCTATTAAATTACAAAAATTACACTACCCACCAATTTCTAATCCCATTTTTCCTCTCAATTCGTTGTTAGAAGTTTTACCTGATGATCCTGAATCCTTAAAAAAGGATTTAGGTGAAATAAATTATCGTAATGGTACCTTAAAGTGGTTTGTTTTTCATTATATTTATATATATATATATATATATATATATATATATATATATATATATATATATGGTTGGATAGATGTGAGCTTGTGACCGTGGGTTTCACGCTTTAGCGATCGTCAGACAAACTGATTAATTTTTAAAAATTTTGGTTTTATGTAGATTGCGTGTATTGGTGTTATTGTGGAAGTGGTGGGGGAAACTTCGTCGTTTTTTCATCGTACTGACGCAAACATCGATGTATGCAGACACGTATACATACTTGGTCGTCTGTCGGGACTCATACATATATAAACATATGTGGGCAGTTTCGGATATGACATATGTATGTATACGGGTGGTGTTGTGTCTATACATATGCATTTGTATGTTGAAAGTCAAAGATTGGAAGTGTGGCGGATATGTTTATATATGTATGAGTCCCGACGGACGACCAAGTATGTATATATGTCTGCATACATCGATGTTTGCGTTAGTACGATGAAAAAACGACGAAGTTTCCCCCACCACTTCCACAATAACACGAATACGCGCAATCTACATAAAAACAAAATTTTTAAAAAAATTAATCAGTTTGTCTGACGATCGCTAAAGCGTGAAACCCAGAGTCACAAGTTCACGTCTATCCAACCATATATCTTAGCTCTATCTCTGATATTGAGCGCTTTCTAATAAGTACCGCGCATATAATATATAAATAATTATACACATATATATATATATATATTTATTTATATTTATATACACACACTTTTCACACAGACACACACACACACACACACACACATATATATATATATATATATATATATATATATATATATATATATATATATATATATACTCAACTCTCCCGTCGAATTCGAGGCATGTGGGTCAAGTAGATCAGTTCCTAGGAACCGACAGCTCGTTACCAGCCCACCCATTTGATTATAGTGGTGAAGATTTTGTGTAGAAACCATCCACACTTTTTGAAGGGCTGAATACTAAGACCTGGGGCACTACATGGCGTCAAGGTCCCCAAACGACCCTCCGCAAGTTTTGAATTCAGAGTTATCCTTCTCCGAGACTAGTTTTGATCCAAGGCTTTAGAAGCCAGTCTCTCTTGCTATTGGAGGAAAAGAGGATCCATACCTTTTCCCAAGTGTATTAGCACATAAATGAATGTAATGGATTCTACTGGAAATTCGACTACTCAATACATACATACATACCTACATACATATAGATAGATAGATAGATAGATAGATAGATAGATAGATAGATAGATATAAAAGAACAGATTCATGAGACGGAAGATAGAGATTAAATAATGTACTTGAAAGGAAAGTACGAAGCTTCAAAAGAGTTCCACAAAGAAAGGGGTACAGAAGAAGAATCTATTAGAAGAGAATATTCTGTTACATTTAGCTGTTTCATCAGGACAATGACGACACCTACCTGCCAATCTAATACTACTCTTAATATTAATGAAATGGAGGTATCACAGCTCTTTAGGAAAAATTGACATGAAAATATCTATAGAAAAGCCACAGACAAGCTATTTTACGGTGGTGAAAAGGTAACTAATGTCGGGATGCCAGATCAAACAGATCAAACCCGATAAGATTGCAGATTCTTCTTTAGACTGAGTCAGTAATTCTACTTACAAAGCAAAAGCATAAAACCTTTTCTTTTCTATCATTTACTTTTTAACTCTCTCTCTGTCTCTCTCTCTCTCTCTCTCTCTGTCTCGTTTTTCTTTCTCATTTCAATCTATTTCCATAATTGCTCTTAGATATCTACACCATTACAATTATAGTTTACCATTGGATTGAAACCTTATTTGCGAATGAAATAAAATAGCTATATTGTTCATTGCATTTCACAACCACATGGGGATTACGCGGTGAATCTCATCTACTCTCAAAGTACAGATAATATTAGGAGATTTTTATTCTTGGCCTGTCCTAAAGGGAGAAATGGTTTCATGCATTTTACATAACAAGATACAAGAATTTAAACTTGGTTAATTTATTTAATGTTATATTTTATTACACGTTCCAAACCACTAAATAGAATGAAGGATAATCATCTTTTATATCTGAAACTGAATTCCTTAAAACCTTGATTGGAAGCCAGTCAAGTCGAAAGAAACATCTTAATTAAAAGTCCGGCTGCTTTATAAGTATTTTCCATTGAATTACTGGCACCACTGACGGGTGCCTCTTGGCGTACTGGGAGCCAAAGATATCCATAGCTGATACACAGACTTCTAATTCTCTGCGCTTCACGATAGACTCATGTGACAGACAAATGCCAGTTCGACAAACCTAGTACATGAGGAAATAGTCATTTGAAATCATGCCCATAAGAGAGCATTTTGAAAAAGGAGACAATGAAAGTCAATTAGATTTTTTTTAAAGGAACGGAAATAATAAAAGCAAAGACAGAAAGAATGAAAAATAAACAAGAAGTAAACGAGACTGAAAAATTAAGATTTTGTCCGTTGAATGAAGGAACCTGAAAGAAATCTAAAGAAAATAAACAATGTGTTTTGGAAGATGTAGAGAATGAAGAAAATGTAGCCAAAAAAAAAGTAGCAAAACATAATAGAAAAAACAATAAAATAAATACGAAACAAAAACAAAATCCAAAAATAAAAAATAAGTAAAAAATATAAAAAATAATAACAAACGAAATTTGATAAAAATCCACCGACTTACAATATTTGTAAAAATTAAAAAAAATATTTTCAAATGAATCCAATATCACATTTATTAAGAAAAGTATCCATCATCCTATAAAGTTTTAATGAATTGTCTTCATTTTTTATTCTAAAAGCTTTTCCCGATTTCTGGACAGAAATGTACACCAACAAATCGATGCCTGTGCTCGTAAATTAGATATATTTGTAGCGAAGATCCTTTATATTATTCACTTACTGTGTTTATCTACAAACTCGACATGGTATATGTATATATTTAAGTCAAAGCTACCAAATTATTTAGTAGTATGCGACGAATAATTTGTGAGTTTATACGATACAATACTACGTTACATGAACAGACAGATAAATAGATATGAACATAATGAAACAGATAGATAGATAGATAGATAGATAGATAGATATGAACAGACCGAGATAGATAGATAGATAGATACGAACAGACTTAGATAGATAGATAGATAGATAGATAGATAGATAGATAGATACGAACAGACTGAGATAGATAGATAGATAGATAGAAAGATACGAACATACTGTGATAAATAGATATTAGGTTGGTGCAAAAATAATGTCGTTTTCTCACATAGTGACATATTTTTGCACCAACCTGATAGATAGATAGATAGATAGATAGATAGATAGATAGATAGATATGAAAATAATGGAATAGATAGATAGATAGATAGATAGATAGATAGATAGATAGATAGATAGATAGATAGATAGATAATGGAATAGATAGATAGATAGATAGATAGATAGATAGATAGATAGATAGATATGAAAATAATGGAATAGATAGATAGATAGATAGATAGATAGATATGAAAATAATGGAATAGATAGATAGATAGATAGATAGATAGATATGAAAATAATGGAATAGATAGATAGATAGATAGATAGATAGATAGATAGATAGATAGATAGATATGAAAATAATGGAATAGATAGATAGATAGATCTGAATATAGATAGAAAAATAGGTCTGAATAGAGATAGATAGATAGATAGATAGATAGATAGATAGATAGATAGATAGATAGATAGATAGATATGAAAATAATGGAATAGATAGATAGATAGATCTGAATATAGATAGAAAAATAGGTCTGAATAGAGATAGATAGATAGATAAATCGATAGATGTTTCGTATACATTTCCCAGGAGGAAATAGATTTCTGAATCGAAATTAATGACCATCAGAAACCTAGATCTAACAGGAGTTAACCTGTGCTGCCTCTATATTAATTTATTTGCAATATGATACAAAACGAAAACATTAATCTATGAACTAGAATCACGTTCATAAGTAGCCACATCAGGTCAAGATACACATACTTATGCCATGCATGTCATCCCATTTGTTCCGAAATATCTAAACTATCATCTTTTTCTCAGATCAATGATTAAAAATGCCTTCAATTAAATTAACATTCTACATCATAAAAAAAACTGGCGCTACAGAATCAAAAACAGACGACATTACAAAATATCAAAAATCACATTGATTGACTTAATAATTACATATTTAACTTATGAACACTAATGCCAGAAAATATTTTTTCGATTGTAAGGAGGTTTTGGAGATAATAATGATTTACTGGCACAAGTTTTACTATTTAACACATACTTGGGGGGACAAAAGGAGGATTCATACCTTTCACAAAGGTATTTGTGCGTAGTCAGTCAGTTATGTCTCATACACACTTAGGCGATCATGTATCTTCGATACATGACTGACCGCAGTACGTTGGCATTTCTTTCTGAGGTAGCCATCTAAGGCTACAGCCTGTCCTGCTATTTACCCATAGCTGGGCGAGAGAAGAAGAGGATTCATACCTTTCCCAAGAGTATTAGCAAGTAAGTGAATGTAATGGATTCAACTGGAATTCGAACTCGGCATTCCGAATCATTTATGCGCCATGCGTGATACACGCTAAGGCTATCATGTATATTTCAATACATAACTGACGAGGCAGATTTTTTTTCCCCGCTATAGGTTGACATTTTCTTTTTGCAGTAGAACAGTTGCCATCCACGGCTATGGAATCTAGTCTGTCCTGCTATTTACCCATAGCTGGGGGGAGAAGAATAGGATTCATACCTTTCCCAAGGGTATTAGCAAGTAAGTGAATATAATGGATTCGACTGGAATTCGAACTCGGCTCTCCTATTTTTCAATCCTAGTCACTATCCATTACTCCACGGCACCTCCTTTACCTTATCGGGCTTCCTTATCTGTACGTAAGTGAATATAAAAACCCGATGGAACAGTTTTACAGTTCCTAGCCGTTAACCATTACACCATCCGCAACACCCAAGCTTACAGCACGTAGTCTTCCCAATCAGTCACTATCTCGCTATAGACCAGAGTCGATGTTGATTAACCGGAGAGAATCATCGTTAAAATACATTAACCGGTATTTCTACGTGATATGGCCGTAAGCCTGTTTGACAGAAAAAGTGAATTCTGATATAATCAAGATGTTCACGGGCCACAACATTATAAACAAAATTTTATTAACGAAAATCCCATTATTACTTAAAAAAAAGTGATGAGAGTTAATGGACTTGAGAGACCTGTGTTCCTGTAAAACAAATACAATACTTCCCCAATCCCATGTCTGTGATCCAGACTAGACTCTGTTCATTCTGGATCCATAATTCCTGTCCGAAACGTAGGAATTACATTATCAACGATATCGAAGAGACTGCCCGACTCCTCTCTAGGATGAGTATTTTTATTCCGTATTGGGTGTCTTGTACATGCATTCCCACCGCTCGGGGGATCTGATGTGACAATGACTGCGGATTCCACTCTAGTCTAATCCTACATAATCTTAGAAAATTATTGCTTTAGCAGGGTTAAAAATTTCACTTATTTGTGTAATGAATTTGCTTCTCTCTTCCCTACATCTGTCAGATTATGGTCAGTCAGTCAGCTATGTCCCATACGGGATACAAGCTTAGGCGATCATGTATCTTTCGATGCATAGCTGACAGTAGCTTGCCATTTCTTTCTGCGGTTGACAGGTTGCTATCCAAGCCTGCAAAACCCGGACTGTCCTGCTGAGGGAAAATAAGAGGATTCATACCTTTCCCAAGGTTATTATCACGTAAATGAATATAACGAACTTGACTGGAATTCGAACTCGGTTCTCTGATTCCTCAAACCGTGCTGCTATCTATTACACCACCGTAAGTTTGCTAAATAAACTTTTATTATACAAGCGATATTGAAGCGAAAATAGTTTTTCATAATCGACATCTTTTTTCTTGCTGAAATATGTTTTGTCTTTCGAGGCTTTTGTAGTTTATTTTTTTTATCTGAGAAAGTATTTCAAAGATTAACTTGAAAATGACTCACATCATTGTCGAGGTGTTAAAGAAAAATGAATGGGATCAGATTCTATTTTTCGTCGATAAACATTTCATTTCGACGTAAATACATAGCAACGCTTAATAAGCCCAAACAAAATTTTTCTCCAATCTCCGCGTCTCTTTCCTTCCATCTTAACAAAAACAAATTCAAAAGATCTTTGGCTGCCACATCAAAAGGTTGCAAGATTAGGAGCTTTCCTTCCCCGTTTCTACTTCCTTGCAAGGTCAGCTTACTCGGA
>OZ010592.1:8967257-8974757 GCA_963932145.1 Acanthosepion lycidas | reverse complement strand
ATTATGTACACTATTTACATTATTCTGACTATTGTCCTCATCTTTGTCGCCATATTCATTACAACGTTTCGGCCCTTCAGTATCTGTCTATATTTCTGAGATGAAGTATTATGTACACTATTTACATTATTCGGACTATTGTCCTCATCTTTGTCGCCATATTCATTACAACGTTTCGGCCCTTCAGTATCTGTCTATATTTCTGAGATGAGGTATTATGTACACTATTTACATTATTCGGACTATTGTCCTCATCTTGTCGCCATATTTATTACAACGTTTCGACCTTTCAGTATCTGTCTATATTTCTGAGATGAGCTATTATGTACACTATTTACATTATTCGGACTATTGTCTTCATCTTTGTCGCCATATTTATCACAATGTTTTGGCCGTTGTACGCTGCGGCCTTCTTCAGGTGGATGTCAGTTAAGGCAGTGGAGAATTTTCAGAGGGTATCAACAGGAGATAACTGACACCCTTTAGACATGGCACGTGGAACTAGGACAGTCTACCCTAGTGAGCGAAATAATTTGTTCAGTTCGACATTCCAAACACCTGATGAAGGTCTGAGCATACAACGGCCGAAACGTTGTGATAAACATGGCGACAAAATGAGGACAATAGTCCGAAAAATGTAAATATTAGTGCACAGAGCTAAAAGGGAATTGAACCGAACAAGATAATGTCTTAGATAGATAGATAGATAGATAGATAGATACGAACAGAGTGAGGATAGATAAATAGATAAAAAAAGACTATATATATATATATATATATATATATATATATATATATATAGAGAGAGAGAGAGATAGATAGATAGATAGATAGATAGATAGATAGATAGATAGATAGATAGATAGATAGATGTGAGCAACAGATTAATAGATAATGAATAAGTTGTGATAGATAGATAGATAGATAGATAGATAGATAGATAGATAGATATAAATAACCTGAGCTAGATAGATCGAAAATAAAGAAACTAAGAAACAAAGAAAAGGAGTAGACTATGCGAAACAGATAGATAGATAGATAGATAGATAGATAGATATAAATAACCTGAGCTAGATAGATAGATAGATATAAATAACCTGAGCTAGATAGATAGATAGATATAAATAACCTGAGCTAGCTAGATAGATAGATATAAATAACCTGAGCTAGATAGATAGAAAAGAAAGAAACTAAGAAACAAAGAAAAGGAGTAGACTATGCGAAACAGTTAGATAGATAGATAGATATATAGATATATAGATAGATAGATTGATTGATTTGTTTTTCTTTTATTACGGTGTATCAAATCTTATTGTTATTTAAAGTAAAAACATATTTTGAATTAAAATAATAATTCTGTTTCTTTGCATGCACACATTGCATTAACAATTTTGTGGGGCATAATATTAATTTTTCCAGATACTAATCCTACTATTTAACTCATATCTGGTGCAAAGGGATGACTTTATATCTAAGCCAAGGTTATTTTGCACAAAGTGAAGGTACTGAAATCGAATGGAATTCGAACTCGGCTCTCCTCTTTGCCATTCGGGGATAGATAGATAGAGAGAGAGAGAGAGAGAGAGGGAATAGTTAAGTAAGAATTGACAATCACTAATGTGTTATTCAGTAACTTTTACAAAGAAACAGAATGCTTTATTCAAAATATTTCCATTCCAACAATCCAATATTGTTTTTTTTATATAGATTATTCTGTACGCATATTTATTTTTCATTTGAAAGTATTTCCGATTTTGTCTTTGCTTTTATTGTGTGCGCGAAAAATACTGAAGTCACTCGTTGCCTGAAGTAACTGGTTTTAAGCATTTCGATAGATTTTTGAATCTTTTTTTCCGCTATGACTGTGTAGAGATTCACTACAAAAATAAATGTATTGAACTTTAACCGCTAGATGTCGCCACCACCAAACACTACCTCAGAAGACATTTTCTGGTATCATTTTTTTTTTAATTTACCCCATTGTTTTCTATCTTTTATTTTACCACATGACTTTCTTTATTCTTCTGAGACAATTCGCTCACTGTCACTAGCACCGGAATTATTGGATAAGAAGAAGGAGAGGGGAAATGAAGAGTAGTGAAGAGGCACTGAAGTGCAAAGAAAATAGCAGAAGTAGGAAGGTGTATTGGTAGTTGATAGAAATATGTCGGAAAAATTAGAATGATATTGGCAAAATCTTTTTGATCGAACGGGAAAGAAAGAACAGGTGAGAAAGTGAAAAATACAGAAATATCAGCTTTCTGTTAATCAAGGGGCTAAGCAACCATTATTGTAGGAAGTTTTCTAAAAGAAAGGAAGAAATCTGAAAATAAACAGCGGTTAATAAGTGGACTGATACGGATAACAAAAGCGAAATAGTATAAAGGGAAGAAAAAGACAAAAGAAAACAAAAAAGGCAGAGAGAAAATTATTAAAGACAGAATGAAAAAAAAAAATACTCGGTAAAATACAAAAAGAAACTTCGAAAGAAAAATCATGCAGGAGATATATTAGGTTGGTGCAAAAATAATAACGTAATTATGTCGTTTTTTGACGTATTTTTAACGTCAAAAAACGACATTATTACGTCATTATTTTTGCACCAACCTAATAGAAAAATAAGAAAAGAAAAAGAAAAGGTGAAAAAGTAGCGCTAACAGAAGTCAACACATAGAAGAGAAGAAAAACATTAAATGGCTAAAGGGCAAAAACCAAAAACGAACAGATAATAAATAAACATTCTTTGACTAGCAGCATGGCCCGGCGTTGCCTGTGCTTGATTCAAAAATCGTACGACTCATACAGCAATCGCTATCACTTGACTTAAGATATTTTTGCCCTTCCTTGCCTTTAAAGTACTGCCCTTCACCGTGCTGATGTTGCTACATGCCTTACTTCTTGTCTATCTCACACTGCGAATTTTTTCTAAGCTCTATACTAAATATTAAATCTGTTACGATAAAAAAAACTAAACAAAATGAACACAAAACGATCAGCTTTAAACAAGGACTCGTAACTGGAAAAACCGAATGAAAAAAAAGAATGTTAACAACAAATACTTTTTCACACCCAACCCAGTTCTGTGGAATCAGAATCAACGTTGAGTTTAAGCAAGCAAATGAGCCAGTTGGAGTAAAGTGCCATGCAGATTTAAATTTTTCCCACTTGTGACGAATGCAGCTATTGATTTTTTTTTCATGCTAGCATGCTAGTTAACATTCGTGTCAGTCAGCTGTTGGCTATCACGGTGGCCAATAGAATCTTCCAGCCTAGTCGTGGCAGCCAGTAGAGAATGGTTGCAAACTACATGAAAACTGCCGTAGAAGCATGAAAAAATCGATTATTTCCACTATCGATGGGAGTTGGGAAATGCAAAGTCGGTCTTGGCCTTTCCGCTAACTTGGAGCCTGTGCATGTAAATTTTGGTGCAAATCCATCGAAAATTGCGGCCACGCATTTGTTACACACACACACACTCTGCCTTTTATAGCCAGAGATTAATTTTTCTGTGGCTGATGAACATTTTTTCACGTTATTTAAAACCAGAAAATATTTTTAGATTTTAAAAATTTGGAGCGAAGAATGGTATAATGATACAAGTTTTACTAATTATCCCATAGTTGGGGGAAAGGGGCGTATTCAAAGTTATTTTAGCGGAACTGCCTATAACAAACTCAACCGAAATTGGAACACTGCTCTCCAATTAACTATTCCAAGCCATTATCCATTACACCAACTGAAATGCTTATAACACCTGCTATAATATTTCCCATTGGTCACCCATCAGTGTAATGACCGGGCTCGACATTGTTTAACATCGATAATCTCACGGGAACCTTTCTTGCAATCCTATATGACCGTAAGGCAGGAAAGAAAGAACGATATAAAAAGAGAAAAGGATTAAAATATAAATGAAAATGCGATGAAAAACAAACAAGATTAATTTTAAAAGTTTGGGGAGAAAACAAGAGGAAATGGAAAAAGTATATGAAAAAAAAACTTAGATAAGAAAGATAATATTGAAACTGTGTGGCATATGCTTGGCGATAATAAAATAAAAATGAAGTAAAATAAACGTAAAAGAGAAAATATTTCTCTAGAAAGAGGAGTAATGTTTGGATAAATCATATTTTCAGAATAAAAGGAATATTGACAAAAAAAAAAAAAAAAGAGATGAAATGACAGTACGCCACATAAACCGGAAAGACGTTATAGGGAAACGGAAGGGCATGATAAACAGCATGTAGATTTTAACGTAGCAAACGACACAAAGCCACATAATGGAAGAAGAGAAAACAGACATTTATTTATTTGTGTGTTTGTGTATGAGTAATAGATTCGGTTCGACAGATTTTAACCTAAATTGTGTAATCAAGCTAAACGCATATGTACAATTAAACACATATACACTCTTATCCCATCACATAGATACATGAATAGCTATCTACCTATCTATGCACAGACACACACAGAGACACAGAGACACACACACACACACACACACACACACACATATATATATATATATATATATATATATATATATACACACACACACACACACATATATATATATATATATATATATATATATATATACACACACACACATAAAGAGAGAGAGAGAGAAATATGTTTTGCCCGTCAGTGCATCACAGAAAATAAATTCTTTCCGCTATAGTTATATCTCAGATTTCACACAGACTCGCACAAACACACACACACACACACACACACACACACATATATATATATATATATATGTGTGTGTGTGTGTGTGTGTGTGTGTGTGTGTTTGTTTGTTTGGGTGTGTGCGCGCGAGTGTGTGTATATGTGTGTGTGTGTTAAACTTAAATTTAACTCTAGTGTTAATCATTACTTATTCTACACACCTTCGCAATATTCACTTGTTCCCTTTCCTACGCCCAGAAAACAAACGCATTTATCAAACCTCTACTTTGATTGGCTCTTGGGCATTATATTGGCCGAATATTCAAAAAAAATTCTTACAGCTTAAATCGATTATTCAAATATTTTATAATTTTTTTTTCACATTCACAGGAAATTGTTTGAAAGTTTGAGAGCCTGTGAAATTTAAAGTCTAAAAGCCTATGAAATATTAAGTTTGAGTGCCTATGAAATTTTAAAATTTTCGTGATGGTTCTAAGTCTTGACTTTTGATGAAAATTTTGAGTGGAAATATTTGTAGAGATTTATTTAATCTGGTTCCAAACGTTCATATAATTTTGTAAATTGCGAGAAAAAATGTTTCTTATTTGTTGCTTTACATTCCCTCATTTAAAGAACGTATCCGAAAATTGCTCTTGTCAAAATTTTCTAAATTCTTCTCCACGAAGTGTAACCAAACTTACAAAATACACAAAAAAATGATAGAAATCAGTATTTAACATTATAAGTCGCTGTGATTTGTTAAATAGTTTTAAAATTAAATTGCATGTAATTTTGGTTAATGCAAGGTTACAAGTTGATTGTTATATTCATTAACCCCTCAAATAAAATGCATATGACTCCTTCACCACCATTACCTTCAAATTAGTAATTGATATCTACGTCATAAAAGGTTTGTTCAGGTCTAGCACCCTTTTTTAAACTATTTGCAACTAGAAATGCACCAATTCAACTAAAATGCAAGAGGCTACTAGGAGGGAAAGAGAATGAAAAGATTTTAGAAGGAACCGGAAACCCAATTCTAAATAGAAAACAACTGATAAAACTCTACTGTTGTTCAAAAGTCTGTGGAAGTTCAAAATACACACCGGTCTTTACTTCTTAGAGATAAGTGAAACATTGCTCTCCGATATGGTCCAGATCTCAAAGTTTATAGGATTCATTTCTATGCTTGATGGAAGCCAAATTTAATAAATTATTATCATAAAAAATGACACATGAAACACTGTTTAATTTGATGAAAGAAAATTTTCATTCAGCTTTTAACTTTTCGTGACTATCATGTAGTGTATTTTTTATCAGAAAACGAACATTTCTGGTTCTTTTTTGCAATCCCAGAAGAATATCAAGTGTGATCTGGTCAAAAGTGAAAGGCCAATAGACGCTAATCTTCAATGAAGTAGGCACCTTGGCCATTCCCAGAGCTACAATTTCCGAAAACGTCATATTTCAATGAATCACGTTAGTGACCTAAAAATTATGGTTCAATAATTTTTGTTCTGTATTTCGATTTCGTCCCGCTTATGACTTCTTTCCCAGTCCAGAAGGTTTTGTGTCAGTAAAAAAAAAAAGTCAGCGTGATCAGATTTGCATTTTTGATTTGGGAGGGGCTGTCTGTATAGAGGATGATAGACAGCTTGTCAAGTTAGAAAAAAACTAAGAATCAGATTCTCCTTTGAGGAAATCAATCAAATGATATAACAAAACTCTCAGCTTCGGTCTGTTTAAGATTTATTTTGCAAACAACAAATCATAACCTTATATTCTGGAATTGTATGTTTCTATCACTATTTCTCTGTCGGTCGGTCTGTCCTCTCTCTCTTCATTTCTCATCTTTCTAAAACTGCCCAGGTCCACCTACCTACATATTTATCTATCTGAAATCTTTCATACCTACTTTTCTATTTCATTTTTTTCGAATCTATCTACCTATTCAGTTCCCGTATGAACTGAATAGCTGATATCAATAATAACGATGAAGACAATAGTCCAAATAAAAATAGAGTAAATTTAGAAACTTTTTTTTTTACTGATAAAAACTAAAGTGAGTATTTGTACAATGTTTTTGAATAATATACCTTGTCTTTGTATTTTTAATCGTTTTTTCATAATATAACTTTATTTCACGTTGTTCATACCGTTTGATCTAGACACTCTCTAAAATAATAACAATAACAACAAAGCAACAACATTCATAATATTATTATTATTATTATTAATAATAATAATAATAATAATAATAATAATAATAATCTTGTGTCAGGCTGCACTGAATATAAAACTCGGCATGATAAAGTAAGCCAATACCTGCACTGGAAAATGTAAAACTTTTACGGGAAGGAAACTGCAAGAAACTGCTATGAACATCACCCAGGCCCATTTACAGAGATAGGACCTGTAACAATTTGATGGGCCTTTACAATACACACAGACAGAACTATCAAATCTATTTGCCCAAACATCGTGATCAAAGACCACAAAAACAGAATGTGCTTTCTTATTGACGTGGCAGCCCCCGAAGACTGTAATGTATCTTTAAAGATCTTCAAAAAAACTATCAAAATGCAAGGATCTTGAAGTGGCAATCTAAAAAATGTGCCTCATGAGGACATCAATAATTCCACTTCTAGTTGGAGCCGTCGGATCAATTGGAAATTATACCGATAGACGCATTGAAGTGATTCTTGGTAAACCATGCCTTAAAGAAATATAAAAAATTCTACTCACAAGTACAGCTCACACCTTACAAAAGTCTTTATCAATGTAAAATGCGTGTGTGTGTGTCTTTTGTAACGATCAGTGGAAAAAATC
>OZ010592.1:8939757-8964757 GCA_963932145.1 Acanthosepion lycidas | reverse complement strand
AATTTAATTAAACTTTCCACAGTTTATTTTTAAAAAAATGCGCCGCAAGCTTTTTATCAAGTGTAGTCATTTCTTCATTTAACCCACCATAAGCCACCAGATTTTTTTTCAGTTTAAACTGGTGACGTGTGAAAGATGATTCATCAAGATAGGAACATCATATTGAAGTAACAATAATAGATTTTCTCAGAAATTTGAACGAGTTTTACCCATTGAACTCTCGTAATAATAAATTATGCTCCCAACAGAAACAGACACGTATATAGTTTTGGTATGAGATGTTTGATGACGAGCCTCGAAAATTTCAAAGCATTTCTCAAAAAGAAAGAAAAACGGTTGCATTTTGATTGAGTCGCACAGATCGAATTCGAGAGAATTAGTCACGAATTTGACTGTCAGGAATTAAAACAAAAACGCACATAAATATATAAACAGTATGTGTTAAAAGATGTTACATTCACATCGTATACTATGATTGCCACATATACACTACCAACTTACTTCTACTTCTACACATATATATCTTATTCATTTGTGTACGTCAAAGTTTATTGATGTATATAGATTTCTAACACATTAACTTATGCTTTTATTGTGCAACACCCAGTCTCCTTCATGGGACGTTCATATTCGGAAATCGTAGAATTTAGAAATAAAACACTATTAATTATGAGGTAGGGTTTGATAACAGAAGGAAGCGGTATATATTTTTTTATCATCTGCATGCCTGGCTGCATATATATATATATATATTAGGTTGGCGCAAAAATAATGTCGGTTTTTGACGCTAAAAATACGTCAAAAAACGACATTATTTTTGCACCAACCTAATATATATATATATATATATATATATATATATATATAGAGAGAGAGAGAGAGAGAGAGAGACCTAGTGAGACAACAGACAAACCTACCCAGGTTTCACCTAAGCAGATCGTCAGGGAAACCTAGCTAAAGAGGCAAAAGAGAAACAGCATATTTATAGGCGATAATCAAAATCATACCACGTGACCAAAGAAAAAGAAAAAGAAAAACAAGAAGAAACACCACACCGGGGGGGGGGGTAATGATTTATTCAAACGACTAAAAGGGGAGGGTATATGTAAGAAAACACGAACAATAAAGGTGGAAAGACAATACAAACGGTGAGATGAGACCTAATTCAATAACCAAGATTTTCTACGCCTACATATGTTAAGAGTCTCGGGTTTAGAGTTTAATAGATCGTTTGGTTGATTATATAGAGCTATGGATAATTTCTCCTCTATACATAGCTTACAAAATTTTTGGCCTGCTTTATATTTGGGACATTTTTTTAATATTTCCCATTTTAGGATGGGGTCTTTATTGTTTTCTTGTCTAGTTTTCCATACTTAGGTAGATAGCATGGTACTACGTTTAGTTTTTTCGTTTTTAAAACTACTCGTGTGATTATAATATCTTCTTTTAAAAATATCCTGAGTAGCTCCTATGTACACTTTAGGGTTTGTATCCTCCATATCCTTATAAATTTTCGCTTGGTAAACCACGCATTCTTGTTGACCTTTTCCCTGTAGGGGGCAAATATTTTTGTTCCTACAATTACAACTAGGAGGGCTACTGCGTGGAGTATCCCTGGTTTTCTTTTCTTATTCAATCCACTAATTATGGTCTCTACATTAGTCATGCAACAGTAACTAAGTTTTACATTATTTTTATTGAATATTTTATGCAACTCAGTTTTTGCGGGGGAATTTTTCTCTAAGGAGTAAATAAATATTTTGCCAATTTTTGTTTTTACCGCCAAATTAAAAGGAGGGTTAAACCACAAAATATTTCTCTGCCTATTTTTACGTTTATTCTGAGTTCTGTTATAACTGTTTTTGTCAATATATTCCAGTTTGTCTTTATGCCTACTCTTGTTTGTGCGTGTGTGTGTGTGTGTGTGTGTGTGTGTGTGTGTGTGTGTGTGTGTGTGAAAATATATAGAAAATAGGAAAGAACTTGTTAGGTAAATAATGCAAAGTTCTTTAGTATTTTTGTTATTATTTTTAAAAAACAGTGCTCGATACAAAAGTAGAGCCTAAATATAATTATTTATTTAAAAATATGATTCCATCGCTGCATAAGAGTTCTCGTGTTTCAAAACAAGAGCCGAAAACTTCAATATAATTATTTGAATTAAATTGAATTAAAGAACAAGCCCTGTCATTCTTCAATATATACATATATATATATACATATATATATATATATATATATATATATATATATATATGTATATATATATGATTAAGTGTGTGTTTGTTTTCCTTGTCAATTTGTAATAAATTATTTTCACATAGAGTGTATATGCAAAGAAATAAAATAAACCAAACAAACACACACACTTATGTACAAATATCTTTGCCTTGAGAAAGTCCCTAAAAGGATGTAATCGACGGCTCAGAATAATTTTTCATCTTGTCTCTTTTTATTCATTTACATATGTTCTAAACTAGCGAAAACCGATATAGTGTATCAATTTCACTACACATTATAAAACTGATTCTTGTCAAAAATCAATTGACTATATCGAAGATACTATCAACTTCTTGATTAAACGCCTCATGTGTCACTAATGAGATCAATGTGCTATAAAAACATGTATCAAACTAAAATTTACAAGAACCCTTAAGAAAGAAACTGGCCAAAAACGCTAAAATTCTATATAACTCACATCACCGGTAATATTAGAGATGCACTGTATATTAAACATCACTCTCCTACTATCAACCTCACCTTATTCAAAATTGGGAATGGAGTGTTAAAAGTTTGTATTAGTTTAAGAAAAAAAGATGCTCATTCCAATTCCAGCCGCACTCAAAAGGCAAAGGCTCAGATTTCTATTCAAAACAACACAAAATAAAATACAAATTAAACAGTCAAAATATGAAGAAAAAGTAACAATACCAAAAAACGCCTTTGAAAATGGCTAAAGCAGTGGTTGAATGCGCTTCGTACAATGAAAATTATGGAAGCTGTTTCTACTTCATTAATTCCACAAAACGGAAAAACCGAGGGACGCTTGAAAAATTAAAATTAATTATTGTTTGTTAAACATATTTAACGAAATATATTTAAAAGAAAGGTGGCTGTTCAAATATAAATTAATATATATATATATATATATATATATATATATATATATATATATATATATATATATATATATATATGGAGAGAGAGAGATAGAGAGATAGAGAGAGTTATATATGTGTGTTTGTGTGTCTGTGTGTAGTGTTTGTGTGTGTGTGCGTGCGTGCGTGATAATGAGGTTGTGTCTGTGTGCGTGCTTGTGGGCGCGTGGAAAACCTATTCTTAGTCGACGCGTTTCATTCTCTAAGGATATTTATCAAGGCAAATGATGTATTTACTGAGTAAGTATGTGTTTTTTGTATTCCATGTCAAGAATGTAGAAATTATTTACAAATAGAATGTATCCGTAAAGAAACAAAATCAATTTTCCTTTTGTCTATATAAATATATATATATATAGCTGCGTGTGTGTGTGAGTGTGTAAATTATAATATAATTCTATTGTAAATTAACTATATATATTAGGTTGGTGCAAAATTATGACGTAATAATGTCGTTTTTTGACCTTAAAATACGTCAAAAAACGACATTATTACGTCATTATTTTTGTACCAGCCTAATATATATATATATATATATATATATATATATATATATATATATATATATATGTATATATCACAAAATCAACGTATTGGTAAAACTAACGCAAAGCCTACTACATAGCCTATGGAAATACTAACAAAATTAAAAATAAAAAAAAGAAGCGAAAAACCAATAGAAGCAAAAAGCAAGAAAGAAACATAAACTACTTGAGTTTCAAATCGTAATCGATCGTCACGCGCCCAAAACATACCCTAGACGCTTAACGATCGTGGTAGCGTGGAATTTGAGTATAGGTCAGAACTTTGTAATTACCATTTCACACAGATTTAGTGCGGCCCTGGACGACACACCCACTGCTGAGACCATAGCATTAGATATCTTGAAGGTCTTCAACAAGGTGTGGCAAAAACGTTTGCTACACAATCACTCCAGCTATGGAATCACTGGAAGGGATTTCTCAGTTAGAAAATCCTTCTTAACGGGTAGATACCTGAAGGCAGTTATTAACGGCCAGCCTTCAGAGGCCCTGACGGTCAATGCAGGCGTCTCCCAGGGGTCTATTCTTATTTACATAAATGATCTACCTAAGAATATACTCCGATCATTTCTAAACATCTGTGCCGATGATAGAACATTATATGGTCGCATCATTAAAACTCTTAACGGTCAGCGACTGGAGGGCTAATCTCTCTTCAGATCAAACCCCAACTTTCCAAACATTCAATGACTCTAAAACCAAACTAGTTATATTCCATCGCCGCCGATTAAATCCCGAACTACCGCCGGTCACGATGAACGGATGTCCCCTCGGGGAGACTCCGTGTCTTGAAAGAATACTGGGCATCAAGCTCACACCCTACCTCAGAACTCAAAAGATGCAGGTAAAATGATTGGCTCCATCTTCCACCCCGGGAAGTACCTGGCTCTACATGTTCTCCTCTGCCATTATAAGAGTCAGAACAGATCTAAAATTGTGAAATGTAGCCATATTTGGGCGAGAGCTACCCAGTCCACACTTACCAGCATTGATAGGGTTCAAAAGGGTCTCCGAGACCTTGCTGAAGAAGGATTATTTTCACCCTCCAACCTCTCTCTCTCTCTCTCTCTCGCACAAAGCCGGTATGTGCTATGTTGCTACTACCATGAAAAGTGCTGGGATGAACTACATTCCTTTTTGTCCGCTAGATATAACCTTCACGGCTAGGACCCACCGTGCCATTTACATAGTAGCAAACCACTGTCGGCAAACTGCCCTCTGGAACAGAGAGTCATGAGGTTTTGTCCCCAATTGCTACAATCTTAACCTACACAAATCTAGAGATGACAGTTATCTTGCCCTCCTATACATATAAATTACCTTTGAAAGTAAACCTCTACCTCGAGAGGCACCCAGGCCTTGTACAGGACGGACCTTGCAGAAAAGAATAAAACAAGATTTTAATGAGTGTTGCTGCTGCGAGTTGATCTCAATATCAAATCATACATATATATATATATATATATGTGTGTGTGTGTGTGTGTGTGTGTGTGTGTGTGTGTGTGTGTGCTTTAATATTATTATTTTAAAATATTTTCAGCTCGACACAGAAATTACTATGTTTCTCAAGTGATGTTGAATCTCAGTTCAACATGAATAGAACAAAAATTGTAATAATTATTAATTTCTGTACCACGGTGAAAACTAATAAATAAATATTAATACTATATTATTATTATTATTATTATTATTATTATTATTAAATAATAGTACTATAGTATTATTATTATTAAATAATAATATTATATGTTCTACTTTGATACGAGCACTTTTTAAAAAATAAATGCTAATGAACAGTGGATTATTATTCTGACTGTTGTTTCTTTTCATTTTAATACACACAAACATACACATACACACACACTCACACACACACACACACATATATATATATATATATATATATATATATATATATATATATATATATATATATATATAGACAAAAGGAAAATTGATTTTGTTTCTTTACGGATACATTCTATTTGTAAATAATTTCTACATTCTTGACATGGAATACAAAAAACACATACTTACTCAGTAAATACATCATTTGCCTTCATAAGTTTCCTTAGAGAATGAAACGCGTCGACTAAAAATAGGTTTTTCCATTTGTGTCTTTTTATTCATTTTGTTTCTTTACACATACACTTTACCGAAAACAATATTTAATTAATTTTAGTTTTTCAAGCATCCTTACGTTTTTCCGTTTTGTGGAATTAATGAAGTCCAAACAGCTTTCATAATTTTCATTGTTCCAACCGCTTTGGGACACTTTAGCCATTTTCAAAGGCGTTTTTTTGGTGTTGTTAGTTTTTCGACAGTTTATGTTGTAGTTTATTTTGTGTTGTTTTGAAAAGGAACGTTTTTTCTGAGCCTTAGCGTGTCGTGTGCGGCTGGAATTCGAATGAGCAACTTTCTTTTTAAAACTAATACAAACTTTTAACTCTCCGTTTCCAATGTTGAATAAGGTGAGGTTGATAGTAAGAGAGAGATGTTTAGTATACAGTACATCTCTAATATTACCGGTGATGTGATTTATATAGAATTTTAGCGTTTTTGGCCAGTTTCTTTCTTAAGGGTTCTTGTAAATTGTAGTTTGATACATGTTTTATAGCACATTGATCTCATTAGTGACACATGAGGCGTTTAATCAAGAAGTTGATAGTATCTTCGATATAGGTAATTGATTTTTGACAAGAATCAGTTGTATAATGTGTTATGAAATTGATACACCATATCGGTTTTCACTAGTACACACACACACACACACACACACACACACATATATATATATATATATATATATATATATATATATATATATATGTTGGTGTATGTGTTGATGCAGTACCTACAACGCATATGGCAATTCATCCCCAAATGCAAACGTCTTTGAGTGTGTACGTCAGTGTATTATATCTTAATCTGTAAAAAGTGACAAGTATGACACTTTCATTGACGAACAATATCATTGTTATAGTAAGACAATGATAATAATATTTGCAGCTTCATGTTGACTGAGTCCATATGTATGATAATCGAACTTCTCCTTAGTGTTACTGATGTAATTCACACTCAGACAAAGTGTTAACGGTTTCATTCAAAGAGGCCTCTACAGATCACGTAGAATACTCAGTTCCACTAGAGCGTTTCTCTTTTCGGCATTAAATCAAAAGATTATACCTCCGCCTTTCGGCATGATGGCCCATATTTTTCTTTAATAATATTTCACAAATATTCACACTTGTAAACGAAAATAAGTAAATATACCTTTTAATAAATAAGCAGTGTTCCTTTTTTTGTTTTTTTTTTCAAATATCGTTATCCAATAAAAATCAGGTTTAAGTGTTTACGTAATAAATTGAGCACTCTGGTAGACGGTAATGCTTATATCTCGTATAAAATGCGCTAAAAATCCCCTGATGAGCTGCTAAACAGTCTGTATGTGGATGACTAAAATATATGACTAAAATATTTAAAAATTATACATATATAAAAGATAAAATAAAAATAAATAAAAAATGAAAAAACATATATATATATATATATATATATATATATATATATATGTAACGATGTCATGGTAAGTGCAGCGTTAAAAACCTTCACAAAATTTTCTTCTCCACGCCAACGAACTCTCTGTCTTTTCCACTGTATTTTTCTCTCGCTCTCGCCATGATTTTGCCTTTCTATCTGTCTCACTTTCTCCATTTTTTCTCTGTCTATATCTCCCACTCTCTTAATCCATGTCTCTGTCTCTCTCTCCACCTCCTATCACAGAATGGCACGCTCAAAACCAAAACAAAAAACCAAAACACACACACACACACACACACACACACACACAAATACTATTTTTTCTTTTTTTTTTTTAGATGTAATACAAAAATGCATTTTGAGTCGCTTTCTTTGTCAGAATGGTAATAAAATTCGACTGGATGACCAGTGAATACTAAACGCATTGCACGAGTGTATCATTCATACAATACGTTCAATCCAAACTGGTTCTTCGACTTACCCCTATTGTTACAAACGAGAGAGAGTTCGTGTCCTGAAAAGATAGTATAGATGAAAAGTTGATTTCCTATGAAAATCTGATGTGAATAATACAATTGTTTTCATCCTGGACACGAACCTTTCACAACCTAAATGGAATCCATTTGAGAAAATATGTTCTATGTATTTGGTGGCAGGTAAAGTACATCTTTTAAAAGATGATTACACTTACTAAATAACACCATAATGAGCGATTGCATAGATTGAATAACGTACAGAAACATTAATTGTTGTCTTTCAAGGAAGCTGTCTATTGAATCCGTTGCTTCTTCGCATGGAACACTAAATACAATGATGAAACTAATGTTTGAATATATTGATATAGATATATTACCTAGCGTATTATCTATATCTGTTATCACCTTTGGATTTTTCGCTAATCAATGGTTCCATTAATTTTCTGTAAACATTTTCTGGAATTATTCAGAACCGTAATCTTTTTATAAATATTTTATCGAAAGAAACAATTCATCTGAAAGGTCAAGTCATAGATCTCCAAGAAAATATGTTCGTGACTAGATAATGGCAAATATGACTCCCGCATAGATATTTAATACTGATATATAAGGATGCAGAAAGCCGTTATGTCTCCCTTGATAGGAATATTTAACTGATATCTTAAGGGGACATGGAAGATCCCGTGGGAGTCCGCGGGGGAGAATAATGATCTGCTGCTTGGCTGCCCATAGAGGACGATGCATTTGTAATGCATCCTAAAGAAGAACCAAATCGATATTACAGTGTCCCCTCTTGGGAACGTTACATTTTAAACATTTTTAAAAAATGCATCCCATTGATATACATCTTTCGTTTTAACACTTTATGACATATATATACATACATACATATATATATATATATATATATATATATATATATTATCAACTGTTACATTGGAACATGCAAGTTACCACGACAAAAATGCATATTTCTTTCGACGTTTAAAGACATCCCAACAGGTGGTTAACGATGATTTATTGCTCTACCATTGTATTAAACCCTTTTTAAATTAATGATATGGATGTCTGAATTTATATTCTTTTCGTTCTTTTACCTTTGGTTATATATATATATATATATATATATATATATATATATATATATATATATATATATATATATATATACCAGCTATAAAAAGATCTTACGATTTAAAATATTTGCTGGATTTATATAACCTGCAAAAAGGGTTAGTCATCAGCTTATCTCATATCCAAGAATTTAATCTCTTCTTTGCTGATATCTTCCTTTATGATGATGACATTGATTACTAAACTCACTGCCAACGTTCAGGTTCGGGAGTAAATGCTTCTAGTTTCCCCATATCCTGCTCCTGCCATCCATTTTCTATCGCCGTTTAGCTTTGCAACAGTTGATTTGAGGTGAAAAAAAATGAGAGTAGCAGAAAATGCCACGGACTGCCACTGACTCTGTTATAATTTTGAGAGGCGCCTTCTATACCATATCCGTCACGCGTAGTCCATTTCATCCGCTGGTTCAACCGTTGATATGCGTTGTTATCGTCATCCATTTGTTTCACTGCTGACGTCTTTGGAGTAGATCGCACTTATTCTAGGTACTCGTCTTCAATCTTTAGTTGTAGAGTTAGTATATCGCTGTTATATTAATGCTTACTCTGGCCGTTGGAGAGTTGAACTGACCAAGTTATTTCTCTCTCTTTCCAAGCATTCCAACAGTATGATGGATTTAGCAAAGATAAAAATATTGATCGCCTACGTTGGCTAAATAAACCATAGCCGTAAATACAGTAATATTGAAAAATATATTGGTAACTGGTTTCCTTACTCTCATTTTGATGCTTCTTTTCCTCAGAATCATATTTCTACCTCCAATTGTTTACTGGAAAAAGTAGATTTACACATTGGACAGTTTGTCCGGATTAAATAGTAATATGGAAGATCTGGTTTCTTAAGCCATTAATCAGATATAATACAAAAGCCAAGGACACATGGTTTTCACAGGCGTTTGGAAAGAAAAGCTTGTTTACAAAATCGGAATTCCGTCCATGATAAATAAGGATCAAGCTTTGTGAATGGATTCAATGGCGTTCGTTGATATTTATCTATGTGTCATGCTCTTATGTTCTTTCATATAAATATTATTTTTTTACGATGTCTGATATCTTAGCACTGTTTAATTTTTATATTCGAAAACATTTTTTATTTAATAACATATATCATCATCATCATCATCACTAGTTCAATAATTGAATGTCGTCTTAGGATAATGGTGCAGCTTAATACTAAATAGTCATTCATGTATGGCTTGTCTCGAGCAAGTCGACGTAACGAATCTCATCCATTTCCAGGTTAAATTCTCCAACTTGAAGACTCGATTTGATTACGGATTCAGTCAGTCGGCCCATCTGTCCTAGCCGATGACTTGAGTCTCGGAAGGCGGTGCAGAATTAATTTCAAATCGGAACTAATTTCAACTGAGAATTAACCTCAACTCGGAACTAAATTCAACTCAGAAATAATTAAAGAAAGATTTTAAAAATATGAATTCTGAATTATCTTATCTACTAAAGATTTTTAACAACAACTCATTGCATTTTGTCTAGAGATTCACAGAAATTGATAACTTTAATTTTTAATCGAGTTGAAATTAGTTCCGAGTCGAAATTAGTTCCTCGTTGAAATTAATTTCATGTTGAAATTAGTTCTGAGTTGAAATTAATTCCTAGATGAAATTAGTTACGGGCTGAAATTAATTCCGCGTTGAAATTAATTCTGAGGTGAAATTAGTTCTGAGTTGAAATTAAGTCCGAGATTAAATTTGTTACGAGCAGAAATCAGTTCCGCGTTGAAATTAATTTCGAGGTGAAATTAGTTCTGAGTTGAAATTAATTCCTAGATGAAATTAGTTACGAGCTGAAATTAATTCCGCGTCGAAATTAATTCTGAGTTGAAATTAGTTCTGAGTTGAAATTAATTCTGATGTGAATTAGTTCTGAGTTGAAATTAAGTCCGAAGTGAAATTAGTTACGAGCTGAAATTAATTCCGCGTTGAAATTAATTTCGAGGTGAAATTAGTTCTGAGTTGAAATTAATTCCGAGGTGAAATTAGTTCTGAGTTGAAATTAATTCCGAGGTGAAATTAGTTACGTGCTGAAATTAGATCTGTCACTCATCGGAAGACTTCCACCCAGCGATACCCCGT
Organism: Acanthosepion lycidas; assembly: GCA_963932145.1. NCBI lineage: Eukaryota > Metazoa > Mollusca > Cephalopoda > Sepiida > Sepiidae > Acanthosepion > Acanthosepion lycidas. The sequence goes on along the minus strand of OZ010592.1, from coordinate 8,953,812 downwards.
CATCATTGTACGAGCTGCATACATAGCTTTTTAATCCACCCTATCCAATATTGCTAGAGAACAGTTGAATATGAACAGTAATGTATATTTTAAGAATGATTGTATTTAAATTACGCGTAAAATAAGTTAAGATTGCAAATTTTCTATTCGCTAGTTTATATTTACTGATATAACTCAACTCTCCCGTTTCTCCAACAAGTCACTAAATATTGGGTCGAAAAAAATGTTCGTAACATTCTTGAATGAATTATATATTTGAAGTTTTATTCAGTCATATATGCCTGATTTTGTTCAACTATATTTCGAACTCTCTACATGATGCCGACGTTGCAGAATTGGCATCTTTCGAATTGAAGAACTAAGATCTCAGCTGTTTTTACAGACTTTTAGAAACTGGCATTCTTTTTCTTAACGAATGGGAGCAGCGGGTGTACAAAGACTTCCCAGACAAGATCTAATTCTGAACGGGTTTTCAAAAAGATATAAAGCTGGGATTTTTCTGGTGGATGGCAACACCTACCTGATTGGCTCATTCTAGACGTTGTACATCGATTGGTATTTTTAATCTGGCAAACTCGGCACAGCAGATGTCCGATTTCAACGCCTGTTGTTCCTTTAAAAATGAGTCATTTTAGTTGCGTTTGGACAGAAAATCTCAAACAGAAATGTGGTCAATTAAACTGTTTCCCATTAAATCTTAAGGACACAAATATCGCAATTGAAGCTTCCATTTCATATCTGACTGGTGGAATAACTCTTCATGACATCTATCGTGAATTAATCTTAATCAATGTTTCGATTTGTCCGTCATAAAGGACTGAATTGCAACCGCAAATTTCTTGGACTTCCAGATCAAAATTTCCACTTCTGAAATCTAGCAGATTATTCAGGAAAATACGCTCAGCTACTATAGCCCAATCTCCATAAACGACTTTTATTTTTTGCCTTTTCTACAGCGTTTTCTTTTTTTTAATCCGAGCGCTTTAGGCTATACATTTTGCAATTTTCAAGGATGACATATTTTAACTGTTAAATAAAAAATAGTTTTTTTGCATGTATGTATTTATATAATGTTTTCCTTTTTCAAAACAATATATTGTGTCCATGTTCATAGTTGATATTATTAAGTGTTGTTATTTTTAATTTTTTTTTTTTTTTTTGCATTTATTAATAAGGCTTCCAGAAATGTATAGCCGAAAGAGCACGGATTAAAAGAACATTCGGAGAATTTTTACATAATTTATCATCTGAAAAGAAGAAAATTGTTAGATCGTATGAGACATTGTATAAAAAACTAAATCAAAAAACCCTACCTATCGTATTCAATGAAATGGGCACACACACACACACATATATATATATATATATATATATATATTGAAAAGAAGATAAACCGCAAAATTTTTTAGATGAAATGTGGCTTTTTTATTTTAAAATATATATTATACTCTATTTTACATAATTCTGCTACACGTGTTTTTTGGTTTCGTGACTTACTTCAAGCAAAGAGAAGATATTTACACATATTTTAAAAATTAATTTTTGGCGTGGGAATGATTCAAATGTTGAAGGTCGCGAAACTAGTAACACCTATAGCAGAGTATAATATATATTTTAAAATAAAATATTCACATTTTAACAAAAACCTTTACGGTTTATCTTCTTTTTAAAATATACGCTTGATTTACACTCTTCGTTGGAACAACTATAACCTCTTCTAAATATATATATATATATATATATATATATATATATATATATATATATATATTCGAATGTAATGAGAATGAAAATAATAAATTCTAAAGTTCACTGCATTAATTCAAAAGAGGGCAGAATACCGATAATAAAGCAATAATTATCGATTATAATTTTTTCATATAGACAAAAATAATTTACTCACTACAAAGATGCAACTTCGTTTTGGTGCATTTAGTTGCAATTCAACTGGTGACAAACAAAATGGTTATCTTTTTGGTTCTCACCAGTTTACCTGCAACTAAATGCACCGGAACTAGATTGTATCTTTGTAGTGAGTAAATTGTTTTTGTCTACAGGGAAAAATTATGATACACACATACGGGCAGTGATGACAAACTTACCCAATTCCTTATGACCCTAAACACAGTGCACGACTCAATTAAGTTTGACTATGAAAGATCCACAACATCAGTAACATTTTTAGACACCCGCATTTACATAGATGAAAACAGGAAACTACAAACGACACTACACACTAAAATCACCGACACCCACAACTATCTACACTTTAAGTCTTCCCACCCTAAACACCTCAAAGAGAACCTTCCCTATTCACAAGCACTTAGACTCAGAAGGATATGTTCCAAAAATGAAGAATTAAATAAACACATTGAAAATCTGGAGCATCAATTCACAACACGTGGCTATAAACAACACCTAATCAGGGAACAAATAAATAAAGCAATTTCCACACCTAGAGAAGACACCCTAATGTACAAGATTAAAAATAAATCTAGCCGCATCCCTCTAGTGACCACTTTCAACCCCACTCTGCCTCCACTATCCCAAATAATCAAACGTCGATGGGAAATAGTACATCTCAAACCAGACCTAAAAAAACTGTTTAAGGAACCTGGCATTCTTGCATATCGTAGACCTAAGAACCTAAAAGAAATCATAGGTAGTAACCACATTTCAGGGGACAAGGTAATCCATAATAAACTAAGAACAAAAACAACAGGATTTTCCCAACCATGCAACAACAAAAGAAGTTTATGTTGCAACCATATTGAAACACGAATTCATTCACTAGCTCAGTGACTAAATCTACTTTCAAAATCTACCACGATTCTAACTGTAGAAGTCATAACATAATTTTCCTCCTAGAATGCACACTATGCCAGAAACAATATGTAGGAAAATCTGAATGGCCCTTTCACTACAGAATTAACAATTATCGTAAACGAATTAAGTCGACTCCCCATGAAAAATTGTTACCTGTAGAACAACATTTCCGCCTGGAAAAACACGATTTCAAAACCCATGCCAAATTCACTATAATTGAGAGAATAGAAAAGTTCAGAGCAGATAACATTAGAAAGATTTTAGAGTCGCATGAAAATAAGTGGATACAACGTCTAAAAACAAAATATCCAGCCGGGCTAAATCACAAATTTAACAATATATAGATATCTCAACAAATATAAAAAAAACTACCCACATTTCTCACCCACACAAGACAGACAGGCTTACGGAGGTGTGGAGGCCTCACACTTATACACTCACCCACACGAACAAACACACTTACACACATCATACGCACTCACTCCCTAATGAGCCAAATGATAACACACAACCACAGCAATACACACGCTTACACATAGCATACTCACTCACTCCCTAAGAACCAAATAACACACACACACAAACACTAAACAGAAACACATCACCTCACCAAGTCCAATAAAACTGTCAAACTGACCAGAGAATTCATAGCAGCATCCAGCTCTTATCTCAAATAACAACTTAAAAGAGAATGTTTGACCAACACAAGGAATGTTAAAAGATTCATGTTAAAAAGATAAAAAAATAAAAAAACAAATGAAAACTACAGACAAAAGTCCATTTTCTCCATCAAGACATTCATTTCTGTAGTTTAGTGCTAGCAGCAAGCAGAAATATTTCTCCTCCCGATGATGGCCATTTTGGTCGAAACTAGTCGAGGAATCTAAATGGAATAATAATAAAAAAACGAAAGAATATTAATCTACAACCCAGTGTGTCTGAGGATTTTAATTTTTTAATTTTTATTGTTCAAAATATATATATATATATATATATATATATATATATATATATATATATATATATATATATATATATATATATATATATATATATATATACACAAACAAATACGCATAGGTGACAGGGTTTATGTTAGGTTTATATTAGAACTATGGCTATTGTATTTTATTCAATTTCATAACTAAATTCAAAATTTGATATTTTTTTCTTGTCAGATAGTTCACAGAACACATAATGGCAAATAATTTATATATCGATACAAGAAAATGTCTATTAAAAGAGTATTGAATGTCTAAAACTGCTGGAACCGTTAGAAAAAAATGGGTTGAAACATTTGGTACTAACGTCTCTAACAGATAAGCCATTTACCGCATTCGTTGCAAATTTGATGCCACTGACGCATTTCTTAATTCTCCAAAAATTGGTCGACCCAAAACAGTTTGCACAGAGGACCATAAGCAACTTGTTGCCGAAAATATTTTTTACAGTCCCAAAAAGGCCACCAGAGGAGCCACAGCAGAAATGAACAATTCACAAAACTCTATGATGCGAATTCTAAAATCTATTGCGTTGAAAGATTCTCGTCCACGATTCATGGCTTATTAGAGGATGACCCAGACAGGCGGCTAAAATTTAGTGAAATCATGCTGAACGAAATTAAAGAAAATCCAATAATTTTAGATAAAATTGTGTGGACAGATGAAGCTTCTTTCAAATTATTTTATGTGTAAGATCAATATCAAACGCCCATCAGTAATTTCGATAATCAACAATGAAATCAGACAAAGCAACCCCAGTTCTGGCTATACTGCATGTTCTATTTTTTGCCTTTTGTGGGGAGGGGATCTTTAGTTATTTGAGGTGTGGAGGTTCGTCTTTGTCATGTTTTTTTTTTTTAATTCTTTTTCTTTCGTTTTTGGTTTTCATTCTTCATCTCTATCTTTTTCATTATTTTTTTAATTTTCTATCTGGATATTTTTTCATTAATTTCCTCTCAGTTTGAGATTTTTTTATCCTCTAACTTATCTATCTCGCTCTCTTTCTCTTTTCTACAGGCAAGAGTTCTGAAACACGGATTATTGAATTTAAAAAAACTTCGACTCTGGTCAGTATCTAATTGGGTTACCGCTTGGGTATACCAGGTGTTGTAAACTTGGATGCGAGTTGATGCAATAAAAAACGGCTCAGAATGAAAAAGGAGAGCAAAGTTCCAATTCCAGTCGGGTTCTTTATACAGTAGAACCTTGGTTCACGAATTTAATTCGCCCCTGAAGGCCATTTGTAACCCGAAATGTTCGTAAGCGGAAACATTTTTTTTTCCAATAGGGATCAATGTAGAGGGAAAAAATCATAGTAGAATAAAATTTGAAAAGTAAAGCATGGTACAATGCACGATTGTAGACAGCGTTCGACTCAAAAATTAATTCGTTCGGGTTAAATTGGTTCGAAAATGTTGTTCGAAAACCGAAATTTTGTTCGATAACCGAGTCATTTTCATCTCGAAAACTGATTCATTCAACATGTGAGATGTTCGAGAATCTAGGTTGCACTCTATTCACTTACGCTCAAATACCGCTCAAGGAAAGGCATGAATTGACCTCTTCTCCCCCAGATACGGGTTATTGGTAAAACTTGTATCAGTAAAACCATTATTATCGCTAAAAGAATTGTTAAGCCGTAGAAAACAAATCAATCAATAAAATTTCTCCTCTCCCTCGCTTACTTTATAAGTTGTATGTCTCCTTCTCCATATTTATCTCATTTTTATTCCCTCTATGTCCACTCTCATTTTCTCTCTCTCTCTCTCTCTCTTTCTCTTTTTCTATCTTTCTCACTCTCTTTCTTTCGCTCTCGGTATTCTTTTCCTCTTCTTCCCGTCTTTCTTTTTCTTCCCGTCTTTCTCTCCATTCTCTATATTTCCCTCTTCCCAATATCTCACTCACTCCTCTTTTCATTCATTCTCTCTCTCCTTCTCCTTTCAAACTTCACTTGTCCTCACCCCACGCTGTTTATCTCAGTTCTTCCATGTCTCAGTCACTATTAGCCTGCTCCCTCTTTCGCCTCTCATCCCTCATACTTTTCCTTTCTATCATACGCTCCCCGCTTGTTTTCTCATTAGTCAACTTCCTGCTCCTCCATGCTTTTTCTTTCCTTCCCTCCTCCTTCTCGCAGGAACTCTCATTTATATCTGCTCTTTCAAATTCTCTCCAAGTTATTTTACACCTTGTCTTTCCCTTTCTCAATCCTTACCCAATCTACTATCTCTGCATTCCTTTTATTCTCTTTCTCTCCCTATCTCTTTACGTTTCTCATACAACCCAAAACTATCTTCGTCATCTACCTTTCTCAGCTGTCTGTATTAATCTATTGCCGTATCTATATAAAATCCCATAGAGAGGCAGCGTCACCCTCAGAATAAAATAATGAATGAAATAATAAATAAAATAACAAATAAACAGTAATAATAATAAATAAATAAAATAATAAGCAAATTAATATTAGGTTGGTGCAAAAATAATGATGTAATAGTGTCGTTTTTTGACGTATTTTTAACGTCAAAAAACGACATTATTACGTCATTATTTTTGCACCAACCTAATAAATACAAATAAATAAAATAATAATAAATAATATATAAAATAATAAATAAAAATAATGAATAATAATAAATAATAAATAAATAAATAAATAATAAAAATAAAATGAATAAAAATAAAGAAAATAATATATAATACGTAGAATAATAGATAAAACAATAAATGAAAATAAAATAATGATAATTATAAATAAATAAAATAACATTAACTAATAATAAATAATAATAAAAATAAAATAATAAACAAAATAATAAATAAAAATAATAATAATTAAAATAATAATAAATAAATAAAATAATAAAATAATATATAAAATTATAAATTTTCACCCACTTTAAGAGAAATATTGTCATCTTCGTTTTATATGTTTTTGTTTCATTTTCCTATTTTCGCCTTTCGGGACATTTGACCAATCGGCACTGTGACCAAAAATAAAGATTTCTTTTTTCAAGTTTTTTTTCGTATCAGTATAGAATACGTGCTCCAGATCAGTTATTTTTTTTCTCTTTCAATTTTATAAAACATAATGGAGTCTGCTAACTATGCAGATTTAATGTAAATTGATGCCCCAACGGATGTCAAACAAATATGCCTGTAAAATGTGAGTTTATTTTTTATTCAATGCCAAATCTGGAGGGATGAATCGATAGTCATGTATGAAAATAGTACTTCACATTACGAATTTCAATTTTCATTTTTACAATTTAACAAGCAAACCTTGCTTCCTTGCCACCTACAATTTTCAAAAGGTGAAGTTCAACCTCAATTGCTATCTTCCGTCTTCATTTTATTGTCCTTTTTCCTCACCGTCTTCTCATTTTCTTTCACACTGAGTAATTAATTGTATTTTCGTGGCATTATCACCTTTCTTGGTGTGAAACGATTAATATATATATATATATATATATATATATATATATATATATAAGTTGTATGGATATAAGTTTGTGACTCTGGGTTCCACGTTTTGGGATCGGCAGACAAATGAGTGTTTGTCTGATGATCGCAAAAGTGTGAAACGGAGGGTCACAAATTCATATCCCTAAATTCCTATCATTCCCTATCATTGATATTGAGCACTTTCCATTATCTACCGTGCATATATATATATATATATATATATATATATATATATATATATATATATATATATATATATGTATATTGTTTTAAATATATTATCATCGCATTATAATTATATTATGCTCTACTGCTTTTTTAAATAAATATAAATCCTAAGAATTCTGAAATATAATCTTAATGTTCTTTCATATTGTTTTAACATATATATATATATGTGTGTGTGTGTGTGTGAGTGTGTGCGTGTATATATATATATATATATATATATATATATACACAGACACACACACACATACGTATATATATGTATATATATATATATATATATATATATATATACAGTGCGGTGCATAATTATAAGAACATTACAAAAGTTTATTACAAAACTGACCAACGCTAAAATTTTATAGAAATTACTATTTAGTTTGTTTTCCTTGATTGACTATTATTTGAAACACCCTATATTTCATAGAATAGATTAAGACTCAAAGGTAAAATTTATTGTGGGTTCGATGTTATTAAATTTCTTGACAATTTCCGGTAATACTATGACTGATGGCTATCGACATAAAGAATCATGTATCTAAAGTATGAAGAATCTTGTAAAATATTTTTGAAAACTAGACATGCCAAAAAGCCACTTTGATGAGACTCCATCGGTAAACGAAATGTTTGTCTATAAAAATTGTTATCGAATGTGAAAAAATATTGATTAATGTTTAAAGTACCATTTTTAAGTTCTCATGCGTAGCAATATGTAGTTTTAGTTTTGTTTCGCTTAGTTTTCTTTTAATATATTTAGGCGTTTATAGAAGCATTTGAATATAATGATTTTATGTCTAAACTGATCATTTATTTTTTCTATGCTTACGTTTATTTTATGATTATTTAAATGATCATTTTTTTTTTTACGCGAGAAGCTAATTGAACAAAGAAGTTGGGTTAACTTACATTGTTTACAATATCCGGACTGTTATCCCCATCTTCATTGTCATATCCACAACGTTTCGGCCGTTGTACGCTCCGGCCTTCTTCAGTTGATTGGAATTTCGATCGAACCCTTTTTTACGTCCACTGGGATAGATTGTTCTAGTTTCTCGTGACATATCACTTTCGTATACCAGAGTTATTTCCCTTTAACTCAACTCTCCAAATTAAGGACACATGGCACAGTGGATAAAAACGTTGGTTAGATCCAGTAACAAAAACGCAAAGAGTTGTGAGTTCAATAACAGACCACAGCAGTGGTCAACCAAACTTGGAGTGAGTAAAAAAACAACATGTCCGGGTAAAAAAATTATAATTTAAAACCTCAGTGTTATTTATCCAATACGTTTGCTTCTCCCACCACCGTTCCGTATATTTATAAGACACCCTTCCTTATTTTACACTAGCAGGAGAGCCCGGGGATGTAACAGTAAGAGATAGATCAAGTATCGACCATCATAAAGACTGAAAAATAAAATTGACAAAAATTATTGTTTAAGGTTGACGGACACGCATGTCTTAATTAGATTTTTGTTTTTTTTTGTTTTGCTTTTTTTACGAATTGGTCAAACCCAAACTCAAACAAAAACATTGTTTTCAATCGTTATGAATCTATCGATTGAATAGAATTTTATTATAAACAATTGTCTTGTAAATGGAATTTTTAAAGCATTCTGAATGTAAAAATAAAGAAAAAAGTGTGCAAGACAATAAGAAACACTACTTGCCAAAAAAAAAAGTGAAGTTTTGTTGAAATCGGTTGAAAAATGTAGGAAATCCGATCCCATATATAAACGAACACACACACAAACCTGGGTTTTATAATAAGTATAACTCTATATGAGTTGTCCCCCTTCCAATCTGGCGAAATAATCGTGTTTTATCGTGTTTTCAAATTTTTAGCGCAAGGTAATTTTACGTACTCCTGTGAAGTTTTGTTGAAATCGGTTGAAAAATGTAGGAAATCCGATCCAATATATAAACGTACACATACACACACACAATCTGCGTTTTATAATAAGTAAGATTACACTTGCTTTAATTTTTTGCTTCTTTATACATTTACGATACACTTGCTTTCTTTTCTCTTATTCTCTTCACCCATCTTTTCTCCTTTTTCTTTCTCCTTACCCACCTACTTTCTATTACGCTTTTGATTTGTACTCCCTCTGAAACTATCTTGACATAGTTTTTGACAGTTTTTTTTGTTTTTTTTTGTTTTCATTTTGATTACTTTCTATTTTTTCTTAAATAACAAAGAAATAGAAGTGAAACACTAAATATTTTTCCTACATAATAATCTCTTTCTCTTTCGAATTTTTTATTCAATTTAAATACGATTCCATATTTAGATTTTTTCCAGTTTCTATTTTAATTTTCCTTTGGTCTCCGAATTTATTCCTGCCAAAAGTGATTGCGTATTTTAAAAAAAATATGTCCTTCCATAATATCAGAAATATTATATTGCACTGCAATCTATTTCGCTTGAAACTTCCTGAATAGTAAAATAAACTAAAATTGAAATCAAGCAAAGATAACAACAGATATTTTACAAATGAAAGCAATTACGAAAAAATGAATCAAAATTTGAATACATACGAAAGGTATGCCAAAGCTTTTTGAATCCAACATTACTTAAATCGTGACAGGATAAGGACTTATTTTACTTTTATTATTTGACAAACACTTTGATCTTCTATCAAAGGATCCTTGCAAAAGCCGTCTTGGCTGCATCTCATGGTGAAGAGGTACACTCCCTTGACGACAACCCAACTTTTGATCGTTGCATACAAAGTGAAATCCTCAGGGCAGATATTTTAGATGTGACCAGCGATTTCCCGCAGTACAATATATTCCAGAGTCTATTAATCAATAACAAACATAATGAATAATTTTACCCTCGTTATCCTTTAAATCTTATTTCACTTGCCTAATGGAATATATATATATATATATATATATATATATATATATATATATATATATATATATATATATATATATATAATTAATGAACAATAAAATCTAAAATCACCCCATATGTGAAATAGCCTACTTCGCCAGACGAAGATATCGGTCTCTTCTCTCATCAACCCCGCTGTGGAATTCGTGTCAGAAATAGAAATTTAACTGTGAAAGCTAAAAAAGAAATTTTATAAAATTAAATCCGACTATTAACCTGGTGACATTAATTTGGAGATATATGAACAATGAAATATTAATTTAAAATTAAAAGAGGAACAAAAATTGTTTTTAAAATGACTTTAAAATATATATAAAAAAGAATGTAATAGATTAACGGAAAGAGAGTTGCGGAGACCATAGAGTCGGGGAAATTTATAAATTATAACTAATATAGTGTAAAGAGGTTATAGCGGGAGGAATATAGAAATTCCAATTAGTTGTACATTCAACATTTGAATAGTTAGAAGGGAGTGAATATTATGGAAATATAGTAGCTAATAAAGTTAAACCTATACTATGGAAATCTGAATGTGTTTTTATGTCGGCATTTTAACACTAATTCATTCCTCTGATTCAATAGTTCGCTTTTTTTATTGTATTATTCTGTTTTTTCTTCTAAATATAATTCACTCCTAACTTTAAGACGATTAGGAGTACGTGCGGAACCTATGACCTTCCAAATTATCTGTGGGCTCAAACCTTTCTCCCTCAATTTCCAATTTTTTTTGTTGAAATTCTTATGTCATAAGGTTGATATTCGCTTTTAGATTTATAAATTTCTTCCCTTTAAGACAAATACCACCCACTCCCCTTACCCCTGTCACGTGCTTTCGTCTAACTGAAAAATTGAAATGGATAAATTCTGTATTCGTTTTTCGAAAGTTTTTTTTTTTTTTTTTTACCTTTCAAAGCTAAATTTCTATTTCTATCACGAACTCAGAATACACCGAGGTTGATAAAACAGACGACCTATATTATTCATATGTCGACATAGGCTATTCCCCATATCTGGTGATTTGGGAATTTATTAATTATTTGCTCGGTAATAATGTATAAATTGAGCTCTTTTTGTGGATCAGTTTTAACATCTTATATTACTAAGATCCACTTGGATTACATACCAACAGTTTTCTTACCTTTGCTATATAATTAATATATATATATATATATATATATGATTAATAAAAATTAACGATTTTCCATTGCTGATTGATGTCATTATATTCAGCAGTTCGAATCCAGAGCTTCGTCGACAATTTTTTGTAATAGTTCAATCCACACAGGAGAGTAATATATACAGACCCAGATTTTAACATTTTTGTGTTGCTACTCATATATATATATATATATATATATATATATATATATATATATATATATATATATATACTCAACTACAGTTCCAGAGAACCTGACAGAAGAGTGAAAAATCGCTTTTATTTGAGTTATGATTGTTATAATATTGGGAAACGTAACTATTTTAGTCAAAATATATGGATATTCTGTTCTACCGCTTTTGATTTGTACTCCCTCTGAAACTATCTTGTCATAGTTTTTGACAGTTTTTCGTTTTCCTTTTGATTACTTTCTATATTTTCTTAAATAACAAAGAAATAGAAGTGAAACACAAAATAGTTTTCAGACATAATAATCTCGTTTCTCTTTCGAATTATTTATTCAATTTAAATACGATTCCATATTCAGATTTCTTCCAGTTTCTATTTTAATTTTTCTTTGGTCTCCGAGTTTATCCCTACCAAAAATGATTGCGTATTTTAAAAAATTCTACCCTTCTATAATATCAAAAATATTATAATGCCTTACATTCTCTTTTGTTTGAAACTTCCTGAATAGTAAAATAAACTAAAATTTAAATCAAGCAAAGACAACAATAGATTCTTTCCAAATGAAAGCAATTACTAAAAAAGGAATCTAATTTTGAATATATACGAAAGGTATTCCAAAGCGTTTTGAACATTACTTAAATCGTGACAGGCCAAGGACTTGTTTTATTTTTATTATTTGACAAACACTTTGATCTTCTATCAAAGGATGTTTTTAAAAGCCGTCTTGGCTGCATCTCATGCTGAAGAGGCACATTGCCCGGACGACAGCACAACTTTTGATCGTTGCATACAAAGTGAAGTCCTCAGAGCAGATATTTTAGATGTGACCACCGATTTCCCGCAGTACAATCTATTCCAGAGTCTATTAATCAATAACAAGCAAAATGAATAATTTTATCCTCCTTATCCTTAAAATCTCCTCTTATTTCTTAGCTATATTGATTTTTTATACCTACACACACTCACACACACACATACATACATACACATCTCTCTCTCGCTCTCTCTCTCTCTCTCTCTCTCTCTCTCTCTCTATATATATATATATATATATATATATATATATATATATATATATATATATATATATTATGAAATGGATATGGTCCGACAGTTATTTTAAGACATTTTTATGTTTATACATCATTTTTTATAGATACAAATATTTAAGTAAATGATTTGTTTTATAATAAACAGTATTAACAACATTTAGCGGCCTGAATATCCGAGAAATCTTCATAGAAAATATGCGTCCTCTGACATGAATCGAACCTGTATCCTATACGGAACCGTCATATAGCCTAACGTGCTTTTACCGATTTCGCCATAGAGGAGCCTTTCGGTTATCAAGGTCAATGTTACTATTTTTAAACTATATTTTCCATGATTTTCTCATGTACATTCATATCTGCTCGATGTGTATCCAAATGTAAACAAATGACGTCACACATTATGAAATGGACAAAGTCCGACAATTATTTTTTAAAACATTTTTTTATGTTTATACGTTCTTTTTATAGATACAAATATTTAAGTAAATGCATTGTTTACAATAAACAGTATTAACAACATTTGCCGGCCTGAATGTCCGAGAAATTGTCATAGAAAATATGTGTCCTCCGGCAGGAATCGAATCTGTATCCTATACGGAACCGTCATATTGCCTGAAATTCCTTAACCTATTGAGTCACAGAGAAGCGATCGGTTAGCAAGGTCGGATTTACTGTTTTTAAACACAATTTCCTATGATTTTCTCTCATACATTCATATCTGCTCCATGCGTATCCAAATGTAAACAAATGACCTCACACATTATTAAATGGCCAAAGTCCGACAATTATTTTTACAGACATTTTTTTTATGTTACATGCCTTAACCGATTGGGCCACAGAGGAGAGTTCGGTTAGCAAGGTCGATTTTAGAGTAAAATCGACCTTGGTAACCGAACGACAAAGGAGGCGGTATAATTATTATGGACACCAACATCTACACTGAAACATTATAATCCCGCCTAAAGAACGACAACACCTACACAAAAACCAATGAACAAACTATAAAAACTTGCACACAGAGATTCAATAAAACAATAAGGAAACTCTTAAAGAACGAAAATAAATCTTGGCCAAGTTTAACAGTGTACCACCCCACTATACCTCAAATATATATATATATATATATATATATATATATATATATATATATATATATATATATATATATATGTCTTAATGGACGTCACTCTCTCCTGTTAATACCCGTCTCCAAGTTCTCCACTGCCTTAACCGTGC
>OZ010592.1:8917257-8934757 GCA_963932145.1 Acanthosepion lycidas | reverse complement strand
TAGACAGAATGTATTTTCTTTTCTTACAGTGATTTGAACAAGTCTTTGTGTCCTGATATTGTGATCAGTTTGAAATTTACTCTCAAGTGTTTCTGATTTACCTGTATTTGAAAACTGGTTTAAACAAAAATAAAGATACTGTCTTAGAAAGCCAGTTTGGGCTCATTTGCAAAATTACTCGAAATTACCAAACTTAATTCATCATATAGTAGAAATATTATTTGAAATTGTTTGATTAGATGAAGAATTGTCAACAAACTATAATTTCAAATTTAACACTGAAAACATTGGCTTTCATTCAATTGCCGAACGTTGAATCCAGACATTATTTAGATGGATGACCGCTTTGGAACCCCGGGCATTGTAAGAACCTTCCTACAATCCATCATATGTTGCGGCTTTACATAACCAACAAAGTGTTGATAAGTCGTAAAAAACGAATTAATGAGATGAGGTTGAAATCATAAACAAAGAACATCATTGAAAAATTCGTAAACTTAAGGAATCAGCACATATGCTAGGCCATAAAAATCGTCTGAGCCGACATGGCACTTGGAATTAGGAGAGTCTACCCGAGTGAGCGAAATAAATGTTCAATTCGACATTCCAACCACCCGAAGAAGGCCTGAGAATACAACGACCGAATAATGTAAATTGTGTATAAACTTAATATAACCTTAAAAGCATTAAACTCGTTATCTACTAAATAATTTTTTATTAAAAGTTTATTAATTACGTATGAGCAGTGGGATATTGTAAATCAGTCCTGAAGGTGATTGTGTTAGAAATTCAATAAATATTTATGTGTCGTGTCTCAGGATTTACGCGGTCATTGTTCTCAACGACTTCCTTTTTTGTAGCTCGAAGTGAAATTTGCCTTATTGATTTCGCTCCTTGTCCCTGTTCTGAGAACAATTTACACCAACTCCGCATGTAGATTATTCGCTGTTTTTTTCTTCTGTCCCAGTTGCATTCAATAAGTCCCGGGGGTGTCAAAATATCGATACACGCCTGAGAAATTTAATTGTCTATTCCTGAAACCTAAGGATTAGTGTCTTTCTGTTTCAATTTCTTTAAATCACCGTCGTTGATAACATGTGCAGTCCATGGAATTCATCCAAAATTCCTTCAGGGGAACTAGATTTGTACTGTTTCAAGTTCTTTTTTTATCTTCGAGATTTTCTAGCATTCACAGACATATAACAGGATAGATGTTAGATAACAGCAGATTAATCTTTTTACTTTTTTAACGAATTTTTTCTCTTTGTTAAATATTATAATTAGCTTTTGGAGGGATATTACACTATTCCAAGTAGACTTCGGATTTCGCTGTCACATTTTCTGTCCTCTGTTAAAACAATATTTAAACTCGTTCGCCTCCAATTCTTGGTCCTGTTCCTTTTGGTGAAAACCGTACATTCTGTCTTCTTACAATTGATGCTTAATACTTTTTGCTACATTTCTAGTGTCTTTTCTAGGGTTTTCTCTAGTTTCTATTCTGTGGCCGCCAATAATGAATAACCACTTCTAATTCTCTAAGAAATGTTTCAATGCAGAAGTTGAATAAGTCCAGCAAGAAGACGCACCCCTGTTTTTCACATTTGAAATTAAGCAACTAAATTTAAGTTTAAAAAATTAAACAACTACAATTAAGATGAAAGAAATGCTCGTAAAAACAATGGTTGATTATGCTTCATCTAATCAAAACAATCCTTGATAATATTTCTATAAATAGTACTACGAAAGGAAAAGCAACTAAAATGAGGATCAAAGAAATACTAGTCAAAAATTAATTAAAATATCATAATGACTCAGATATAAAAATAATATCATATAACATACTAAATCTTAATAAATACATCAAGGACATATAATTCCAGGACTCTAGGTATATAACCTTTATAAATATGTTTCTCTGATTATAATTAATAATCATTTAATTCAAATATTTAGGTTTTTTAACTTAAATTTCTTGGTTAATTATACTGTCCTCATCTTTGTTGCTATATTTATCACAACGTTTCGGTCGCTTCTTCAGGCGTCTGGAATGTCGACCTGAACCCTTTCTTTCGCTCGCTGGGGTAGATTGTTCTAGTTCCACGTCCATGTCTAATGGATGTCAGTTATCTCCAGTTGATTCACCGGGTATTGAACTCACAGACTTTGGGTTCTGTCACTGGATCTAACTAACGCCTTTATCCACTCTGCTATGGATAAAGGACATCTGGGTATGGATTTCTGGGCATTATAAATCTGTTTCAGAACATTTTTTACCAGTGCTCATATTGCAATTTTTTTTTTGCTGCTATCCACGAATGTTTTTTTACCAGAGATCATATTGCAATTTTAGTTTTTATTATTGCTTTTCTCTATCACCCCTTATTACTGGTTCCCATATTGTATTCATTTCTAGGCTAAGAAAATTTTTGTGGCCTACCATATGTGCTGATTCCTTAAGTTTACGAATTTTTCAATGATATTCTTTGTCTATTATTTGAACCTGATCTCACTAATTCGTTTTTTACGGCTTATCAACACTTTGTCGGTTATGTAAAGCCGCAACATACTATGGATTGTAGGAAGGTGTTTACAATACCCGGAGTTCCAAAATGGTCATCCATCTAAGTAATGTTTGGATTCAACGTTCGTCAATCGAATGAAAGCCGATGTTTTCAGTGTTAAATTTGATTTAAAATAGAAGAAAATTATAGTTTTTTCACAATTCTTCATCTAATCAAACAATTTAAAATAATATGTCTACTAAATGGAAAGTCGATTATGAAAGAATACAAGTCAAAAATTAATAATAGTTAACAATGTGACATCTGATAAAAAAATCAATTCCAGATATTTCTTCAAATAATACTTGTTCAATCTGCCATGGCACTTTTGGACGTGGGTCATCATGGCCTTCTACAATTTCGTATATACTATACGATTACTATATTAGACTAAAAGTCACTAAAATTACAATGAAAGAGATACTGTCAAAAATAAATGTCCCTGCATGATAGTAATGTATGTAAAGCTATAAAATTGAGATTTTTTTTTTTTTATAAAACCAAAGAAGAATCTGCAATGCCATTGGTTCTGATCTGGCATCTCCACTTCGTTCACTTTCCCAGCGTTGTAAAATGTATTATCTGTGACTTTCCTATAAATACTTTTATGTTCTGACGAAATTTCCTCAATTTTGCCATAGCTTTATAAATTTAAGTGTATTACTAGATTGCCGTCTCATCATTTTACAGCTGAAATGGCTAGATAGAACCGTAAGTTCTATGCTGACAGTTTCTCTTATCGTACTGGTGTCTTGTGGAAATTTGTTTATGGCTTCTTGCTTCTTAATTACATTTCAATTTCAAACATTTAAATGTAATTTCAATCGTTATCTTCTGTCTTTAATCTTGTTCATTTATAGTTCTCTCTCCTTAATAGTGTTTTTATTTTTATTTTCTCATATTCTGTAACACTCAGTAATCACTTGAAACTTAGGGGCGTTATTGCCTTGCGTTGGGTAAAATGATAAAAATGGTTGATTCTGTCGAGAATATGTTTCGTTGTTGCTTTTCAAATTAATATCATAGTTGCTTTTCAAATTAATATCATAGTTGCTTTTTAGATTTTATTTTATTGAGAAACCTCACGGTATTTGTTCTACCTTTCTAACTACTGAGCTAAGTCCATAAGACTTGTAATTAAATTCTGTGTTTATTTTGTATAATAAGGCTGTTGGCAACTTTCAAAGCGTGGAATGAAACATCGCCAAGTGGAAACGGAACGAAACAAATTCAGTTCGATAAAACCTGGAATATTTGTGACTTAAGTGTTTATTGATTTATTTCTGCATTGATTCAGCAGCGAAAATGATTGATTTATTTTTTTTTAATTTTACCAGTTGAAATTCTTACTTATTTATTTATCTCTATTTTTTTAAGGAAGGGGAAATAGTTTTGATGCCTTCACGAAGAAATCTCCACAAACAGGTAGATTTTCAGTCGAAAATGCCAAAAGCAATTAAAGAAATTGCAGTCTTCTTCCTAAAATTAACTATTTGGTTATTTCCCAAGAAGAATATAAAATACCCCGCTTTCAAAATTAAGGTTCTATCTTTTTATTTGTTTTCATGTGAGACATTTTTGGAAAGAATCCATTCTTTTAGTATGAACGAAAATGCTGCTTACCTAGGGTAATGATACTCTAGACAACTACAAATAGGATATTTTAATAATGTTCAGTAAGCACAAGCCTCAAGAACCACTCCAGATGATGGGTTACTGAATGTAGTGAATGGTATGGACTCAAGAGGAGGAAGTAAGAAATGAATAGTATCAGGATATGAAGGATATATAAACAATGATTGGGAAATTGAAGAGGTTAAGATTTTAGTGATTGTGGCAGCATCCATGTGAAAATCTTTTCCACAAACTAACAGTTCTTGAGAAGAGGCTCACTGCGTGGAACTTCTTCCTTACAAAAGGTATACGAATAAAGTGAAGATGATTCGACCCTGTTGCAGTATCGTGGGTCATAGGTATAAAGCTTGAGATGGTGAAACAAATGGGTGGAGCTTGTCAGAAAGTTTTGCGTCTGTGGGAAAGAAGCTGTAAGAAAATATCCCCCCTCCTAAAATCTACGCAGACATTCAAATTTCTGAGGATTAGGTAGCGCCATTTCATCTATTTCATCAATACTTCATTTTACATCTGATTTTGTGTCTTGCAAAGGTAAATTAGTAGGAGTTGTGTACTTCCTGTAGTACTTTTTTTTTTCAAAATTAACTTTTCTATATTTTCATCTTCTGCCTTATAAGATTTTCGGACATGGATCCAGCCATTTAATATTGACAGAAAATCAGCACCTCCAAGGAATTATCGTTTTAGCCATCTTTAGCGTAATTCTCTTTGGGTGACACAACCTTAGGCTCACAACTTTCTAGATCAATCTTCAAAGTACTCTGTTATCGTCATCATCATTAACATCTTAAGATTAGGTGATGAAATTTCTCCACCAAACTAAGAAGTTCTTTTGAAAACAAAATTTGCTATGACAATAAACCGTGAATAAGGTAATTGAAATTCCTGGTCAACAATGATGATTTGATAAGAATTAATTAAGGATTTTATATTGGTGATGTACATTAGTTTCAGCACTCTACCAGATGCCCTGGCTCATAGCTTAAATAGTCTACGATTAAGTACTTCAACAGTTGATTAATAATTTGATACAAAGCTGAATAATATTCGGACTGATCATACTTTGACTGTCCTTTATTCCTTGTAAGTTGTCTTGTTAATTGTTTTGAAACTTATTGTTCTGTGTTTTTTTTTTTGTTTTTTTTTTTTTTTTATGTATCCATTAGCACCGCCGGATACTGTTGCTGAATAAATAAGCACTCCTTCTTCTCTGTGTATCATTCACCTCGACGATAGAACAATTGGACAGTAGGATTGACTTATAAAGATGGGAGTCATCTTATTTAATCTTTGTGGCAGCGATAAAGTACCACAAAATACAAAACGTCAGGTCAAAATCAACAGTCAAAACATTTTTGACCAATCATTATATCTCGCTTAATAAAATGGATCTGTGAGAAAGAGGGGGTAATACAGGCGACAGAATATTTAATACAACCCATAAAACTTCATATGCGAATAATAATATTATATGTTTCTTTAAAAGGAAACATTCGATATTCTTTTGTCGAACAAGCAGTGCTACTCTCGGTTGAAATTCGTAAAATCTTTTCAAAGAATTCTTTAGGAAAATAGTTTTCTTAAGTCCAGTTACTACGATCCTCTTTTCAGTATCAGTAGCGGTTGCCTTCGTAACTTTTTGTTTGAAGTCGCGAGGAATGTCAACATCTTGATAATGTCATTAGTTTCTCATCGATTTTCATATGCTTTGCATTTTAATTATTTCCGTTCTTGGTAGTCCTCGAGTGACGTGCTTTGTGTTTTTAACACATTCTTTTTTAGTGATTCTGTATCGTCAGTCCACAAGATTCAAAAGGCATGGTCCTTTTAAAACCTACAGCCTTCATTCGCAGAAAGCCACTTTTGACCATTGATCTGAGAAGGGGGTTGTATACGCCTGACATTTTATATATTTCTGAGCGTGTTTTGTTGCCATGTACGTCCTGCATATAAATAAATATGTGTGAAAATATATAGAAAATAGGAAAGAACTGGTTAGGTAAATAATCCAAAGTTCTTTAGTATTTTTGTTATTATTTTTTAAAAATAGTGTTCGATATAAAGGTAGAGCATAAATATAATTATTTATTTAAAAATATGATTCCAACACACTACATAAGAGTTCTCATGTTTCAAAACAGGAGCGAAAAAATTAAAGTAAGCTCTGTTCCATATTCAAGCGAAAAAATTTTCGCTTGAAGATGGAACAGAGATTACTTTAATTCATTTTAATTCAAATAATTATATTGAAGTTTTCGGCTCTTGTTTTGAAACATGAGAACTCTTATGTAGCGCGTTGAATCATATTTTTAAATAAATAATTATATATATATATATATATATATATATATATATATATATATATATATATATATATATTCGAATCTCACCCTGGTCGATTTTCCAGGAAAGAGATTTCCTGATGTTGCCGGTCTGGAGGCGGAACGATCCCAGCCTGTGGCACCTTTGGAAAATGTGTGAAAACCATACCACGGTTTGACTTAACGGAACAGTTGGGGCCGTCGATAGCTGTGCTAGCACGAAGTCACAAGTCATCGTGACCGAGGGTTGGAGTGTGTTGGTGTTGTTCAGATTGTTCATCATTCTAGATAACACGCTCTCCCCACCCAGAAACTGCAACAGCATAGTTGCAATATGAACCACAGATTGGCTCTGTAGGTGTTGAACAAACACAATTGTGCCTGAGCAATAGGATGTGACTAGCCGCCCTAGTAGACGCCTATCCTCGAATATGAGTTAGTAGACGGGTATCCTTGAATAGGTGTGCCCAGCTATCATATATATATATATATATATATATATATATATATATATATATATATATATATATATATAACATTATTAAATAATAAATAATCACCGAGTCTAGAATAAACCTTAACAGAATGCAGAAAGCACTGGACGGCCGTTCCGTCCTATATTTGGGACTCATCAACAGCGCGACTCGGGCAGTTACGTTATCAGGCAAACGTCATTCTAACTGTAGCAACGGGCGTCGGTGACGAAGAGGTAACAAATTAGACTCGATATACCGCCACTCGATCATATATTCCGTCCAATGGGTAAGGGAAACTTGGATGAGTTCAACCACATGTGATTGAGCGGCGCTATATCGAGTCCAACTGGTTACCTCTTCGTAGGATGTTTGGGTGGTATCTTCACTGTCCGGGTTTCAATTCTCGTTAGTGGATGTGCTCTGCTCATTATTCTCAAATATAGGACGAAACGGCTATCCAGTGCTATCTACAGTCTGGACTTTAAGATTACTTAATTATGATTTTTTCAAATCCTCCTAATAATTTACACGCGCGCGCACATATATATATATATATATATATATATATATATATATATATATATATATATATATACATATATATATATATATATATATATATATATAGATAGATAGATAGATAGATAGATAGTTCAAGTAAAAAAACTTCCTTATTAATTTATATATATATATATATACGTTTTCAATATATCCATTAATTTATTTAGACTCTGATAAATATTAGCAAATAAAAATAGGCTTGTGTGTATTTGTGTATGCTTAAAAGTATCGGAAGTGGTGGTATAAAAAGTAAACTTCAGCACATGTCAACTCGGCATTTAACCGCCTTCGAAGTAGTCCCCTTCTGAAGCCTCATACATTATCCAACGCCGTTTCCTTTGATGGAAGCATTCCAAAAGCTTTACGTGGGGGGGTAGCAATCACCTATAGCCTTAGATTCTCTTGGATCTTCTCGAGGTCTTGAATCTTGTCTCTTTCAACAGGGATTTGATATTTTGAAAGACGAAAAAGTCGCAAGGGCCGATATATGGAGATTATGGAAGTTGTCGAATCTGGCGAATGTTGCTTCTTGACTCAAAACTGCTGCTCAATTTGCGTTGAATTGTCAGGTGCGCCGTTATTGTGGACTTGCCACTTATCGAACGCATGCAATTTTGTCCTTTTCTGACGAACAGCAAGCCGCAAAGTGCAAATTGTATCTTCACATTGCTTCAACACATTCGTGTTTTCCTTGGACTAGGTGAGGAGGTCTTCTACTGCGAAATTTTATTTTTGGTTTCGGAGTCATAGCCATAACCATAGACTCACGATTCGTCATCTGTGGTCAAAATAAATTAGCGACTTTTTTGTGGGACGCAATTTCAGATTCGGCCTTGCTTCCCTCTACACTGGTTTCTTCGTATTTATCGTTGTTCGCTGCCTTGTATCCCCTTCGTCCGTTCGTTCTTTCTATCACAGCTGCACGTATCGTACGATGTACACTGACAGAACTCACTCACTTCTCCAAGATGGCCTACTTATATTTTTGTACCTCCAATCAAATGCCTGGATGATAAACATGCTAAACATCCGGGCCCCAACACACCTGAATGTCCCGCCTCGTTTCCGTCCAACTATGTTAATATTATGCAAAGTTGTTAATGAACCAATTATCTTGTGGGACAACGAGGAAGAAGGGTCTCCTTTGACGGAATGACGCACTCGCCTTCTGTCAAATTGAACTCCTACATGCCAGAAAAAGTCGAACACTCTTTTAGCGAGAATAATGGAAGTCTTTTTCCTTATCTCTGCTATTCGACTCGGCTTCTGGTTCACTATGTCTGCCACATCACCTTATATACGAGCTTTCAAAAAAGTTTCTCTAGTGTGAGGAAACGACTACATTCTACACTCTGCCAAGCACTGCTATAAACTACAGAAGTAATCGACAACGTTCTAACAAGGCTCATGTGCGACAGAGTTCAAGGTCAATTTGTGCAAGACGGCTTTACTGTGTATTTTAGCTCTGTAGGAACAGTCCTGATACTTTTTGATCAAACTTCGTATTTGACCGTTACAAAGGTTATTTAATGATGTTCTCCATTATGCAAAAATTTCTGACTATTATTAATTCATGAAAGATTTTTTTCAAAATTAGATTGTCATGTCTTGTGTCTATTTTAGTAATTAATTGTCCTCGATTTCATTGCGTCTGATATGATGTTATTTTTGGTCTTCCTTGCCGATTGTGATTTCAATATAAGTTTTCTCCTGAGATGTTTGGTCTTAGATTCTTTCACTGCTACTTGGTTATGAAATTTCAATTGGGAATATGTGTGAAGAAATATCTCATTTATTCATTATATATATATATATATATATATATATATATATGGTCCATTTTGATAATTCATACACATACGTAAAGACTATAAATATGCATTTATTGTATATTATTATTATCAGATTCATCTAACGAAACTCAAGAAATATTTTAGTAGACACCAAGATTGCTATATCCTATTACAAAGAATTCCAAGAATATTTAATCATTCAAATCTTCAGACGTAAGTCTTCAAGTTGAGATTGGATTTGAAAGCATTCGGGGAAAATAAAGAGAAGATAATAATCTAAACCATAACGTACTAACAATTAAAATATCATTTAATGAGCGAGGGAAGCAAAATAAGCTTTTCTTCCCTATTACATTGAACGCCGTTTCATCTCATCCTAGATTAACAAGAGAATACAAATAACGAAGGTTTGGTTTGGTTTGGTTTGGTTTATTTTTCTTACGGTATATCAACCTCAATGGGTTATTTAATGCCGACAACATTTTTAGGATAGATTCGTATGAATAGAATATGTATTCTTTGGTTTAGATTGGTTTGGTTTATTTTGTTTTACGGCATATCAACCTCAATGGGTTATTTAATACCGACAAAATTTTTAGGATAGATTCGAATGAATAGAATATGTATTCTTTGGTTTAGATTGGTTTGGTTTATTTTGTTTAATGGCATATCAACCTCAACATTTTTGTAATATTTTGGTAATATTTTTCTTTCAAAATTGTATTGCTGGTAATAATTTTTTTCAAAAATGTATTGCTGGTAATAGTTAACTATTTGCCCATAGCTGGGACTCTAACAGGTGCTACCACCCCGGGTCAAAGTGTACCTGGGAACACCAGCAATTAAGAGGTGGTTCCATGCTCCTCAAAACCTCCTAATCAGAGGCCTTGTTGCTGGATGTAGTTTATCGTCTTACCCAGGACGCGGATGTAGTTTATCGTCTTACCCAGGACGACAAACAAGAGAAGTATGGAGAATGACATTGAATAGACATTCAAGCAACAAACAAGTTAAGTTTTTTTTCTTTTTAGAAAATAGAAACTAAACAACAAGCCCTTAAAATCAGAAATGAATGATTGAGTTTTGTGGTGCATTTAATGAAGATATTTGCTTGAAAAAGACATATTGAAGGTGTTCCTAGTAACTTACCTTATCTGTTTGTTTAGTTTGTTTAATGGAAAGAAAAATGGATAGTAAAGTTAAACTTTGTTTTGTTATACAAGGGGCAGTAAATTCTGTAGATCCAAAATCATCCACACCGGGAAAAAGACACGGCAAAAAACAAAAAAAAAACACAATGAAACATTCAAAAGATTTAAAAGCAAACATTGCTTCATCAAATTTGTTTCTACCATTAAATTCAGCGTAAAATTACTTTGGTAAAGCAGCTTTACAAGATTAAAACAAATCAATAAAATAAAAGTAATTTTATAAAAACATTGCATGAATGATAATGATTTAGAAAAGACATGGATTTATCGCACACATACACAGACACATACACATACTCACAAACACATTTTTATTCGAGATTGAAAATGCTTGAATAAATTTAAGCAGGGATATATTTATAAATGCTCGCACGCACACACACACACACACACACACACACACATATATATATATATATATATATATATATATATATATATATATATATATAATTATTTATTTAAAAAAAATTTATAACATAAATATGTTATAAAATCACTACAAAAATAGCCATTTTGTTTCAACACCCTCGGTGTCTTATCAAGTAATGATCATCACTTGATAAGACACCGGAGATGTTGAAACAAAATGGCTATTTTTGTAGTGATTTTATAACATATTTTTGTTATAAATTTTTTAAAAATAAATAATTATATCTGCTCTACTTTGTATTGAGCCCTCTTTTAAGAATAGTAATTGTTGGTTATTGGAATTCATTCCATATACACCAATCATATACTTGGGTATATATATATATATATATATATATATATATATATATATATATATATATATATATATATATGTATATATATAATGAAAAGGCTTAAACACTAATATATTATAACACTGATATATTATAAACACTAATATATTATATTCTTACTCTGTTCCGGACATTGAGTTCTACCTGGATTCTATACAAATATTTATGTATGTGTATGTATGTATGTATATATATTTATACATATTTTAGATATATGATTGCATATGTATGTGTATATTTATCACTAATATTGTACATATATATATATATATATATATATATATATATATATATATGGAGAGAGAGAGAGAGAGAAAGAGCGTGAGATAAGGAGAGAGAGAAAGAAGGATATCTATATACACGGAAAAAATATGAAACAAGAAGGACGGAAGGAAAGGAGTAGAAAAACTACTCACTGTAAAGTCGTGAATTATTAAAATGATATAACAACAAAAAGAAATAAAAAAGAAAACTTGTATCGTTCCTCACTCTTCAGAGCCAATCAAGGAAAAAACATATAAACAAGCATAAAAACTTAATAGGATAGAAAAACCCTTTCCTGGAATAAGCAGTATAAATCACAGACAGATTACATTTAGGCCCATCAGTAATTACTTATATTTACAGAGGAAAGGCTGCATGGACTTAATATAAATAAACCCATACATTCAATGATGGCAATCAGAATTCACTCTTCTGATTAATGCGAATAAATCTCTGGTGAAATACAAGGCACAAATTAGTTGCTAGGGTTTGAAGTTCAGTCAAATATTTGGTATTTGTATGAGTCCTTCTTTGTTTCCGTTAATGACCAACTTTTTTTGTTATATATTTTTTCTATAAATTTATATATACTTTTAAAATATCCATCTCAAAATACCTAAAATAATTTGAACCTTCAGACATTATTTATGTATAGTTTTAATTAAGATTAAAACTTGAATACTAAAATAAGGATTCTTAATTTTAAATGAATTAAGATTTCGCAATTAATGGCATAGTGTTTATCTTTTATATAAAGAGTGATTAAGCATCGAGAGTCGTTCAATTTTTAATACTGAGAGATTTTGTTCTTCCTTTACACTGACAGTAAAACTACGTGACGCATGTTTCTACCAGAATTAACATCGTTTGTACTTGAAGAGAAACATTGGAAAACTTATTAATTCAAGATCTTATTTAATTAAAATTTTCATACAATTTGTATTATTCATTTCTGCTCTACTTTGATATATCAGATGACCCACGATGTTAATTAAATTTAATTCATTTTTATTTCGTTAGACAACAACAGACACGAACGAAATTTTCTGAATCTTGTTCAACACAATGAAAAGACTAGGATTTTAATACCAAATATTCATCATCGTATTATATATATATATATATATATATATATATATATATATATATATATATATATATATATATATATATATAAAGAAAGAACAGAAAATATATAATCCGGTGTTCTTATTTTATTTTTACAAAACAGTGTTCAATGTAAATTTACAGAGCATACATATTATAATTTAATTGATTTAAAATATGGTTGCTTCGCTACACAGTAATAACCATATTTCAAAAATGGAAACTAAAAACTTCAAATTTAATTAAAAGCATTAGTTCCGTCTCATCTTCAACCGAATTTTGGAATAACTTATATTTAAATTTACTTATTCTTAAATTTAAACGCACATATAAATTCGTAATTTCCTGTTTCCAAGGATACAGAGAAATCCAATCATTCAGACAGGGGCGATAGCGTGTTCATTTTTATTAACTATAGTTGTATCAATTATGAGTTACGTTCGAAAAAGAGGTTAAGCTTAGGAATATATATATATATATATATATATATATATATATATATATATATATATATATATATATATATATATACATATATATCCCAATATGTCCGAAAAAAGATTAAGAGTGAAAAGCGAAAAAAGTAAAATTGAGTAGTGAAGGAAAGATAAAATAAAAAATACAGCAAGAAACGAAAATAATAAGAAAGAAAGAAAGAAAGAAAATTAATAAAATTAAAGGTTGAAACAAAGGGAAACAACAAAAACGCAACAGAAAGAAAGACGGAAAGAAAGAACGAAAGAAAATGAATGAAATTCGACAGAAAAAAAGGGAAACAAAAGAAATGAATGAAGTGAAAGACAAAAAGAAAAGGGAAAACACAAAATTCAGTAGAAAAAAAGAAAGAAATATAAAGAAATGGAATGAAGTCATAAGCATAATGATTAAAGTAAGCAACAATCAAATGCATTGGAAAGAAAGAAAGAAAGAAAGAAAGAAAGAAAGAAAGAACACATTTTTTGGAAGAAACTAGAAATATTCAACAATGAAGAACGAAACGAAATTTGAATGAAAGAAAAATGAAAGAACATTTTAAAGATCAAATCTCTAAAATATAAAAGAAAGTAATTCTAATTTGATATTAATTAACATTTCACAACTGATTTCCACCGTTTTTATTATGTGATATGACATCCAGTGATTTTAGATGGATTAACCTTTAGTGTTTACTATTCATAGATTTGTCTTTCTTTCCACTGACAGTAAAACGACGTGACGCAATATTTCTACTAGAAAGAGGCGCATTGATACATGAAAATGAACGTTGCAAAACTTATTAATTCGTCTTCTGATTTAATTAAAAATTTCAGACGATTTCTAGTATTCATTTCTCTTCAAAGTTGATTTATCGACTGACCCATGATGTTAATTAAATTAAATTTATTTTGATTTCCTTAGAAGTCGGCCGGCGCAAACAAACTTTTTAATCTTGATTTAGCACGATTAAAGCCTCGGATTTTATTATTAACAGTTCATCATCGTAATAAATATATTCGATTACGCTTGGCTATCGCCTTCTCTTTTTTCTTCGAAATGCATATTGAACTGAATACGATTTATTTATATAAAATAACTATTCAAGTTAGACATATGCAATTTTCGAATTAAGTAACATTTCAGTCCGCTTTCCCAACTCGTTACACTTTCATATAGCGATTAATGTTCAAATTATAATGCGCTTCTTAGCGGTGAAAACTGTCGTCAGGTCCGACATGTTTTCATAATGTCTCGGTCATGGACTGCTTCGATGATCAAGGACGACGGTTCCCCCTGTTAAGGGTGGATCCAAGTTAGAATCCTGATAGAGAGCGCATACTTTCTTTAATAAAACTGCTAGAATATTCGTGTCGCTAAATAAACGGAGCGTCTACTTAATTGTGGTTATCCAATTAAAATAATATAAGAAATTGGTGCGACATCATCTTCTATAATTAAATCAATGAACTTTGTGAATAACACATTCTGATGAGCACAAACTCTCAAACTTATTCAAAAAATTGAAAGTTAAAATTTTGGAGTGTTAGTGACACGTTTGAGGTACCCACGTGTGTATACATGCATGTACGTATATATAAATAGAAATATATGTATGTGCGTGTGAGCGCACGCGTGTGTGTGTTTATGCATGCATATGTGTATTTAGGCAGTATATTTTAATACAAGCACGTTTAGTTGAATAACCTGGACATATGTTTATTTTTATTTTAATCTTCTCCATTTCAAGGACGATGGTCTTCCCTGCCAGAGGTGGACGTAAGAGAGCGCATACTTTCTTTAATAAGATTGCTAGAATATTCGGGCCGCTAAATAAACGGAGCGTCTACTTAATTGTGGCTATCTGTTGTGAGACCGTAACATACCTACAACATGGACTCTTCCAGGACTATATAAAGTATGCGATATAACACTCTAGAAGAAGAGGAGGAGGAGGAGGAGAGAGAGAGAGAGAGAGAGCGAGCGAGCGAGCGAGAGAGAGAGAGAGTATTCTAATACCGTAGTATCAGCCGCGTACGACTACCAATATTGGACACTAGCACATAGTAAGCTCTGCTTACACTTATACTATCTTTGTAACCTTTTTGTTTAATATATCTTTCTTACCTCTAATCCGTGTTCCGTGTTTTCCTTCCGTGGTCCCGACTTTGGACCCACATCACTATCTAATTAAAATAATATAAGAAATCGGTGCGATATCATCTCATATAATTAAGATAATGAACTTTATGAATAACATATTCTGATCAGCAAAAACTCTCTCGTACTTATTCAAAAAATTGTAAGTTAAAATTATGGGGTGGTAGTGAGACGTTTGATCCACCCACGTGTGTATGTATGCATATATGTATATATAAATATAAATATATGCGTCTGTGTGTATTCAAGTATATGTATATTTAGGCAGTATATTTTGGTTGAATATGGACATATTATGTCTATTTTTATTTTAATACTCTCCAATTCACGGATCGATTTCTTAATTTTGTTATTAAATGAAGCAATAAAAGTCATGTAATCAATATGCATACACCTTGGTTCCCCCTCACAGTAATATCATTGTCTGGTTTCAGCCATAAATACAGACTGATGTGGAGGAACATGGACTACGTCTATAGACTACGCCTCTTGGCTGCGCCTATTGTCTTTGCTTATTGCCTACGCCTATTGCCTACCACTACGACAAGGACCAGTCTATTACAGTTAACTGCTAGATAGCCTACTTGGTTACAGTAGTCAACAACCACTTTGCTACTTCGAACAAATGTGTCCCTTTCAGGGACATATCAAAAAGACAAAGGAAAAAAAAAAACTTCCAAGCTCCTGACAAAACAATTAAAAATGGCTGCCGAGAAGCTATGTAAGTACACTCATATAATTTTTTAAAAAAGCAAATATAACCAATATCTTCGTTGTATTAAATAAATCTGATCACAATTCTAAATAACAACAAATACTCGACGATGGCACCAAATTTAAATAAGTCAACAATAATCCTATTAACGAACTTAAATTGAAAATCAACAAACTGATAATAGCCAGCAAAGCAGAACAAGATAAAACATCCCAAAATAATTGGTAACGACAAACCAGGATATGTGTATGTAAGTATATAATATATAAACCTAACTTCTCTTTCAGTCCTATCATATCCCAATCTCTACTCCGGTTTACCAATTAAATACTATCATTTGTCAACTCATTACACCATACATACGTAGTAAATAGAGTATGAAATAAACTCATGAACGAATCCAAATCTTAAAAACACAAAAACTTAATAATTAAACAATAGCTTCACTTGATGTTGAGAGTTTATTTGCCAGTGTCCCAGTTAGAGAAATGATTGATATAATTATAAAGAATATTTACAACAATCCATCATTCCCTCTACTAAAAATTAAACATAAAATATTACGGTAACTAATTTTGACTTGTACAAATGAGGTTTCCTTCTATGACCATCAAAATAATATCTACGTACAACGTGATGATGTTTCTATGGGTTCATTACTGAGACCAACATTCAGTAACTTCTACATGGTTAATCTTGAAAATAAGGTATTTAGTAACACTAAAAAACCGTCATCTACCTAAGGTATGTAGATGACATTTTCATTTTAATTAAAAACATAGATGAAATATATGAAGTACAAAAGAAAATTCCTAAAATCTCTTTTCTTAAATCTTCGTTCATATGAACTTAAGAATATCAATAAAATTCCCTTCCTTAATATATTGCTAGACACCAATAATCATAATACATTTACTACCACACCATATAAAATATAACTAGCATATACACATTGACTCTAAACTTAAAAGTGTGTCCGATTGCAAAATGACTATTATACAAAACCAGCAGCATGATCCGGCGTTGCCCGTGCTTGAAAAAAAATCGTATGTCTTATACAGCAATCGCTATCACTTGACTTAAAATATTTTTGCCCTTTCTTGCCTTTAAAGGAGTGCCCTTTGCCGTGCTAATGTTGCTACATGACTTACTTCTTGCCTATCTCACACTGCGAATTTTTTCTAACCTCTATACTAAACATTAAATCTGTTACGAAAAAAGAACTAAACAAAATGAACACAAAACGATCAGCTTTAAAAAAGGACTCGTAACTGGAAAAACCGAATGAAAAAAGAATGTTAACAACAAATCCCTTTTCACCCCCTACCCAGTTCTGCGGAATCAGAATCAACGTTGAGTTTAAGCAAGCGAATGAGCCAATTGGAGTAAAGTTCCATGCAGATTTAAATTTTTCCCAATTATGACGAATGCAGCTATTGATTTTGTTTTTGCATG
>OZ010592.1:8819757-8912257 GCA_963932145.1 Acanthosepion lycidas | reverse complement strand
ACACATTTAAACACACACAAAATCCTACCAGATTCCATCCGAAACATACTAGTATAAAATACAAGCCCCATGAAAGACCTAAGAATAAAAAATGCATTTTCTGCTGATTCTTCTTTGGACCTTATCAAGGAACGCAAAGTCAATAGCAGAGACACCGGACCATAACTAGCAACAATATTCTAAGCATGGACTTATAGATAAGTAAGATATATTCTGGGGGGAAAAATGTCTCGCACGACACAGTTAACCTACTTTCGTAACAGCTGAGCAAGCAATGGATCCATCAAGCATGTTGTTGTGAAGCAGAGAGGGGTCTCTCAAATAATTAAAGGAGAGGAATTTAGTTTTGGAGGCGTTAAAATTAACAAGCTATCTGTTGCCTTAGTTAACGATGGGTTTGAGGTCGTTTTGTACATAAGCTGCCATTTTGACATTGTTGGACTGATCAGGCTAACAATTGAGGCAGAAGTAAATGGCTGTATTCTTTGCGTAGACGCCAAGCTGAGAAGTGAAACCATCGGAAAGGTTACTCATGAAAATTAAAAACCGAGTAGGACAAAGGATTGCGCATTGGGGAACTCACGCGTTAGTACGAAAGGAATTAGACGAGTGGATATTCAGGATAACATTCATTTCTGATTTGATAGGAAAGACTGGATCAGTATGCTAAACCCTGTCAAAGGCTTTTAAGATGTCCAGTGCCACAGCCCAGGCTTCACTTTTTTATATCTAGAGCATGATATACTCTTTCTGCAGTTGTCATCAGTACTAATAACTGACATCCATTAGACATGGAAAGTGAAA
This sequence comes from Acanthosepion lycidas, assembly GCA_963932145.1. Classification (NCBI taxonomy): domain Eukaryota; kingdom Metazoa; phylum Mollusca; class Cephalopoda; order Sepiida; family Sepiidae; genus Acanthosepion; species Acanthosepion lycidas. The sequence goes on along the minus strand of OZ010592.1, from coordinate 8,911,453 downwards.
TTAAAAAAATCTACCCCAGCGAGCGGAATAAAGGGTTCAGTTTGACATGCCAACCACCTGAAGAAGACCGGAGCGTACAACAGCCGAAACGATGTGATAAACATGGCGACAAAGGTGAGGACAATAGGCCGAATAATGTAAATAGTGTACATAATACCTCATCTCAGAAATATAGACAGATACTGAAAGGCCAAAACGTTGTAATAAATATGGCGACAAAGATGAGGACAATAGTCCGAATAATGCAAATAGTGTACATAATACCTCATCTCAGAAATATAGACAGATACTGAAAGGCCGAAACGTTGTAATAAATATGGCGACAAAGATGAGGACAATAGTCCGAATAATGCAAATAGTGTACATAATACATCATCTCAGAAATATAGACAGATACTAATGGAAAGAAGTTTAATTTCGGAAGCAATAAAATTAAAAAGCCATCTTTTACCTCAACGACGGACCTGAGGTCATTTTGGACATCGGCTGCCATTTTGACATTGTCAGACTGATCACCCTTGCTATGAAGGCAGGAGTAAATGGTTGTGACATCAGTGTAGATGCCAAGTTAAGAGCTGATGCCATTAGGAAAGTCATTAATAAAAATTAAAAACCGAGTAGGACCAAGGATTGCGCATTGGGAGGGGGACTCCCGCGTTAGTACGAAAGGATTTAGACGAGTGGATGTTCAGGATAAAATTCGTTTTAAGATTTGATCGGAAAGATTGAATCATCACAGAGAATCAACACTAGAGTATTATGAACAGACGGAACTAAAACTGAGTTGTTTGGACGTAATTCTAGAAATCATGTATGAAAGAAAGATGGAGATCAAACAAAAAAACACAGTTCCAACAAGGGAATTTGGTGGCAGCCATATGGTTTGGGGATGTTTTTTTATGAATAATATACTGCCAACATATGCATATAGATGGTAGAATGAATTCCACAGCACAGCAAAATATTTGGGAAGCAAAATTAATGATTTCTGCTGAAAACGTCCTCTACATTAGATCTTTTAACACGATAATGGTTCTAAACCCACTGCAAAATCTACGAAGAAATGGCTTGCTGAAAATTATGTAAATATCCTGAAATGGTGTTTCGGCCATTGTATGCTCCGGCCTTCTTCAAGATCTGTCTATATTTCTGAGTTGACGTATTGCATGTGATATTCACGACATTTTGGACAATCTAACCCGGTGGTTCAAAATTCCAATCACCTGAAGAAGACTAGAGCGTACAACGGCCGATACGTCGTGAATATGCCAATAGAGATAATGACAACTGTCCAAACATTGTGAATAAACAATATGTATTATTGCAGTTTTCATTTTCTTGCATTGTTGCAATTTGGTTTTCGAGGCTTCATGGTGTTTGGACTGAATCAGAATCAACGAAATACTGCTGTCCGACATTACAATCAGTTTGGCTCAAATGCAGCTGAGGCAAATCGTCGCCTCATTGAAGAATCGAACGAAACATTTTCGATACCCTGTATAAAAGGGTATTATTTCGTAACCTCAGAGGTATATGTCAGATTTTTTTATACTTTTTAATTCTTTCTTTTCTTCATAACTTCAATTGACATATGGAATTTACCTAAAAAAAAAACAAAAAAACCCGGAAATGTAGAAATAACCGAAACCCACTCAAATGGAAATGTTCTTTATCAAATATACTCAGCTAATAAACAAATTCAGTATCTTCATTCGCCAGACCCTGAATTCGAACTGAGTAATTTAAACATAGTCGATGTCGGCTGCAAATTTTGCACATTTCTTTTTGCAAATTTCCTTTTAGTATGCAACGCAAGGACATTCGAGATATCTTCACTGGTCACAATGTTTGTTAATCGATGTTTTTTCTTGTTTGACATCACGCACATGTTCACGATTCCTCGGCAAACAGTTTTTTTTATGGGCTCTTCCATATTGCGGCAAATCACCTAGGGAGCCATATTGGCTAAAGTGATGAATCTAACAATGAATCATGAAATCCAGTGGTAGAATTCTGGGATTCTCTTTAAGTACAAACTCTTTAACTTGTTAAATACAAAATAAAACGGTTTCTTGATCTGGTGTGATTTTTCTATATGTAATTTTCCTCTTTTAATCTAAGTTCTAAAAACCAAAAGTGTGAAACAACTGACATGGCACAGTGGATTAAGGCGTTAGTTAGATCCAGTGACAGGACCCAAAGAGTGTGACTTCAATACGCGGCTAAGGCAGTGGAGAACTTTCAGATGGAAATTAACAGGAGATAACTGATAACCGGCATCCATTAAACATGGCATGTGGAACTAGAACAGTTTACCACAGTTAGCGAAATAAAAGTTTCTGTTCGACATTCCAACTACCTGAAGAAGGCCGGAGCGTACAATGGAAGAAACGTTATAATAAATATGGCGACAAAGATGAGGACAACAGTTCAAATAATGTAAATAATGTACATAATACATCATCTAAATAATATAGACAGATAACGTAGCTTTTGATTTATGGGAATCGCAGTATGGATGAAAACTGTCATAATATGGTATATGCCAAAATATTTGTAGGGAATGGAATTACAAATTCGAAAAAAATCTCAAGTTAACGCCCCCCCCCCCATTTTTGCACTCATGATGGTTTTAAGATAGATTATTGCTTATACAAAACAATTAACCAACATTAACAAATTTTATTACTAGTTTAGCAACAACTTTTTGAAGTGCATTTAACAAATATGTAATGCCATTTTTCATTTCTACACATTTCTAGTTAATTTAAAATTTTAAAATAATTGTAACATAGCTTGTTCAAGCGCGTTTTAAAAATCACCATCACAGCGATAACAATTATTATCAGTCTGTATTTGTAATTCACCCCTGAGGAAATCGAAAGTACTTGTGTAGGAAAAAACTTCGACGCTTTACTTGATGAATTTCATCTTGAGAACAAACTAATTAGAGAACTAGCACGAATTATTATAAAATAAATAGACATAATATATATATATATATATATATATATATACATACATATATATACATATATATATATCATTCATTGAAACATGTTTGAATGAAGAAATGCTGCCTAAATATATTTAGAATAAGTGTACATGTAATTTTTTTTTAAATATGAGACGTATATTTTAAACCAAATCTATTTGTTAGTTTATAACATAAAAGTATAACTACTTGAAACCATAGGTAAAATCTAAAATGATTATGCTAAGCATTAATAAACTCATTTCCTTCGCCTCAGAGACAGTGACAGATTCTGCTAGAAAATAAAATAATCTATCCTTAACTTGCGACAATTTACTCTATTTATTTATTTTGTTGGAAAAAAAATCTTTCGAAAATTAAAACTTGAAAATGGCATTAGTTGAAATTTAAAAAGAATCAAAAAAATTTAAAAAAAAAAAACAGTTGTGCAGAAAAGATTAAAGTTTTTCGTTTTAGTATTTTTTCCGAAATAAAAAGAAAAATGAAATTTTAATGAAATCTTCATATTAATTATAAAGAGTTCAGAAATAGACCAAAACAGGATTTTAATAAATGATTTGAGGTTTCGTGCTAACAAATATACTGAAGGTTCTCCTTAGAAACCGAATGTAATTTGTAAAGGAAAAAGAAAACGGATTAATTAATATATACGAGGAAGGAACTAAAAGATATCAAGAATGAGGGAAAAACAGAATTAGAAAGAACGTAAAAAAGAAATAAAAATTATCTGACGGATATGATTTGAATAACAGATTTAAAGTTTCCTGTTAATCTTCTAGGAAACTGACTGCAGTCTGACAAAACGAGAAAGAGAAAAATGACTATATAATGGGAAGGAAAAGAAAGAAAGAAAAACAAAAAATGAGAGAGAAAGAACAAATATATGAATGAATAAAAAGAATAAAGAAGAAAAAATGAATGAAACAAAGTAGAAGATTTTTTTTTAAACACGTAAAGGAGGAATTATAAAAGAAAAAAACTTAAATAAAAAGGAAAAATTAGAAAGAAAGGACGCAAGAAATAAGAGTGAAAGAAAAAACAAAAATAGGAAATCAAGAACAAAACTAAGAAAGAAAGAAAGAAAGAAACGAAGAAATAACGAAAATATAAAGCAGATCCAGAAAATAAGGAAGAAAGAAGAAAAATAAAGAAGAAAGAAGAAAAAAGGAGGAATGTGTGAGAGAGGAAGAACAAAAATATTAAAAAAGAACAAAAAGAAAAAGAAAGAAAGAAAAAGGAAGAAAAAAGAGACAGAAGGAACTAAAATATCAAGAAGAGAGAAAGAAAATTGAAGAAAAAAGAGAAAAAATACGATAGACAGAAAAAATAAAATTATAAAAAAGAAAAGGAGAAATTATGCAAAAAAGATGGGACTCAAAAAATGAATATTTTATGAAAAATAACTTAAAAAATGAAAGATAATTAAATAATTTTTATATATAAAACAAATCATCCTGAAGATCCATTTTGGTTAAACCTAGGTAGGGGAGTTCCTGGCTCTTTGGGATTTATTTTATTCCTTCGTTCTATTTAGCATGTTGAGCACTCTAGGTTTTATCTTAGTTACTCGAATGTTTTTTTTTTCTTTGGACTGGAAATTTAAGGCACTGGAGGACTTTTTTTCACCCTGTTCGCATGTTTCTAGTTCTTTCTTTTTTTCCAATTTTTTCCTCAGATATCAGTTTGTTTTGGTATACTTGCAAATTGTACCACCCGGGTTTCTTTTACCAACCGAGTATAATTATTAGTGTAATGATATATATATATATATATATATATATATATATATATATATATATATATATATATATATATATATATATATATATGTGTGTGTGTGTGTGTGTGTGTGTGTGAAAATATTGTAGAAAATAGGAAAGAAACTGGTTTGGTAAATAATCCAAAGTTCCTTAGTATTTTTGTAATTATTTTTAAAAAATAGTGCTCGATACGAAAGTAGAGCATAAATATAATTATTTATTTAAAAATATGATTCCAACTCGCTACATAAGAGGTCTCATGTTTCAAAACAAGAGCCGAAAACTTCAAAATAATATTTGAATTAACTTGAGTTAAAGTAGGCTCTGTTCCATCTTCAAGCGAAATTTTTTGGGAATGACTTATTTCTGAAATTTACGAGTTTTAATAGTATGGTCAGAATTGAAATAAAAAATTTCCATGGTAACATCAAGGGCGCTTGTTTAGAATCGGCAGGGGTGGGGTGTTAATAATTTGTATCAGTATAGAGTTACTTTCATAGATGCCGGGTCACAGTAAGGTGAGGGTGGCTAAATTTACGACGGAGGAAGTTTTCGCATAGTCTGGCTTTAGCGTCTACGGAGATTTATTTAATTATATTTATTTTATTCTTTTATTATATCTCTTTATGAAAGGGATTTGTGTATATGAAAAGGCCGTAACGTTTGTTATTTGATGACTTCATAAAAGGTTATCAATTTTTGTAGGTTATTAAAACTATGTATATGGGCTATGGATTTTAAAATTTATTTTTTTGTATGCGTGTTTTTAGCTAGTTATTCAGAGCGTAAGTTCGGTTGTGTCGGCAGAAAACCGTTAATTCTTGCCGGTTGTTTAATAGGTTTTTATTGTTTAGAAGCTTAATAATGTGTAGTTTCTCATGGAGGCACAGAGGGCATGGGTCATCCCAAGTTTTGCAAGTTCTAGTCCTGTTAATGATTTTCCATTTTACTTTAGGTGTCCTATTTTTTTCTTTCTGGTGCCAAAAATATTTAGATAGAGAGGTCTGATGTCTAAAGTTTATGTTGTTGAAGGAGCATTTATGCTGCCTCCATCTGGTTTTAAAGGCATTTTTCGTGGACCCAATGTATATCATATTATAGTTAGGGTTCTCCGTGGATGATATAGTGCATTGGTATACCACAGATTTGATGCAGCACTTATTTTCTAATGGGCAGTCTACCGGGTTTCTACAATCGCATAGATTTTCTCTATCATTATCTGATTTAAGTGTAGAGTTATTAAAACTATTCAGGTAAGGGCGTTTGTTCAGGATATTATTATTGTGTCTTCTTATTATACCTTCTAGATTTTCAGTGCAGCAATAACTCAATTTTAGTGTGTTCTTATTGAATATATTACTAAGCCTACTTTTGGTGGGAAAGTGTTTATCGATTAGAGCTAAGAACTTCTGTCCTAGTTTAATACTAACCATTTGGTTGAACGGAGGTGTATACCAAATGATGTTTCTTTTCATGTTTTTTTTTCTTTTGGTTATTGCAATTGTCCCTATATTTAATGTTAGCATTTTTATAACCACTACTTTTCAGGGCAGTGTTATAGAAGTGATTATGTTGGTGGAATATTAATTCGTTAGCGGAGTTACTGCTAATTCTATTTTCTATTGATGAGGGTATTCCCAAAAAATTTCGCTTGAAGATGGAACAGAGCCTACTTTAACTCAAGTTAATTCAAATATTATTTTGAAGTTTTCGGCTCTTGTTTTGAAACATGAGACCTCTTATGTAGCGAGTTGGAATCATATTTTTAAATAAATAATTATATATATATATATATATATATATATATATGTATATATATATATGTATATATATATATATGTATGCATATATATATATATATGTATATATATATGTATATATATATATGTATATATATATATATGTATATATATATATATATGTATATATATATATATATATATATATATATATATATATGTATTTATGTATGTATGTATGCATGTATGTATAAATTCAAACGAAAGATTGAGACAAGTAAGAAAGGAAACGGAAGAGATAAAAATTGAAATACTTTTTTTTTTAAATTTAAAGCGTTAAAAACGTATTAATTAAAGAATTTTCATAAATTGCGTTCCATAGTCCGTTGTAATTTAATTTTAAAGTGCAAACTTTATTAAAATATCATCCAAATTTTTTTATTATTTATTACAACTATTTTCAGATATTTTTCCTCTAAATTCGTTTTCTTTTTTCAAAATAAGATTTAGAAATTTTTGGAAAATAATCGATTTTTGAATTTCAGAATATGCATGAATTGTTTTCATATATTTTAAACAATAACTTATTATATATATATATTATATATATATTATATATATTTTAAACAATAACGTATTTATGAATTTCTAGGATGAGGATTTATCATTAATTACACTATTTCCATGCTGACTATTGTCAAATATGGATTGTAAACAAAGGAAAATTGATTATTCAATTAGTAACGCCAGTATCATTTTGAACAGGACACATTCGTAAAAATTATATGATATTTAATATTCCTTCCACAGGCTTATTGGTGATTTATTACACTCTCAATGTGCATGTTTGTCATATTTTAAAGCATTCGTGGCTGACTGGTTTTTCATTCAATATAAACATTCATAATTTTATACAACGAAGTATAGTAAATGCGATTAATATTACTATTAAGCAGAGTTAATATTTTCTTTGCCATTGTCATCAGTTCGACAATGTTTGCGCTACTTTACAACTACATTTTTTCTATTAGCAAGAATATTTTCAATATGAATCACATAAAAAATGAAAAGAAAATAGCTCCAAGAAAGAATTCACTTCACATAAAACACCATTTTTTTTCCTTTTATTATTGCTAAGTTTCAATCTTTATTTCTTGGTGAGATTCAGTGCCGCTTTTCGAAAAGATAGAACGGCACTCCCATCTTAGATGTTGATTATTATCTTTGCGAAATGAAGGCTTAGAGATTGCTTTGGCATGAAATCAAACTGATTGCACTGGAGCCAGACTTATCAGTTTGAACGAACCCCCAGGACAAACAAATCAACATTACCCTTCACAAAATATGAAGAAGGAAAAAAATTAAGAAAGTCAAAGCTACTTTCCTCTGAAAATGTATAAAACATTGTAATTTGCCTGAAGTGAATGTATCTGTTTCACACACACACGCTCACAAACACACACTCACACACATACACATACACAGACGTTAAAACACACACACACACACACACACACATACATATATATATATATATATATATATATATATATATATATATATTCAGCTTCTGATAATATTAGCCAATTCGTATTTCATCGATATATAAAACAGACACTAATTGGAACTAAAGATTTATTTGCTGAACGTTTGTCTGCGCAGTAAGGATAAATGATGGTTCTTTCTGCGCATACAAACAAAGGGCAGCCATTTGCATTTAAAGTAATGGATTTCTAAGTCACACACTGAAAAACACTTTGGAAGCTTGAATGATTAAAAAAAACATGAGGTTGATATTAAGGATAAAGTTAAAGCAACTGATTATTGCAAAAATTATTCCCGGGTTTCCTGGAATGCCAAAAAGAATTATTGAAGGTCCTAATATTTACCTATTCACGTCTGATGAGTGCATTTTGCGAAATTCTCCTTGCCCATATACGTTCTCATATAGTCATAAAAAAGAGTAAAGTCATAAAATATCATTCCTTATCAACTTATGATTTTAAGAATTTTGGCAAAAGATCAAGTTGTTGATCATTTAAGTAAGTGCAAACCAGGTTGAAACGTCAACAAGTCTGTGATGGTAATTGGTGATGTTAATAGTAAAATCAGGTATTTAATATTCCACACCGCCAAAATCAAAGAATCATTCAAGGAAAGTCACATTGATATGAGATTTGAAAAGTATAATTTTAAAATTTGAATAATAAAAACAATTGTTAAATTGAGTGATCGTCCTTGACGACTCGATTATTGAAGTCGCTAGAGGGGGTGACATTGGCTGGGTATAAAGTCACATTCAAACCAACATTCACAATTCAGTCGATGAATACCGAATGTTTCCTGATGGGAAACGGTTATTTTCATTATTACAAACTTGGTAAAAGAGAAACTAACACCACGAAGTTTGGTTCAACAATTATACTTCTAAGTTTTCTTATCGTCGTTAACACAGCATTTCAGCCGGTTCATCTTTCAGCCTTCGTCAAGTTTATAATCCGTAACAAAAGTTGAATTAGAGAGATTGACAAACATTACTCTCTCTCACTCTCCCTCTCCCCCTCACTCTCCCCTAATCTTTTTCCCTGTCTCTCTCTGTTTCACATTATCTCTCTCTCTCACTCATACTCACTATCCCAGTCTCATATTCACATTTTTGTCACTCTTTCTCTGTACCTATCTTTCTCTGTCTCACATTCTATCTCCCATCATTTTCTCTTACTCTCTGTACCTTTTCTCTCTCTCTCTCTCTCTCATTCTTTCTCTGATTCTCTCTTACTCTCTGAACCTGTCTTGCTCTCTGTCTCACACTGTTTCTCTCTGTTATTCAATTTCATTCTCTGTTCCAGTCTCTCCCTGTCTCGTATTATCTCTCTTATTTTCTGTTCCTGCTTCACTCTGTCACATATCTCTGTCTCTCAATCTTACTCTCTCTTACGCTCTGTTCTCGTCTCTCTGTTTCACACATTGTCACACTCTCTGTCCCTATCTCTTTGTGTCTCACATTGTTTCTCTCTCACCATGAATCTCTCTGATTCTCTGTTTCTGCTTCGCTCTATCCCACATTCCCTCTTTGTTTCCTGTCTCTGTCTCTCTCCCACGTCTTCTCAATTTCATCCTTTCTTACTCTCTATCATTGTTTCTCTCTGTATCACATTCTTTTTCACTTACATTGAAAATATAAGAAGAAAAATTCTACTCAGACAGCTTTTTTCCCAAGAACTGCTACTTTGTTTTACAGATACCTGTGTGGATGCTACCCTGAATACTAGAAAATTACCAGTCTGTATTTCTGAGATGAGGTATTATGTACACTATTTACATTATTCGGCCTATTGTCCTTATCTTTGTCGCCATATTCATTACAACGTTTCGGCCCTTCAGTATCTGTGTATATTTCTGACATGAGTATTATGTACACTATTTACATTATTCGGACTATTGTCCTCATCTTTGTTGCCATATTTATTACAACGTTCCGGCCTTTCAGTATCTGTCTATATTTCTGAAATGAGATATTATGTACATTATTTACATTATTCGAATTATTGTCCTCATCTTTGTCGCCATATTTATTACAGCGTTTCGGACATTGTAAACTCCGGCCTTCTTCAGGTGGTTGGAATGTCGAACTGAACCCTTTATTTCGCTGACGTAGACTGTTCTACTTCCACGTGCCATGTTTAATGGATGTCAGTTATCAGCTACATATGCTAGGCCACAAAAATCTCCTCAGCCACCCAAGCATAGAAATGAATACAATATGGGAACCAGTGATAAGGAGTGCCAGAGAAAAGTGATAATAACAACAAAAATAGCAATATGAGCTCTGGTAAAATATGTTGGTATTTTAATATGAGCACTGATGAAAAAATGGTTGCTGGAGACATTAGGTTTATAATACCCAGAAATTCAGACACAAGAACACGGCACAGTGGTTAAAGTGGTTAGTTAGATACAGTGACAGGACCCAAAGAGAGTGAGTTCAATACGCGGTTAAGGCAGTGGAGTCAAGGGTCAAGCCTGTTTCATCCTCCATATAATTTCCACATTCTACCTCATTCCCTTCCATTCATATCGCAGATCACGTTAATCATATCCGTTTTACATTAACCCTACCTAACTTATATGACCTTCGAGGAATTTTTGGCCGAGTATAGGGGCTCGGATACCCCACTTTAAAACTCGGCCTTGTGCCACATCTTGCTATGTATGGCAGCGGGTAAATAATTATATGACCCTCGAGACTTTTATTAGGTGAACTTTAAGACTAAAAATTATTCAGTCAAAAAAATAATCAGTTGGGTATAAATTTACGTACCGTATGTATTTCATTACACAACAAATAATTTTTTCCTCACCATGCATATTTTAGAATCGCTTGGTTAATAATACGAGCATAATGGCTTCTTCTGTATATTTGGATGTGATTATATGTTTTTTTCTTCTTCCTCCGGGTGGCATATTAACGAACGTTTTGCTGTTGCTATTTTCAAAAGAAATATTTTTTTCCCACTTTTCTGACAAAAAGTATAGAAAAGTCAAGACGAAGTTATAACAATACACAAATAACAATAATATGGAATCCGTTGAAGAATGTAAATTGCATTCAAGAAACATGTAAAAGGTATGTCAAAGTCAACAATATCAGTCGATGGATATTATTGTTTCTGTTCGTAAATTCAATTTATTGTTGATGTTGTTAATCTTTCGCCGACAGTCAATACAGCCTGTACTACAGATAAGAGATAGAAATAGCCCCGGAATGTTTATGAATTTTATACCCAGCCAATGTCACCCCCCCGTTAGCGACTTCAATAATCGAGTCGTCAAGGACGATCACTCAACTTAACAATTGTTTTTATTATGATTTTCATTCATAGATTTGTATTATTTAGCACAGTTTTTTTTATTACGATATTTAATATAATAATTTATATCAAAATATAGAAACTTTAAGAAAATGATATTGTAGGGTTGATTTTATCACAAATTTCTTAGTTGAAAAAAATTTGATTTGTGTATATATATATATATATATATATATATATTGAACAATAAAAAAATTAAAATCCTCAGACACACTGGGTTGCAGATTAATATTCTTTCGTTTTTTTTATTATTATTCCATTTATATATATATATATATATATATATATATATATATATACATACACACAAACACACACACACATACATATATACATATATATACATATATATATATATATATGTATATATATATATACATATATATGCATATATATGTAAACATATATATATATATATATATATATATATATATATATTCATGAATTATTCATACATAAAGCAAATACAATACAGGCATGAAAAAGATTGTGTTCTTGTTTTTACTCTCAGTAATAAGTGGACAAACGAAATCAAGGTTGTAATCCGAAAAATGCTATGAGAAATGTGTGTTATTGTTTTGGAACGTGGAGTCGCAACGCTGAGTTTGAATTTAAATTTTAAGGTTAAGGTTCTGCGTTTATGTACAAATACCTGAGGATGTCTGTAGGAACAGACGAAACCTTGTCAAATAAAAAGATCTAATGCAACGGAAATTTATAAAACAGGATCTTTTCATTCATAAACAGATACGGGTTTTTTGTATATTATTGAATTGTTCGCGAAGATGGATTTCTCGCCATTTAATCAGTAACCTTTGTATTTGTTTTATGTATGAATAATTCATGAATTTGTAAATTAATTGCACCTTTATTGAAATATGTATATATATATATATATATATATATATATATATATTCATTAATATAATTTTCCTCTTCCGAATACATAAAACTCAATATATATATATATATATATATATATATATATATATATATATATATATATATATATATATATATATATATATATATATACATACATATATATACATATATATATATAAGATGCACGAGATATACTTTAATAATAAAAACTTACCGAACACATTTTTAAAAGATCCTGCAGCGTCTCACTAACTTTTACACACTTTAGCATACTGAATGTTTTCTTACACTTATTTGAATATTACCTGTTACTTCCTTACTAGTGACACCCATTCAATCAAAAGAACCCACTGAATCTCACTGACACTGACACACTTTAGCGTCAAGAATGTTTGTCACTTCATTACACAGGTCGGGTATCTATCAAATAAGAAATAGCTAAACACAACATATCATTAATCTGAGTCTCCTTCATTTTTTATTTTTCCTATCTTGATCTCTGACGAAGCTTTAATAAAATGAGACATGTTTGATTAACATCTCCTTCCTACTTTTTCTTTATGCTAATATATACATAAACACACACACACATACACACACGTATATATATATATATATATATATATATATATAGTTATAATTATATATAGTTAAGTTACAAAAGACTTGGCAATCCGTATGGGTAGTTCCAAGGAGGGTGAAATTCTGAGAGCTCAATGTAAATTCAGAGCTAATAATTGATATATATATATATATATATATATATATATATATATATATATATATATATATATATATATATATGTATATTTGTGTGTGTGTGCGTATGTATAGGGGTTGGACAAAGTAATGTGAACACCTGGCTTAAACATTTATTATTGATTAAATGGGCTTCCATTAGCTTTTAAAACTGTTGTGATTCTACGTGGATTTGGAATAAAATAAGTTTTAAGTTGTTTCTTTTGGAATTTTATGCCATTCTTCTATCAAATTCTCGAAAAGTTCCTTCAGAAACGATGGGTAAGGAAATTTATTCTTCACTTTCTGCTCTACAACTCTTCTGTAATGGTTCAATTATGTTGATATCAGGTTATTATGCTGGGAATGGAAAATGTTTAATTACGTCATAATGTTCTTTAAACCATCACTTCACATTTTTGCAGTGTTTATGGGTGCATTATCATGTTTGAATTTGGCAGTTTCTGGCAACAGTATGATGGCGAATGTAAGGACATTTTCATTGAGATTGTCGAGATATCTATCTGCGCTAATTCTACAATTAAGAGTGATGATAAAACCAGAATAATACCAAGGATTTGCTGCCCAAATCATCATTGAGCCACTCCATGTCGGAATTAATCAATCCGGATCATAAGCATATACATATATAAACACGACCGATTTGGCATCAGTCAGAAACTCTAGCCCCGAGCTATAGGCACACTGCAGAGAAAGGGAATCTTCTAACATAGTATATACGTAATATACGAACGCAAAATCAGTAGCCAAGAGCGCTCACTTCATAACTGAAGAGCAATATACATATATATATATGTAAGCAAATATAAATGGATATAAATCCGACAGAATGGAGAAAAATATTTGGAAAAAACAAACAAAAATGTCATGTTGAACTGATTATGTTAATTGCATTTTAATGAATATTGTCCTGATGAAGGTTTATTAAACCGAAACGTCAGACGTTGACATTTCATTCATATTAAAACAACATAATTGCATTTAAGGATTTTTGTTTGTTTTTTCATATATATATATATATATATATATATATATATATATTGAAATGGAGAATGTTCGACAATTATTTTAAGACATTTTTATCTTTATGCATATAGATACAAATATTTACGTAAATGCTCTGTTTACAATATATTTGTATCTATAAAATAAAAAGAATGTATAAACATAAAAATGTCTTAAAATAATTGTCGGACTTTGTCCATTTCATAATGTGTGACGTCATTTGTTTACATTTGGATACGCATTGAGCAGATATAAATGTACGTGAGATAATCATGGAAGATTCTAGTTTAAAAACAGTAAAATCGACCTTGCTAACCGAACGCTTCTCTGTGACGAAATCGGTAAAGGCATGTCAGGCTATATGACGGTTCCGGATACAGGTTCGATTCCTGTCGGATGACGCATATTTTCTATGAGGCCAGTAAATGTTGCTTAATACTGTTTATCATAAGGAGAGCATTTACTTAAATATTTGTATCCATAAAAAGAATGTATAAACATAAAAATGTCTTAATATATATATATATATATATATATATATATATATATATATATATATATATATACCATAGAAATATAAAATAAAACGTTATTCTTATTTATAATGTTTGTCAGTAATATTTATCTTAAATTTTATCACCTTTTAAATTAATTTATTTTGGAAATCTTCGGGTGTTCCGTAGCACATTTGGGTCGTAAGAACACCACATGTACTGACGTTATGTCGATAGTGGTGTGTCTACAACAGAACTGGGCGGAAACCATAGCTCTTCAAGCTTGTATTTGCATTGGAGTGTTTCTAGAGTGTTTCTAAGAAACATTTTGCTACCCCAGGGAAAGAGAACCTAGTCTGCCATTCTATTTAACCCATATCCGAAAGGAGGACATTAACGAGAGCTGAATGAAACCAAATCAACCTGGAATTGAATTTTTTTCCCCGATTTTCCAGTTTCACTCCGATAAATGTAACAAAATTCTTTTCTGAAAATAGTCGTCCATCAAAAGTCTTAATATAAAGTTGGTATATTTCTATTTTTTAATGTATAATTTGTTTGGAATTTACATATCGAAATTGGTGGATTAATACAAATTCAGTAAAATCTCACTTCCTCCGATCTTTTGGATAAGTGTTTTGTACCTTGTTTCCTGTTTTAGATTTCGTTTCCGGTTCACTGTAAGTTTTTTTTAATTCTTTTTTGCTAGGACTAGCCCCTTGCATCGTAATAGCATTAGCATTTGGTTTGGGATGAATTGATTAAAAAATAAATAATATTGCATTTTTTGTGAGCCGAAATTTTTTTTTTTAATAATTATAAATCTTATTATGAATAATTAATTTATATATTTGTGTGCGATGCTACTTAGCCAAAACGAAACGAAAGCAAAAAAACTAATCCATCGAAGTAAACTATTTTTCGCCAAATTAGAAAACATTTTAAATTGACGGTGTTATTACATGACAAAATTTTTTTAATTCTATGAATGGAAACAGAGTGACTTTAATTAGTTCCTCAAATATTGACTCCCCAAACCCAGGTGATTAATTCAGATTTATCAATCCGAAAGCTAGGGGTGTGAAATTGCATAATTTCTGGTGTGAACACTTTCTCAGTTGTTGCAATATTATATATGGTAAAAAGAAATCTGATGCTACACTTTATAAACTATCGTTCGTTGAATCTAATGTTCGGAAATTAGATTATTTTGCTATAATGTGTTTAATTATTAAAATAGCAATATGGCTCATACAAAATATTACGAAAATATCATGATGAAGTTTCCTTAATTCTAGTATTAGTTTCATCTTTTATATGTAGCATCCCTTCAGGAGATAGGCGCCATTACTCTGCACAACTTCCTATCCGTTTTGACTCTTACCAGTTTTCCCGCTTTCTTAAGTCTCCTGTCCCTTTTTCGCCCATCCGTTCACAGAAGCTGTTCATGTAAGTGGATCGCTGTCTTCCCCTTTTTATCTTCTTCTCGATATGCCCCGTGAATGTTAGGTTCTCTAAGTCGCCCCTATTCACAATGTCCAAGAAATTTCACTTGTCTTTTCTTGATTCTGAGAAGTGTGATTTTTGTTGGCATTTCCTTTAAGATTTCTTCTCCGTCTTCTTTATCCGTCCTGGATAAGACGTTAAACTACATCCGTGTCCTGGGTAAGACGATAAACTACATCCAGCAGCAAGGTCTCTGATCAGGAGTTTTTGAGGAGCGTGGAACCACCTCTTAATTGCTGGCGTTCCTAGGTCCACCCTGAGCTAGGGTGATAGCCCTTGTTAGGGCCCCAGCTATGGGCAAATAGTTAACTATTACCAGCAAAACATTTTTGAAAAAAATTATTAGCTGCAATGTTAAAGGAAGAATATTATGAGACACATATTTTTGACAAAACAAAATATTACCAGCAATAAAAAATGTCGGCATCAAATAACCCATTGAGGTTGATATGCTGTAAAACAAAATAAACCAAACCAATCTAAACCAAAGAATACATATTCTATTCATACGAACCTATCCTTAAAATGTTGTCGGCATTAAATAACCCATTGACGTTGATATGCCGTAAAGCAAAATAAACCAAACCAATCTAAACCAAGAATACATATTCTATTCATACGAATCTATACTAAAAATGTTGTCGGCATTAAATAACCCATTGAGGTTGATATGCCGTAAAACAAAATAAACCAAACCAATCTAAACCAAAGAATATATATTCTATTCATACGAACCTATCCTTAAAATGTTGTCGGCATTAAATAACCCATTGACGTTGATATGCCGTAAAGCAAAATAAACCAAACCAATCTAAACCAAAGAAAACATATTCTATTCATACGAATCTATCCTAAAAATGTTGTCGGCACTAAATAACCCATTGAGGTTGATATGCCGTAAAACAAAATAACCAAACCAATCTAAACCAAAGAATACATATTCTATTCATACGAATCTATCCTTAAAATGTTGTCGGCATTAAATAACCCATTGAGTTTGATATGCCGTAAACCAAACCAAACAAAACCGTCTTCTTTATATGCTGTGTATTCTCATGACGTAGACGACCATGGTTCTTTGCAACTTTCTGTATCATGGTAGAGGTTAATAAATTTTGTTTTTTCTGTTATTTTAACAAAACCCCGTTTCGCCATCCATTTACTCAGTCTCACAATGTCATACGTTGTATTCTCCTGTCTCTCTTGCCTTCAATCTGTCGTATGGGTATCAGATTTTACGATCTCTCCTTTCTTATTTTGGGCCCGAGAAACTTCAATTGTTTCTTCCTAATGTTATATTTGTTTCATTTTTGTTTCCATTTTATCTAAAACTTCGTCGTTACTCACAGGTTCTGCCCATCGTATCCTTATCATCCTTCTGTAGAACCACATTTCTGTTGATTCACTTTTCTTCATCGTTTTTGATGAGATTCTCCAGCACTCATTGGAATACAGGGGGACAGCAGTCACGTAAGAGTTTATTCCAAAAGCTAAGAATATTACTAAGGAATAGAAACATTTCGCTAGACACAAGGAAAAGAATGTTAGTTTACAGAACTTATTAGGTTGGTGCAAAAATAATGACGTAATAATGTCGTTTTTTGACGTGAAAAAATACGTCAAAAAACGATATTATTACGTCATTATTTTTGCACCAACCTAATAAATTCAACACCCAAGTTCGTAATGGAATTTAGGATGTATTCGTAAAGTTCATATCATTAAATACTCTTCTCCTGTAATATATGTTTAACTCATCGTTAAAAAATTGCGTGTGTGTGTCAGTTTCCTGGAAACTGATATGCTTGACCCTCATACGTCGAATCCGACGAGAGAGTCGACTATATATATATATATATATATATATATATATATATATATATATATATATATATATATATATATATATATATATATATATATATATATATATATATATATATATATATATATATAAGTGAACATAGAAGTCAACACTTAGAGGCGACAGTCTGCTTCATGCTATCGTCAGGCCTGACGATTGCATCTAGCATGAAACAGACTGTCGCCTCTAAGTGTTGACTTCTATGTTCACTTTTATATTTACACACGCTCTATCTCTGATATTGAGCACTTTATCCCATAAATATAGCACATCTTAAGACTATATTTCTTCAAACACACACATATATATATATATATATATATATATAGTCATTCACACACAGGCTGTTTCGCAGCTCATCAGTATCCTAGACGCCCGGTTGCCTCTAGCTAGGATCGAAACCCGACTGAATTGGTGTCAGTCGGGGATTCTACCCCTAAGCCGGTGGGGTTGAATGTGAATTTAAGCATATTTATTTTTAGATAAACATACAGTGACTGAGAGAACTCGATCCGAAGAGACTTGCTTTAATAATAGTCACTGTTTACAAACCCACACTTCCTTCCCAGAGAGCTCAACCGAAATAAATTTTTCAGGAGCATATATATTGTCATCCACAGGCAGACTGCTTCGCTATAAACTACAATACAACGGAGTACAATAGATTTTCATTAATTTGTGGAGAAAATTAAACGTTTTGTTATTTTACATACTCACAATATTTCTTTTAATTTAATGGTTAAAATAACAAATACTTACTTTGCATATCTTTACGTTTTTACATATACAAGAATCAAGTTTCCATTTTACCCAGCGTTTGCGAGAACTGCAAAAAAAATCACAAGCTTCTAACGCGTGAAAATGTTTTAATTTGATCCTAGAAAGAAATATTTACGTATGTTAATAAGTAAGCATTTATTCTTCGCTGTTAATAATGAAAAAATAAAAAAAGTTACCATTAAGTTCTATAAAATTGAATTAAATTAAAGTAATCATTAAACCGAAAAGTAGGGATTTTTTTCAGAGAATTTTTTCCAAATAAATTAGCTTATTTAAATTTCATCGACTGCTTTGCGAAATTGAACAAAACGTAAAGTTTATAAATCTCGACAAAAAAATTTTAGCAATAATTTCATCAGTTCTATACACCATGAGGATTACATCACAAAAAAATTGTTAATAATTCTAGAATTTAAAACACGGTCACCATGTTCAAGGCTCGAATTTCTCGTTGCAAGCAAACTATCTTTAATTCTACATCGACAACCGTTAAATAAACGTCCCCAATATATAATTAGATTACTCTGCCTTTTATACATCCGTGTAAAATCTTTTAAACCCACGGCAAGGTCATATTGAAACACCGGTTCTCGTTCGATCACAAAAGTTAAGCTTAGTCATTACCTCAAAGGGGTAACCGCTTGGGAATACCAAATGCTGTAAGCTTAGATATGCGGCTTGTGTTATTGATAACCGCTCAGAATTGGAAATCGAAGCGCCCAATTCAAATTCCAGTCGAGATCATTGAATTGATTTTACGCGCATATACTTTTGGGTAATGGGTTGCATAAAACGACATAGTAGGTCCTGTAGACTTGATTGTCGACCAATCTACTGCAGAAAAAAAGGCAAAATGCTGTGGGAAAATCTTCTGCCTAGTGTGTCATGAAGTTAAAAAGGGATGATAGCACAAACGTGTGTCACGTACGGCACTTTACCGACTGATAATTATACCCTCTGATATGTATAAATCAACTTTTTCTCCCCAAGCTATTGGTTAATTAATAGAACTTTTATCAGTAAATTATTATTATCTCAAAATAATTCGTGCAATCTAAAAATAATTTATAGCTTTAAATTCCTCAAATACTGATAAGCTGTAAAAAAAAAACCCAAAAACAATCAATCAAAAATATCCTATTTCTGTTTCTTCATTGAAACATTGTCTATTTAATTTCTTGTCATTAGAACAACCTCTTTACTGCTGATCTTCCTAGGTCCACCCAGTTAGGTTTCCTATTATGGGCAAATAGGGAACTCACCAAGAAAACAATAGACTATGATAGTATAAAAATACTTTTTCTAGGAAAAATACTAGCAATAAATTTTGATATAATATTTTTTCAACATTACCTATTTATGATCTGTCTATATTTCTGAGATGAGGTATTATGTACAATATTTAGACTATTGGCCTCATCTTTGTCGCCAGTTTTATTACAACGTTTCGGACGTTGTACGCTCCTGCCTTCTTCATGTGGCTGGAATGTCGAACTGAACCCTTTATTTCGCTCACTGTCGTAGTCTGTTCAAGTTCCACATCTAATGGATGTAAGTTATCAGTTATCACCTGTTAATTTACATATGAAGGTTCTTCTTACCTGGGTAATGAACTCATATTCTTTGGGTCTGTCACTGGATCTAACCAACGCCTTTATCCACTGTGCCATGTGTCCTTTCCTTGAAGACATCTGCGTATGAATTTCTGGGTATTATAAACCTAATGTCTTCAGCAAACATTTTTACCAGTGCTCATATTGCAATTTTTTTTTATGTTATTATTGCATGGTTTTACCAGAGCTCATATTGCAACTTTTATTTTTTGTGTGTCCAAAAAATTTAGATTAGGCATTAAATATATCATCCGCACACTCAACCTTACAGCACCTGGCATTCCCAAGAGGTCTAGAGTATTGTATTAGTATTGACCAGGCTCGACGTTGTTTAACTTCGGTCATCAAGCAAGAACCCGTGTTTTAACGTGAAATGGTCGAAAGCCTTTAGTGTTTGTACTGACGTGTATAATGTCAACGTCTATCACCTTAAACAAGTATATCCAACAATTATTCTATTCAAACGGAATAATTTATGCAATTAATAAATATCACTCAAATTGGGAAGACGCTACAAAATGAATATAAATTATCAACTTTATTAGCGGGACACATTTATATTTTGAAATTAAAAGATGGCAGTAAAGTATCAAGCTAACTTAATCTATGAAAACTTTAGATTAAGTCGTTTCTCAACAGCATCCAACAGCAAGGACCCCGATCAGAGGTTATGGGGATTGTGGAACAAACTCTTAATTGCTGCTGTTCCCAGATTCACCTTGATGCGGGGTGGTAGTACCTGTTTAGGACCCAGCTGTGGGCAAATAGTGAACTCACCCAAAAAATAAAACACCATGATAGTATACAATATATTTTTATAGTAAAAATAATAGAAATACATTTTTATATAAAAATAGCAATAATACCTATTTATAGTAAAATTAATACCAATACATATTTATAGGAAAAATGAGCAGCAATACATTTTATAGCAAAATGACAATACACTTTATCTCTAGTTGAGGGAATACTGCAAATATATTTAGTTCAAGCCATAAAATTGTGTTCAACATATTTAGATTTCGGTATTAAATGACCCATAGATGTTGATATGCCACTAAACAAAATCAACCAATCAAAATCCTAGTCATTAGTATAGCCTCTTCAAATACACAGTTGCCAATTAGTTCAGACTAGAGAATATTCTGGCTGTACCTCTGCTTCGGTAATACGCTAATGCGCCACTTCAGTGCCTAATATGTTTAAAATTCCGTCGCATTTGTTCCAACATTCATTGATTGTCGCCTTTGTCTGGAATTTAATTTCACACCATTAATGCGTTATCAAAGACAATTTTCTAGGTTCAACACATTTGTGCTGACTGTCTCAAAAATGTAGATGGTGGGCATTAATACAGTATAACGTGAAACATAATTAATACCAAACATTTGAGGTATAATGGATAATGGCTCAGAGATCCGAGTTCGAATTTCAGTCGGGTTCGCTGGTAAAGTTATGAATCCATCTCCTCTCCCCCAGCTATGGATTAAATAGCAAGACAGACTGAGTCTACCACAGAAGGAAATGACAACATGCTGCGGAAACATCTTCTGTCTAGTCAATCATGGATCGAAAGATTTACTCAAATTCACTAAGTATGTTATGCCTTGTATTCCCCTCTTTCGCATTCAATTTGTCCTGTGAGTATCAGATATCCGAGCCTTCCCTCCTCATTATGGACCCCAGAAACCTCCACAGTCCCGTCCTGATGTTATGCTTTTTTGGGGGGTTTGGGGTTTTTTTTTTTCCATTTCATATAAAACTTTTTTGTTGCTTCCGTGTTCTGCCCTTGCTATCCTCAGCATCCTTCAGTAGAACCACATTAATATTTTAAATTTCTTTCGCTAATATCATTAATTGATAGTCGCCATTGATCTATAACAATTTATTTATGTCTAATACCCAAGACATAACCCCTGAATCACGAGATCTATATTTCATTTTTCATTGCTAATATTGGATCTTTAATTCCCTTATTTGGTTTTTAATTGCTCGTAAGAAGTTTTAAGGAAACTGGTAAGAAAATGATGTATATACATAGAGTCCGACATTGAAAGCTGAATTTTGGGGGACGCATAAAGAGGAAAGACGGGTTGGAGAATTTGACACCCACTGAACAAAGAGAGGGAGAATGGTTAACAGCGAGTAACCTCACAAAAACCTTGCGTAAGTGAATCGCAAAACAGGAAGTGGGAGTGATAGTCAAATGAAAAACTTTACCAGGAGCTTCAAAGGATAGGATGATGTGGAGAACCCTGATCGTTCATGTCCGGCACATAATAGAAGAAAGAGTTAATATTCAGTATTTATTTCGTCATTTACCTAGTTTGTATCCGGACGGTTGCCATGGTCGTTTTCACAAGGTTTCGGCCGTTTGTCCTAACCGGCCTTCATCATATGTATGCCAATCTGGGAATTCCGAATTGAAAACTGTATTTAATCTACGGGAGTAGAATTTTCCCCTTGTTCATGTCTTGGAGAAACTTGTCTCGTTCACAATCTTACTACTGCTCACCTAGTGCTCACTCTCTTTAAACTGAATCAGAGGACACACTCTTTAGTGCAGTGATGGAATTCATAATTATTCTATCAATTCATGAACCAACATTTAATACACGGGGAAATAATCTTGTGGAATATGGCGTTGATTCGAGAATTTGGCGAAAGAACAATTGTCCCACGGGGAAATAGCCGAGTGGATGAAAAAGTTAGCTCATGTATTTGGCAGCATAACAATTGTGGGCGGATAGTGTGTACTTAGTATTTTTACGGCTTATCAACCTTTATGGGATATTTAAAGCTGAAACATACTTTGGATAATAAAGTAAATCTTTTTGGGAGTTAATATGGTATTGACAATTTTTAAAGAATAAAAATGATACTTTTCAGACAAGTCCTACTATTTAATCCGTAGCTGGGAGATAAGATGGGTACATAGCTTTTCTAAGTATATATGTGTGTAAGTTAATATGACGATATAATTTGCAATGTTGCTAGTATATTTTTAACAGATGACGGAAGAGGCGATACAGGAATTCGAAAACGAACTGGGATAAATACAGGATCCTTACAAAAACTAAAGAAAATGTTAACAAGAAAAGTTTCGTTAGAAGAAAGGAATGCTAATCTGATACGCACTATTGGTCCTTCTATATGGCAGTGAATGCTCAGCAATCTCTTCACAGATAATAATAGACTTCAGTCAAAAAAATATGTTTCTGTAGAAGGTTGCTGGGAAGAATATGGATAGAACACAGGAAATTTTAAGAAAAATGGAAACAAAAAGGAACACTTGTAGTTAGAATAGAAAAGAGGATGAAAAAGTCTAGGACACTTAATAAGGAAAGATGGTTTGGAGAATTTGATACTCCCAGGACATATTGAATAAAAGAAAGGGCAAAAGGAAAGTGTTTTTAATGGATGGGAGTACACGGGCTATGAAGGGTAGTATATGGTATATCTTCCTTTGAGCTACAAAAGTTGAGAAGTCATGGACAACTATGGTCACTTATCAGCTCAAGGCACATTGTACTGAAAAAAAATAATGAATTAAAGTCTTCCCAGGCATTGGTTAGGTAGCTGTTTTTTTTTGTTGTTGTTCTTGTTTGGCTTGCATATCAACCTCTATGTGTTATTTAATGCCGAAATCTAAATATTTTGTACGGAATTTATTTTTTGAGGTAATAATGGTTTTAGGGATACAAGTCTTAATAATTAATCCATAGCAGGGGGAGGAGGGGTGGCTTTATACATTTCCCATGGGTATTTGCGCGTAATTAAATATAACGAACATTATTGAAATTCCACATGAATTTGAATTCGGTTTTCCAATTAACAATTCCAAATCATTATCCATTACCCGACACGCACATCTAAGCTTACAACACCTGGTATTCCCAAGCTGTCACCCATCTAGGTACTGACCAGGATCGACGTTGCTTAACTTCGGTGATTGGTGGCATTTCATACGTAAATATACTTCAAAATTATATGATCTTTAAATCCCCACCTAAACAACTATAAATATGTAATTTTTCACATCTTTTTTCCTTGTTGGCAATATTCGATGTTTCATTCGCATCACCATATTGATTTTTAAATTTCTGCTCGACAATATTCGATATTCAATAGGGCAACGTCATTAAAGAATCCTTAATTCATTATCGACAAGTCTGTTAATGTTTAATTCATTGTTATCAATTTTGAATATTTAATAGTCGCCAATTTTGAATGTTTTATTCTTCGTAGCAAAGATTTTACATATAATTTAACAAAACAATGTTAAATATTTCATTCGTTGTAACAAAATTATAATAATTTCACCAATAGTCGTACTTAAAAGTTTCTTTAATTATAACTTACGTAACCGATGTCGCTAATATGAAATGTTTAATTTCTAATCGCCAATATTTGGTATATATTAATTTTTTTCCACTATTCGATATTAAATTCACCATCGGTAATAATCTTATACATCGTGGTTACATTGTATCTTTAATTGCTTGTTACCAATACTAAATTATATTTTACCCATATTTTGTATATTTATTACATCACTTTAAATATTTTTAGATTTCATTAACCGTTGCAAATAACCATGGTCATATTACTCTTTGTTTATTTCAAACTTTTGACTCCATTATACGATAATGAATTCGCAATCACCAATCCTGAATTCGCCATCGACAATATGTCATATTTAATTTGTCGTCTGCAATACTGCATTCTTTAGTTCTCGATGCCATTATTCAATTTTTATTTCCTTGATGTGAAAGTTCTATCATTAACATCTCTCGCCAAATTTTACTGCTAGTTTGTCGTCACTAATTATCTACCAGTAATTATCCGTTGCCAAAATCCTATATTTCCATCAACGCCAATATTTGATCGTTAGTTTTTAATGATTCATTCCTAATGTTCTATTTTAATAGGTCATCACCTATAATTAATCCTCATCGCCAATATTGTATCTTAAATTCTTTGTCGCCAATATTTAAGGTTCCTTATTCCATTTGCAGTATTATATACTTCATTCATTATAGCCTTCAATTTATCTTTTAAATTCATTGTCGCTAATGTTCTACAATTCTTTTCCCATCGTGAGTACCAATATTCAGCCGATAATTCCAAGTTATCAATACTGAATCTTTAAGTGGTCGGTCGCCAAGCTGAAATTCCTAGGGCAGATAATGCAGAAGGGGTTTTCGAAAACCTGAATCACTCATCAAGAGTAAGAGAGATAGAATCAGCAAGCAGATTACCAAACTGACGAGTTTGTGTGAATGGATGGTGGGAAGAACGATGAAAGATATGAAGTTGTGAAGAAACTTATCGACAGCTTACTGAATGGACACTGAACATAGAAGAAGAAGGATTTTTGTTGCTGATATTAGATGTTTAACTTGTCTCACGCAATATCGAAAAATTTAATTCTTCGCCACAAATAGTCTTTAATATAATCTGTAAAACCTCATAACCATATTGTATATTTGATACTTTAAGAAGTTCTATAAAAGATAGCGAAGAAAAGCGAGAAGAAAGGACTAATTATAATCAACAAGAAAACAGATAGTAAAAGTATGAGACCAAAATGTAAATTACAAATCGGGGTGACAAAATCAAACGAGTGGAAAAATTTAAATATCTGGGAAGTGTTCTGGCGGAAAGTGCGACACTGAAATCCGAATATGCTTTGGGATAGTCAAAGGTGCCTTCCAAAAGCTAAGCAGAGTATTATGAAACAGAAATACTTCCTTAGAAACAAAGAAAAGAGTGCGGTACTGTTACGTGATATCTGTCCTCATATATGGCAGCAAATGCTGGACAATCTCCTCAAAAATGAAGAGACTTAAAGGAACAGAAACAAAGAAAAGTGTACTAAACTGTAGGATGTCAGTTATCAGTTATCTCCTCAAGGACACATGGCACAGTGGATAAAGGCGTTGGTTATATCCAGTGACAGGACCCAAACAGTGTGAGTTCAATACCCGGTTAAGACAGTGAAGAACATGGAGAGGGAAATTAACAGGAGATAACTGATAACTGACATCCATTAAACATGGCACGTGGAACTAGAACAGTCTACCCCAGTGAGTGAAATAAAGGGTACACTTCGACATTCCAACCACCTGAAGAAGGCCGGAGCGTACAACGGCCGAAACGTTGTAATAAATATGGCGACAAAGATGAGGACAATAGTCCGAACAATGTAAATAGTGTACATAATACCTCATCTCAGAAATATAGACAGATACTGAAAGGCCGAAACGTTGTGATAAATATGGCGACAAAGATGAGGACAATAGTCCGAATAATGTAAATAGTGTACATAATACCTCATCTCAGAAATATAGACAGATGCTGAAAGGCCGAAACGTTGTGATAAATATGGCGACGAAGATGAGGACAATAGTCCGAATAATGTAAATAGTGTACTAAAATCGAGTTACCATAGAAGAATGCTCGCCATAACATTTACCATGAAGGAATTTATAGAGAAGCAATATTATGCTGATGGGAAAGTTTTTATCATTTGAAATACTCCGGTGACTGAGCTACATATTAATCAACAATTAATATTTTCGTAGAGAGTTAGAAAGAGAATATTAGCAGAATGTAATATTCCATTGGGCGTTCTGTCTATTCGCCGTGTTATTTTCCTGAAGACAAATTCTATCAAATCTGACAAAAGCATTTGCAATTGGCAACCGGCCTTCCAAACAGATCAGGAAACCACTTAGGCAATCAACACAGCGCCAGACATTTTATATTTCCGTACATTTGAAGCTTAAATGTGACGAATTTGTTTTTTGTTTTTCTTTTTATGCATATTGCTTTCTGTAATCTCTTGAAAGAGCAGATCCACGAAAATATATTCGAACGTCAAAAAAGAATCAAAGCAAAGTGTTACGTGTTAAAGAGAGCTACAATATTTATAATTTTTTTCGCTTTCCCTCCCTCCACTCTCGTTTTCTCTCTCTCTCTCTCTCTCTCTCTCTCTCTCTCTCTCTCTCTCTCTCTATCTATCTATCTATCTATCTATCTATCTATTATTCGAGTTCACCCGTTACAAGAGAATAAATCCACTAAGACAAAAGGGGTTGCTGCGTGTGGAAGAATTAAAAACAGTAAAATTGCTAAGGAGCGAGAAGAAAAGACGATTAAACAGGTGAGTAGATAGCGATTAATATTGCATTTAAATTTTTGAAGATTAAAGTAGACTAGAAAGAATGAAGCCGGAAGGGATTTTCACAAGCGGGACGTGCGAGAAAAGAAACTATTAAAATAGAACTTGCGGTTGCATTTAGTCAACTAAACTATAAACTGAACTGTAAATCTAGTCCTGCGCTTAAATTTTAAAAAGTGAAAGTATTTATAAAAAAGTGCAGAGGAAGGCAACCTTACGTCTGTGGGAAAGTGACTGAAGCTGAGACGCCAGTTCAGGATCAATAATATTACTGATTCCTATATGGTAGTGAATGCAGGACAATATCCTCACAGATGGAGGCAAGGCAAAAGAAATATGGTTCTACAGACGGATGCTGAGAATAACAGGGACCGAATATGTGAGCCACGACGAAGATCTAGAGACGGTGTCAGTAAAAAAAAATACCCTTCTACTTAGCATCATGAACAGGCAGTCAACATTTCTGAGGCAAAAATGTGGAATGAGGCTTAGGAAAATTTGATATTCAAATGACAGTTTGAATGAAAGAGACAAGGAAGAAAGCAATTATAGACTTAACTGGCGATCTTCAGTGAATGATGGCAGAGTAGGGTTTGGAATATATGGCAAAAATAATAAAAGTTATTAAGATCTTCGATGGACAGGAAATAGTGGAGAGCCTTGTTTGGCAAAATGCTGAAGAGACACGGAAAATAGAAGTAAAATTGTTGATAATGAAAACAATATCGTGTAGATGATTGGTTATGTTTTTTTTTGTAGAGAATAGCACAAGTAGTAAACATAATCTATTGGGAAAAGGGTTGTTTAAAATATTTAAAAAAATCTTGGCTTCGAAATTGAAGCAGAAACAAATTTTAAGAGAAAGTATTGCTAAGCGTTATTGTCAGTATTTTAAAAACCTCATGAGGCCAGGCAAATATCAAATAGCCAATTATGTAATTTGAATGCAATGTCCAATAAAACTAAAAGCATGAAACCAAACAGAAACCGAAATATATTGAATCCACATGAAAAGCAATTCGTCGAATGAAAAATATTCAATAAAATAAAAATCTCAGTACAAAATAGCGCTGAGAATTGAAGGGCACAAAAGTAATTTAAATTTCAGAAAAGAACAAATCTGAAAACAAATTAAAAAAAAAACAATAGAATACGATATGGTTTACACACCATTCATTGTGGCTGAAATAAACATTAGAATACATTTGTAATTTTTGGAACAGCATTTACCTTAACAACTTGCTTTACACAGGAAATTTCATAAAAATGTAATACGTTTAAGTTACTGTTGTATACCCAGTTTTGGCAGATGATATGTACCGGAAAGGGATATATTTGTTCGAAGTAGCAAAGTAGTTGTTGAC
This sequence comes from Acanthosepion lycidas, assembly GCA_963932145.1. Taxonomy (NCBI): domain Eukaryota; kingdom Metazoa; phylum Mollusca; class Cephalopoda; order Sepiida; family Sepiidae; genus Acanthosepion; species Acanthosepion lycidas. Next base: position 8,882,632 of record OZ010592.1, on the reverse strand, counting down.
TACTGTAACCGGGTAGGACAATCTAGCAGGTAACCGTAATGGACTGGTCCTCGTCATAGTGGTAGGCAATAGGCGTAGGCGTAGGCGTAGGCGTAGGCAATAGACAAAAACTATAGGCGTCGTTCCTGTACCTCCACATCAGTTTGTATTTATGGCTGACACCAGCCAATCATATTACTGCGAAGGAGAACCCAGGTGTATGCATATTCATTACATCAGTAGACTGCCTGAATTTGAGGAGCATTAACTTAATTTAAATTACAACTAAAAATTACAGGAAATCCTAACCGAAATGTAATTTGTTTATCCCATTTTACAATTATTGGCAAAAAAAAGAATAGGCGTAAAGCTTTTCAACAAATCTGCATAGCACTACTTTTGCAGTAAAAGGTTATATGCGGGGGTTATATGTTGTACAAGGCGGAGTTTAACGTGGATCATCCGAGCCCGTAAGCTTGGCCAAAAAATTCCTGCAGAACACGCATAAGCGGGTTCGGGTCTGTCTGTCGCCCCGGATGAAACACTGCTCTTCTGCACAGCCTCGTCCGGGTTCCTCTCTGCCCAAGGCAGAGTTCGATAGGAGTAGGGAACTGTCACAGCCTCAGAAGAACAGTCTATCACTGTTCCGCCGAAGGTTACTTTTCCTACTACTTTATAGTAAGTGAAAGTGTTCATAATAGACTCATTAGAATGAATATACTACAACAATCATTCGATTTGTATTGCAACTATAAAAGAACCATATAAATATATAAATGTAAAAACGTACCTCCCTTTCGAAATACATATGAGATATCAGGGAAAAGGATTAAAAAAAAGAAAAATAAAGATATCGGGTAAACATCATTTATGTCAAGAGGGAAATCTCTCATTAACGATGTTTACAGAATAAAATAAGTTATAAAAGGTTTTTTTTTTTTTTTTTTTTATAAATGTAAAACAATGCTGGTATGTAGACATACATGAAAGTACCTATAGTTACACTTTATAACTGGTTGCAGGAAAATGACTGAATATAATAAAAGCAAGTAAGTTTTTGACAACGATGTAGTTATTATATCTGGAATATTATAATTATTTTCAAGTAGACTGAAGAGCAGGTTACGGCGAAACTTTAGTAGCAGATATGTGAATGTGAATCAATTTTGATTTTCTTAAATGTTATTGATACTAGAAAGTGTATGCTATATAGAGATAAGAACAACATTGAAAGACGTGATGGTAAATTATATTGGAAGATTTTGTTGCATCAGTCTTATAATTTAGTGAAATATGAAATTGACAAAGTAACCCAAGTAAAGATTTCAATTACAAAATTTAAAAGCACAATGGCAAGACTTTCACAATTAAAAACTAGAAGATATACAATATTTATACATCACTTCTTGCATTTGGCTTTTTTAAATCTTTTTTTTTCTTTTTTTTTTTTACAGACCTGTATTCGTGTATATATCATAAGGCATGTTTACATTCGTAAACAAAGTGTAATGTGATACAATACACCAACAAATGATCTGCAAGAGCTAGTAACTAAGCGTCATTCTTCAACACAGGTTATCGACGTAAAGACCCGCTCCTGACAGAATAAATGAGCATAATTTGAATTATGCCTTCTTGTGTCTGGATTTAAAGTGTACTGATGACGTACACCAAAATACCAAAAAAGGAATCCATTTGCATTTGGAATAAAATCGAGCACGTGCTTATTATTTACGTACGGATAATTGATCTAATCGTATATATTTAGTCATTTTATATTGAATATAACTCGTATAGGACAACAATCGCAATGAATTATTAGAGAAGTAGAAATAAATCCGCTACGTACTTGAGTCTGGTGATAAACATTCCCGTATATAATTTGGCCTAAATGTAAACATTAATCGGTTTCGCACTTGTGTCAAAACGAGGACAAAGCTAAGGTTAACATTTAAGTCATGAAGATAGGCATCCTTCGAGACTGCGCTTGATTTGCTTTGTTTTGGTTTGTTTTGCTTTACGGCATATCAACACGTCAATGGGTTTATTTAATGCCGGCAAGTTGTTTTGCTAGAAATACTTTTTTTTTTCAAAAACGTATAGCTGGTAATTTTTTTCAAAAATGTATTGCTGGCAATAATTTATTACTGGCAATAATGTATTGCTGGTAATAATTTTTCCTTTTTTTTAATCCTTTTCCCTGATATCTCATATGTATTTCGAAAGGGAGGTACGTTTTTACATTTATATATTTATATGGTTCTTTTTATTCCTTTTCTTACCAGGAATACCTTGTAAAAAATTATTATCAGCAATACATTATTGCTGATAATAATTTTTTACAAGGTATTCCTGGTATTAAAACATTTTTACATTTCATAGTGTTTTGACCTCAGTCTGAGGGGTAACTATTTATCTATAGGTGGGACCCTAACAGGTGCTACCAGCCCGGGTCAGGGTGGACCTGGGAACACCAGCAATTAAGAGGCTGTTCCACGCTCGTCAAAACCTCATGACGACAGGCATTGCTGTTGAAAGTAGTTTATCGTGGATGTAGTTTATCGTTATACCCAAGATGGAGACAGATTTTGAGTAATAAAAGTGTGTATAAATCCAATATGTACTTGAGGTAGATATTTGTCTTGTTTGCATTTGCATCAAAATGCAGGCAAGGATCCAATTTATAATTTGAGAAAAGGGGAGCATAGGCCTTGTTTGCGTTAGAGAAGAAGGTAGACAAATGTCCAGCTTATACTTGATTCACTGTCAGTTTAGTGGATTATAAGAAATGATAGAAGAGTTTTCCATTGAGAGCGAAAGACACTCGCATTAGAGGGAAATGTACAATTAGATCAAACACCAAATAATTAAATAGATAGATAGATAGATAGATATATACATACATGCATATATACATACATACATACATACATGAAGTGTAATGGTAGATAGATAGATAGATAGATAGATAGATAGATAGATAGAATGAATGAAATAGTAGATTGATAGATACATACATACATATATAGATGCATACATCAAGTGAATTGGTAGATAGATAGATAGATAGATAGATAGATAGATAGATAGATAGATAGATAGATAGATAGATATTTCCATATTAGGTCTGGTGCTCCTGCCGTACATCTTGAGATTTTGACAAAATCCAACGAGTGATCTGTAATGCCATTGACCTTTACCGTTGTTATGCGGCTTCCCTCTGATGCGACTATTTTCATGGCAAATGTTTTGGTTCAGTGACTGCATGAATTTAACCTTGCTACTAAATTGGCAACTCGGTCCCACCGTTTTTCTCTTGAAATAACTAAATGCAACAATCACTTCTACTCCAAAAGATTATGTTCTCGCACTAGGCACGCATGGAACTCCCTTCCGATTACTTTCTTCCCAGATAACTACATTCTACAAAAATATAAATGCAGTGTCAATCAACCATCTTCTGTCTTCCTGAACCCTATTGCTTTTTTTTGTCCTTTCCTCAATCCTTCCTGCTTATCAGTTTTCTCTTTCTCTTTCATTTTTACTTTCTGTAAACTCTACGTGCTATTGAAATGATTAACAAAAATCTAGCATAGACAAAATGAAATGATAATAGATAAGGTGAAATGATAGATAGATAGATAGATAGATAGATAGATAGATAGATAGATAGATGTGGCCAGGTACCTACAGATATAAATGTACATATTCAGACAGATATAGAATATAGATATGTATTAATTCATATATAGAGAGAAAAGCGTATACTCAGATATGAGATGAACAAATAGAGAGACATGTGTCTACACTGTCGATTTTTTCTCTTTAAATTGTTCAAGCGTATCACCGTGAACACTTCCGACGACCTCACTTGTCGATTTTGACGTTTTAGGACCTGAACTGACATAAAGTAAAACAATAATTGAATAATAATCAAATATCGATCATTGTCTATGAGTAAATGTCTTCTGATCGATTTTGAAAAAAAATGTACTTTCGACTGTGACCGTATTGATTAGGGATTATTACACAAAAATCGATTCTCGTTATTGTGAGGAAAAATCACATCAGCGAAAACAAAATTTAAAACATTATAAAACAGGAATATGCTGTGTCCCTTCGGGAAACTTGACAACCACAGGACTTCCCATACTTTATAGCAACGTTTGTCCTTTTGCCAAGTCTTCCATTTCTGTTACGCCATCTATTCACACAATCCCGTTAGGTGGATAATCCACGGTCTTTTACTCTCCTTTTTATTCGATATGTCCATTTGAGTGACGAATTCTCCAAAGCTTGCTTCCTTGTTATGTCTACCAGAAATTTCATCTGTCACTTTCTGATTCTAATTATATGCGTATTTTTTGTTTCCATTTTGCTTAAGACTTCTTTGTTGATTAAATATTCCGTCAATGACATTCTCAGTATCCTTCTGTATATCAATATTGACGTTGCCTTTAGTTTCCCTTCACCTTCGTTTGTTTGTTTCCCGGCTTATTATGGGCCAGTTAATGCCGAAATTTAATTTTCTGAGGCGCAGTAGCAATTTCTTTTACAAAAGAGTATTGCTGTTTTTTTTTTACTATGAAAATGTATTGCGGTCATTTTTACTATAATTGTTTCACACTTTCATTGTGTTTGACGCCACTTTCAGGGAGTAGACCATAGTTTAGACCCTAACAGTCGCTACCACCTGGGTCAGAGTGGAACTGGGAACAAAAGCAAATAAGATGTGGCTCCAGGCTCCTCAAAAGCTCCCGATCAGAGACAGTGCTGCCGGATGTAGTTTATCGTCATGCCCAGGACAGTATTCATCTTCGAGATTGTTGAGCATTAAATATCATAGAAGAAATTTGATATCGCAAAACAATTCAGCATTCGTTTCTTGCTTCTTATTGATTTGTTTAGCTTTTATTACTTCTATGCGTTTTTGGATTTCTATGTCACATTCTATTTATTTGTTAACCATTTGATCCCTGAGTTCCTGAACAATTTCAATCCTTCTGCCTGAGCTCCTGAGTCAAAATTTGCAAATCTTTGGTATGTAATGTTTCACGGGTAGATAAAAAAAAGTTACAGAAAATATAACTTCCTCATTGCTTCTCTGACTCTCCAGGTTGACGCTCTGCGCGCTTGATGGTAAGAACAATCTTTGTTTATCCAAAACACAAAATGCACAAAACAGAATGGAAAGGCGCGAACATGTTGATATACTAATTGATGACATCAGAATATTACAGCTTTTCTTGTTGGCTCTACACGACGCAAGTGTTTACCCAACATTCAACTGGTGGCTAGGTATTAAGTCATTTTTCTCTACCCCAGTTCAACCGATGGCTGGTGATTACATCATTTTTCTCTATCACCGTTAAAACGGTGGGCAGGTCACAATGGGTTAATTATTTGATGTCATCCCATTTCTTCTGTTGTTGTTTTCTTTTTTCAAGAGGATCCCATTCTCTGATATCAACCTTTTCGAATTTAGTCTCTATAGCCGTGTTCAATGTATATTTCTTTCCCACTCTATATACAACTCCCTGCAACTTGGGTCATTCAGGAATCTGCCATATTTTAGACGTTGCATTGTACTTCTCTAGTTCCGTCATTTACTCGCAGGAAGCATACGGCCAGAAGGTGGTCGCTCCCGCACTATGAATAGAATAGAATAGGTTTTCCAGTGTAGAACTTCGTGTCTAAAACTTTTTTAATAACCATGTACTCAATCTATTTCTTTGTATCTCATCCCTAACTTCTCGTTTAGTGAGTTTAAGAAATATTTGGACTTCTCTTTCCTTTCCACTCTTGATATTATCCCATGAGACTGAAATGTTATCAGTCTCTTCCTCCGTGTTTTGGACTGTCGGGGCGTATACAACAATAACTGCTATGTTAAACGACTTTCTTTTTCCGTTTAACTAAAATAATTCTGTTAGAAATTTGCTTTACACTGTCATAGTGTTTTCGCCCAGGACTAAAAAAATGTATATGCAAATTCTTAGACGATCGCTGTAGACGGATTCGTAAAATGACGCGTGATCGAAAAGTTTCCTATCGGTCAAAAAACTGAAGACGAAAAATACATAAGGAAACATTTATTCATGTGTTTCAACCTCGATTGGACACGACTGCAAGAGAATGGGGAATTTAATACACACAAGGCCTATCGAATTCAAGAGAAATAGGAAACAGACAGTTCACCTACTTGGCCAAACAGATAAAGTAACCTTTACCAAAAGGGATGCGTCACAGGAAGAGAGAGAATACAAATCAATGAAACTATTAAACAACTGTGAGCATCTCTCTATTTACAAAGCAGGACAAAATGTTGGGCTAAGTGAAATGTCTAATGTATCCGATATAATATTTCTAATCAAAGTTCTACGTATACTCCGTATATATATTTTTTAAAAAAAAGATAGCTAGCTAGCTAGCTAGATAGATAGATAGATAGATAGATAGATAGATAGATATGTATTCACTAAGTTTTTTTTTCTTTTAATCTAGCAGAGACAAATTTAATTCCTGGGTATAACGATAAACTACACCCACAGCAAGACTGCTGGTCGGGAGATTGGAGGTTCTGAGAAGTGTGGAACCACCTCTTAAATGTTGTTGTTCCCTTATCCGCTCTGACCTGGGGTGGTATCACCTGTTGGGTCCCTAGCTATAGGCAAATAGTTAATTCAACCCAAACAAAATTTTTTTGCAAAAATGCCAGCAATAATTGTTTATAAAAAATTACTAACAGTACCTTTTTTTGTTTTAAAATTGCTAGCAATATATTAAAAATAATAAACAGTACATTTTATAGTAAAATCGAAAATATGGCTTGCCTTGTTATGTTTAATGTTATCACTTGTAAGGAGAACTTTTCAGACTTTGTTCGATTTTATAAGAATATTTATGTTTAAAAAATGCAACTATGTAATTATAATTTAATCTTAAAATAATATCCTCTTGAATTAATGACAAAGGTTGAAGTTTCATATATAAATTTCGGGATTTAATAATCCATATAGATGCCGATATGCCGTTAAGCATAAACAGTCAACTCATAAATTATATTGATCTACTTTAATAAACATCGCCTGACAACAGAGATCTGCATTGAATGAATGATAAAGTATGACCGGTCTTATGAAGACAGAAGTCTCTTATCAAATGCATTTCGATAGATCGACGTGCAGAGAAATTAATTAAGGAATCGAAGCCGAGTTATAACATCTAATCCTCTCGTCATTTTCTGGCGTACCTTCTTTTTTTTGTCATTTCCGAAAACTTCTATGGATGCATTCTTTCATCTTTATCACTCGACACTTGTCTTCTGTTTGCTTAAAACGAGTGCAATTACACAATACGGAGCCTTTGGCTTGTTACGACCGTGTCACGTGTCAGGTTAAAATGTCTGCCATCACATCACTAATTATCTTAGCGTTTCAGTTAAACAGTTTATCGCAATTTTGGTTAAGGCCTTTCGTGCTATAAACCTAGCAGAAGAATCAACGCAGTGCTTATCTTCATTTTAAAAGATTACCTAACTCTTGGCCGACGTATTTCTCCCATTATCTTTGATTTTTAACAGGATTTAAGGAAGTGAATTGCGTATTACACTCTACTTTTTTCATAGAATGATTTCTGTGTTTCAAAAAGCGAGTGATGTTTCTGTGACATCACCCTTAACAGACAATGTTTTCCTTTACAACATACAACTCATACAAATATTATCAAGAACATTTTTCAAAAGAGTTGTTTAATCATAATTTTTTTTTCTACCGGTAAAATAATTTGTTCGTCCGTGCGGGAAAAATGATTTTACTTAATAGGAGATCTAAAGACATAGACTAAACCAACAAGAACAGTGGGGAGAGGAGAAGAACTGGAAACTTATATACAACGTGTTTAAATGGCACCTCGATGCGGTGTAATCGTTAGCAAGCTGGTCTCGCTAGAACAATTACGACTGAATAGTGAGTTCGAGCTTCACTGGGTGCCCCATACTTTCGGCCTTTTGCCACATCTATGCTACGATTGGAAAAAATACTATAACAAGTTCAAATAAACTCGGTGCCAAATTAGAGCTATTTTAAATACAGCACAACATAATAAATGAAAGCGACATAAAAGCACATTCATTTATAAAAAGATAGAATGCAAACTATTTACATTATTCGTACTATTGTCCTCATCTTTCTCGCTATATTTATTACAACGTGGTTGGAATGTCGAACTGAACCCTTTATTTCGCTCGCTGGCGTAAACTGTTCTAGTTCCACGTGCCATGTCTAATGGATGTCAGTTATCAGTTATTTATGTTATCTCCTGTTAATTCCCCTCTCCAACTTCTCTGCCATGTGTCCTTGAGGACATCTGTGTATGACTTTTTGGCTATTATAAACCTAATTTCTTCATCCACCAGTGCTGATATTGCAATTTTTGCTGTTATAATTCATGCTTTTACCAGAGCTCATATTGCATTTTTTGTTGTTGTTATCGCTTTTCTCTGGCAATCTTTATTACTGGTCTCCATAATATATTCGTTTCTATGCTTAATCGGCTCGTTATCAGTCCACGATCTGGTCGATGAATTGGAATATAAGTTACAGATATTTATCTATGTGACATGACGGAAAATGTGACCGAAATCCTTGGCTGTATTGTAATTGCTGAAGATGATTTTTTACAGTAAGGTTCCCCATGTACAAGTCCCAGGGTCACTCGAGGTAGAGGGTTACGTTTCTAGGTAATTTGTACGAATAAGAAAGAATGGTAACGTTCAAACTTAGATTTTTACAGGTTAAGATTGTAGTGATCTGGGAAGCATTCTCTTGAGAGTTCGTTCCACAGAGCAGCGTTACATCTTCCATGAAGAAAGAAGGTTTGATAATATGTAATGGTCCAGCACTCTTTTCTTGGTTCCCATTGAAACTTCCCTGTTTATTAATACTCTGCTTAGATTTTGGAAGTCATCTTTCCCTATACCAATGCAACATGCGTATATTAATTAGTTCATATACATGCCTGGTCTACCAGACACGTATATGTACTAATTAGCACACACACACACACACACCCACATACACACATTATTATTATATATATATATATATATTATTATATATATATATATATTATTATATATATATATAATTATATTATTATATATATATATATATATAATTAATATATTATTATAATATATATTATATGTATTACCATATATATATATATATATATATATATATATATATATATATATATATATTAATTAGTATATAACGTGTCTGGTCGTTTGATTAATCTATGCATATATATATATATATATATCCAAGTATAGGATTGGTGTATACGGAATAAATTCCAATAACCAAAAATTACTATTCTTAAAAGAGTGCTCAATACAGAGTAGAGCAAGTATAATTATTTATTTAAAAATTATAACATATTTATGTTATAATATCAATGCGATTTTGTAACACATTCATGTCATAATTTTTAAATAGATAATTATATATATATGTATGTGCGTGTAATATAAACAAACACGCCTGTAATGATTTTCTAAGTTCGGCTTAGTTGTGGCACGAGGCCGAATGTATAATGCACCAAGTGAGGATCGAACTCACTACACAGTTGTAATTGATCCAGCAAGGCAAGCATTCTAACCATTACACCACGTTGAGGTACCCAACAAACGCGTATGTATGTAGAAGCCCATTTCAGAAATGTAGAAACGTCAATAGATTTAAATGAAAGCTCTCTATCACATTTTCCGTCCTTTGCTAAAGCATTTCCTAGTTTTTCAATTTTCTATACTTCTTTGATTTTGTCATCTCCAATGGAAAGTAGCTATAGTTCCTAATAATTACTTAGGATAATATTTCGTTGGATTCAGGAAATGATACATGTGTGCAAAGCACATTTTCTTCGGAAAAAATTCAGTTTTCCATATATTTTTGGTGAATAATTTGCAATCAAACTCATGCAATCGATGATTTTTCCAGTGGTATTCTCACCTGTAAAATGGATATTCTCATCTTAAGAGTATATTTACTGATAATAAAAGATATCAAATAGAAATCAGCAATAATGACAATGTCTTAAATTCAATCATATCTGTTTCAAAGAAAAACTTTTCATAGCTAGATTCGTTTTCAGCGATTATTATAAAATCGTAAAAAGAGATTTTAATGACTTAATTTTCTGCCAGATTAAAATATCGTTAGATTTCTTAATAATTAATATTCTCGTCGATGATATTCTGCTTTTTTGACTGCAATATCCTGCATTTTCATCGGTGATAATCAATATTTTCATTATTGATATACGGTATAAAAATACCGTATATCAATGAAAAAAATAGATATACTGTATCTTCCTCGATGATATGCAGTAGTTTCATCATTGTATGCACTATTTTTAACGCAGATCTCCTGTATTGTCATTGGTGATATCCTGTATTTTCATCGGTGATATCCTGTATTTTCATCATAGATATATGGTATATTTAACGCTGATATCCTGTCTTTTCATCGTTGATATGTAGTACATTCATCATTGATATACGCTATTTTAATGCTGATATCCTGTATTTTAATGTGTGATATGCAGTATTATCATTATTGATATACGGTATTTTAACGCTGTTATCCTGTAATTTCATCGGTGTTATGCATTATTTTATCATTGATATACGGTATTTTTTTAGTGGTAGGTTGCAGTGGGAAAATTAATCTCTTTTTCATCTATCTATATTTCTGAGATGAGGTATTGGAACTATTTGCACTATTTACATTGTTTGGACTCTTGTCCTCATCTTTATTGTCATATTCACATTGTTTCTGCCCTTGTATAACCCGACATTCTTCAGGTGATATTTTATTTATTTTTTGAACCGAACCCAAGTTGGCGTTTCTGAAGATTCGTTCTATGAGGTTTTTGTAGACGTTCTTCCAATGTTTATTCCCTTGTAAAGAGCTAGCATATTAAATTCACATTCCTGGTTCGCTCAGTGAGAATTTGCTCTATTTGCTACACCCACCACTGGCAAATATAATGCCTGGGACAGGCAAGGGTCAAGTTCTTTTCCCACAGTTTATTGTTTCTCTGCCGTTCATAGATGAGAATTTCAGTTCCAATGTAAAAAAATGTCACCTTTATTTTGTTCCTTTCTGCGTCAAAATATAATGTACATGTCATAGATTTTTTTGAAATTGACATAACTATTGCAAAGAAAAAAGTCTGCAGTAGTTGATTTACTCTGTATTAGAACCTGTTCATAAAAATGGATTTTGTTCGAATGGTCCGGTCTTCTGCGGATTTTATTCCCACTTGAGACCAGTTAATATTTGTGTTGGTTTTAGACAAGACAATATTGCAACTAGTCTGGCCAATATGGAACACATTGGGTGAGTCAACATAGTTATTTGTAGAACGGCTAATGAAGAGGCCTCCATCTATAAATGGCGTGAAGGTGCCGATTGCAAGAAAAAGGAGTTGTCCACTGGCGACTTACTCACAAGTACTTCTTGAGTCTTGCAACATAAATACTAAGTGTCTCTTTGTGTTTAACAAGAGAATATATGTGTGGATGCATGCATGTATGGATGTCTAACGGCGACAGAGAAATAAACAATTTGATTGTCTGAAGACTTTTCTTCCTCTGTGAGGAGATTGTCTCTTAGTCCCTGTCATATACGAGGACAGATATTTGATAACATTCCAATATTCTTTTCTTTGTATCTAACGAAATTACATTATTAATTACATTTCTTAATACTTTGCTTAACTTTTGTAAGGTACCTTTCGCTATTCGAAATCCAGCGACTTGACCCAAAAAGGTATGAGTTCAATACCTGGCTACATCACTGGTGAACAAAAGCGTGGAGAATAAAGTTAAAGGGAGATAACTGAGATATCCGTAATCTACTTCTAGAACTAGAAAAATCTACTCCGGTAGACGAAATAAAGAGTTCAGTTCGAAATTCGAATCACCTGAAAAAAACGGAACGTAAAACGGACGAAACGTTGTGAACATGGCAATAAAGATGAGGAGAACAGTCCGAACAATACAAATAATGTAAATAATTACAATACCTCATCTCAGAAATATAGACAGACATTCCAAAGTCCCTTTGCATCTCAATGTAGCATTTTCTGTTCTCAGTTAAAACATCTCCTAGAGATTTCAATTTTTGTAATTGATTGATTTTGATGCCCCCATTTCGTAGTTCGCTTGTTGTTTTGTTTCTTTTGCTGACAACCATTCTTTTTTCTTACAATTGATCGTTAGTCCTTTCTTTACGCTTTCATTTACTATCTTCTGTCGTTAGCAGTATATCTTATATTATTAAGATTGTAGCCACCAATAATAAATCCAGATCGGACTGCTACTTCTCTTTGAACCACATGTAAAAGTTGAATAAGTACGTTGAGAAAAAATTCTTAATATCTTAGTCATTTCTCCTTTCAAAGACCATTATCAAAGGATTTAATATTTCTGTTGAAAGTGTTTTGCCTACGTGTGTGATATTTTTCTTTGGTTATTTTCGCATATTGCTTCTTCATGCGTCGATGAATAATAATATTAATCAATAACGCATCATATTATACCAAATAAATTAAAAAAAACAGTATTTTATACACTAGAAACCTTCGCTATTCAAAGAAACAAGCAACCTATCAAGAAATTAATTCAATTTAAGATAACATATGAATAATAGATTTCAAAATGAAAAATAAATCAAAAACAGTATGAGAATACAAATTGACGCGTGAAGGCGCGTCAGTTGAAGAAATTGATATGACATCTTTTGTGATGTGAAGAAACAACACTAGGAAATTATCAACGTACACAATTCCTATTCAAAAATAATAAAAATTATGAAAAGCAAAGAGAAATTCAATAAATATCTTCACCAATTATGTTCCATTGGTCTTCTTCAAAACCCACCTGAATAGAAACATGTTGCATAAATACACTATATATATATATATATATATATATATATATATATATATATACGAGGAGAAATGAAAATATATCGAGACTGGTTCTGTATAAAGAAAAATGCAAAGCATAACACCCCAGTATTTAATCTCACTGGATATAGATCTCTTCTGAAGGCACACACTTTATCCAGCTTGTCGAACCTGGGGACTGTTGTCCTTCGCCAAAAACCTACCACATTAGCCATAGCCACTGAGTAAACATTAGTGTCATGAAGAGACGACAACAATTTACAGACGTTTTTTCCAAGCATTTATATTTTTTTAAGCTTTTCACCCCAAGCAAGGCAGGAATCCACTAGCATGCAAGGAGTTACAGAGAGTTGGAGCTAGAGCAAATAGCAGTGATAGAGGAAATGGTGAAGAGAAGGATAGGGGATAGATCAGGGCATCTGGAGACGTCGATTGACATTACATTTGTATAGTTGGAGATTATAGTTATCAGGGAAAAAGGAAGAAGGGAGGGAGTTCCACAGGCGAGAGGTGCGAGACCTGAAGCTATGGGAGTAGAAGAGACGGTTACATTTAACAGTTTCGACTGTGAAAGGTTGTCAGCGAGATGCCAGCCTAGTAGTAGAATGGTTAAATTCACGATGTTTGGGAACCAGCGAAAGCAGCTCATCGGAGCAGTTACCATGAAAGTATTTGTTAAAAAGAGAGAAGAAGGCGACGGCACATCTGTGAGAGAGCGACTGCAGACGGGACCAATTAGGTTACATATCCGTCTCTGGATCTTATCAAGAACCTTGAGACAGACATAGGGGGCACCAGACCATATATGTCAACAATACTGCATGCAAGGGCGAATGGTTGATTTGTAGATTTGAAGGATCGGCTCCGTCGAGAAAAAATTCCTGGTGCGGCACAGGGAGCCAACTTGTCTTGCAGAGATTGAAGCTATTGACTCAATGTATTTGATCCATCTCAGATCGCCAGTCAAAATGAGACCGAATACTTGCAAAGAGGAACTCTGGAGAAGTTGAGCGTCAGACATTCTAATGGGGGGCAGGGATGGTGCTCTGTGATTAGTAATAGAAAGCAGTTTTGTTTTTGAGGCGTTATGTGTGACAAATCGTATTGTTATCCTTGATATACACTATAGATTGTGTTTACCGTGGTGGTACTCCGAGGCAAAAAGAAGGGGGACCACACCATATATGGCAGCAATACTACATGCAAGGGCGAATGGTTGATTTGTAGATTTGAAGGATCGGCTCCGGCGAGAAAAATTCTTGTCGCAGCACAGGAAGCCAACTTTCCTTGCGGTGGACGAAGCTATTGACAAAAAGCAACGGAAGTGAGCGAGAACGTTAGAACTTAATACTGCGCACTTTGACTCCATTGCCAAAGCAGAAGGTCAGGTGTGTCTTTCATCATACCTAGTATAATATACCTCACTTCTGTCGTTTAACCTTCGACATATTAAACTATATGTCTTACGTAAATAAGACATAACCGACTTCCTATTTTCTTCACCAATTTCGTCTGATTTTTGGGCACCTCGACGTGGTGTAATGTAACCAGGATTGTCTCGCTAGAACAATCACAAATGAGAAGTGAGTTCGATCCTCACTGAGAGCCCAATGATTTTGGCCCTGTGCCGCATTCTAAACTGCGGTTTGAAAATCGCCTTCTTGATTAAGTAAACCGGTGTGAAGTCTCTGTCCTGAAAGACTTTCGAACATAAAAGATCACGAACTGACAGTGTTCTCCTTTCTATTACACACTTTCCCTAGCTATTCATGCCAACAGAGTGAACGAACAGAAGGAGAGAATTCAAAATATGTGAGTCAAAAGAATCTGGTTGGGTCGCTTAGAACTTGTGTAACCCTACCAAGAGGATTATGATGACCAGCGTTGGAAACTATTGTTGCCGTGACTACGGTGCCAGGTTCATAATAAAAATCTCCAAACTAGATCGTTTCCTGCCAGTCTATTCGCCAATTCAGCAATATATGCCACGAGATCTTATAGTAAGAGATTCAGATTTAACATGTTCGGCTCTGCAATTTTCCTTCCAATCTGAGTTCAGATCTTACGATCAAAGTGAGCTCGGTTTATTACCAATCAGACCATTAAGTGCTTGCAGATCTTTCAAGATTGCTCACCTCTCTGCCGAGGTGACGGCAACCCAATCTGTAACAACATTCTGTTTGATCTTACAAGAATTTGCGTTTCCCTTGATAGAAACATCCGTCCATTAGGTTACCTGCAAGAAAGTTCAACTGCCTCCTAAATCTTCGCATGCTATGTCGGATGATGATATACGCTTATTTCAGAGAGACGTATACCTTTTTCAAAGTACAAGACGCAGAAATATATATTAAGAACAAACACGATGTACGTAAAAACGTTTCCAAATCAACATGAGAAAAAACAGCAATTATAATGTTTACTACCCACACCACACACACCACACACACACTTCTGAATATACGTTAACATCTAACACCCACATCGACAAACTAGAATTATTATACTCATACATACATAAAGCAATATTTATGGTTTTTCAGTTAGGCTTGGAATTCATTAATTTTGGGAACTCCGAAAGGACGTGTCGTCTCTCCTTGAATTCCGAACGACATAAATTAATTTAAAATATATATTTAAAACTCTGCGAAAAAATTTGAATTCTAATCTATCCATAACAGCTGCCGCCACCTTCTTCTCCTCCTCCTTCTACTTCTTCTTCTGCTTCTTCTCCTCCTCCTCCTCCTTCTTCTTCTTCTTCTTCTTCTTCTTCTTCTTCTTCTTCTTCTTCTTCTTCTTCTTCTTCTTCTTCTTCTTTTCTGTGCTTCCTCCATCCGGGACACAGGCAATTGTGGTTCTCCACAACTTCTTATCTTGTGTGGACACAGCAGTTTTTCTTCCTTTCCTAAAGCCCAGCTCCCAGTTCCGCTATCCATTCACACAAGTTTTCCCAATCACTCTTACTCCTTCGTTAAATGTCTTTTCCTAATCCTGAGTGTGTTATTTTTATATTTCCATTTTGTTTTCGATTTCCTAGTTACTTACTCACACCTTCCATAGAGTTTTTAGTATCTTTCTGTAGATCCAGATTTCTGCTACCTTTAGAGTTTTTCCTCGTCCCTTGTCAGATTGTCCAACATCTAATGACATACAAGAGGACATATATCACATATCAATCAACCACTCTTTGTTGCTAAAGATGTTTTTCTATCCCTCAGCACATTACTTAGCTTTTGGAATGTTTCTATCCCGAGTCTAAGACGTGTTCGGATCTCAGTGCCGTATTTTCCATCCTCTATTAAACCGCTTCCCAGAGATTTAAACTTCTACTGCTGCTCAATGTTTATAGCTGGAATTTATAACTCACATCATGGGCGTTTCTCGTGCCGATGACCATAATTTCTGTCTTCTTGCAACTGATGTTTAGTCCTTTCTTCTCGCATCCTTCCCTAACTTCTGTAGGAACAAAACGATCAACCCAGCATGCAAATTACAAATTGAAGTACCCAAAAAACTTTCAAGTACAACATGTTAAATATCTGGGATGTGTTTTAACAGAGGACAAAAAGTGCGACACTGAAAATGCGAATGCGTATTGGGATAGCAAAAGATGCCATCCAAAGAGAAATATTTCTTTAGAAACAAGAAAAAGAGTCCTGAACTGTCGCATAATTCCCCTAAATGGTTTTGGACAATCTCTTCATATATGTACAAGAGATTTGAAGCAACAGAAATATGGTTCTTTAGAAGAATACAGAGAATAGTATGGAATGAAAAACGACAAATATTTCGATAAAATGGAATCAAAAAAGACACTAGCCATCAGAAACAGACAATTGAAATATCTAATATGGAAAGAGGGATTGGAAAATTTGACACTCTAAGGACTTATTGCAGGCAGAGGAAAACAACACAGAACCACTGCCTACCGAGCTTTTGTAAATCGATGTCGAAACAAGTTTTAGCAGTATAGCAAAAAAGGAAAATTATTAAGAACGATAAAGGGCAGAAAAAATGGTAAGCCATGATCGGAAAGGGCAACAGCGCATAGAAAAATATCACTCATTATATCCACAACTGTATATATATATATATATATATATATATATATATATATATATATATATATATATATATAAGTATAAAAGTGAATATATAAGTCAGTACTTAGAGGCGACAGTTTGTTTCATGCTAGATGCCTGATGATTGCGTCTAGCATGAAACAAACTGTCGCCTCTAAGTGTTGACTTCTATGATCACTTTTATATTTACACACGCTCTATCTCTGATATTGAGCACTTTATCCCATAAATATAGCACGTTTTAAGACTATATTTCTCCATATATATATATATATATATATATATATATATATATATATATATATGATATCGTGGTATAATACATCAGTTTCGGTTTCCATTATAATGACACTATATTTATCCTGAAAATAGCAGTTGTGCCCAAAATTAAATTCAGTAGTTGGTGTTAGATAATTTGAGAAAGGAATCATATTATAAATTACACCTTGCTTGAGGCAGGCTAAGCATCTAGAATTGCAATTTTTTATGCTAGAATCCATCTCGAACATGTGGACAAAATTCGAACTCTTTTTTGTGGTCATATATATATATATATATATATATATATATATATATATATATATATATCAACATCACCTCGGTTGATCGTCTGTATCTGGTTCTCAGGTTGGTACTGCGTTAGTCAAAGTTCAAGTCAATAAAAACAGGAAAGAGTTGTCAGCCGTGACGTTTATAATAAAACTAAGTACAAATAAAAAGAAATTGCAATATATCAAGTAAAAAAGATTATATAAGTAGACATATTTGAGACAATCTGCTAAAAAAGCAGTTCAGTGTCCGGAAAGCCTCTTTACAATTTAAAAAAAAATGATTACAAAAGCAAATGAAAAAAGAAATGTGAGCAAATTGTTACAATATAAAAAGTAGATATTGAAGTTTATTTCACTAATTTAATCCGTCTATATATGATCACTATTAGTTACATGAATTTCCTCAAGATGGTATTCGATTTCTTGCTATGTTCGCTGTAGCATATCTTCATCAATGGTCAATCAATTGGCTTGAAAGACTCTAAGAGTTGCACTTTGCACTTTAAAAGCGTCTAGTCGCAATTTCTTGTGTAGGAATTTTTGTACTCATGAACGTTGGAGCTGAAACTGTCTGGCATAAGTAAGGATGGACTTTGTAGGAGAACGCTGAAAGGCTTTCGTGTTTTCCTCAGATGTTCTTGGTCGTCCACTTCTCTCTTTATCGACACTGTCTTTGTCTCCGTGAATTTCTTATGCCACGCATGAACTGACGCTCGTGACTGTGGATCTCTTGCATACTTAGTTCTGTAGTTTCGCTGAGTCTGAGTATCCGATTTTGTTTCAGTAATCTATAAGACATTGTCACTTCTCTTGAGAAGTAGCCATTTTTAGGGGTTCATTTAAAAGTACCTCTTACAACAACAGGATACTTGAAATACCTAAATGAAATGTGACTGAATAAATTATAAGTACTGAGTAAATAGAACGAATCTGATTACGATATCACATCAGTTCCTTTTGTAATATATTTTTTTTAAATTGTAAAGAGAATTTATGGACAGCCTCTATATTTGGAAATTTTAATATAAAGAAACGTGAACATTCAAGCTGATAAATATTATTTAAAAAAACTCTAATTATAAACTGTTTTTTTAAAAATTCAGTTTTCCTTTTTTAAGATTGATTGCCTAATATCTAACCCATAGCTGGGAGATGAAATTTATCCAAAGATATGTGTGTTCTCCTATCCTATTTTCTGTGCCCATGACCGCTACAATAAAGCTCATCCACGATTGATTAATGAAGACGGATTAAAAGATTTGAAGATTAATTGACACGGCTAATTTATTTACTGTAGAAAATGAAGTAAATGATATCAAATAAATCACATTCAGCATTTGTTTTCATTAAATAAGGAAAACGCACGAAATTCTCTTTACAATATAATAGTGAGGGCTGGGAACGAGGCAGTTGGTTCTTGGACTTAAAAACTTCATGCAAATAAGTCTAGCATTAGAATCTGACCTTCTCTTCGAAACGTCACAAATGACAAGTCTTTCCTGGTCTTATTGAATTGAACTTTGACTATCGCAGTAACAAGCTGGCAGCCAAATAGATACGAGGAAGTAAGGTGATAAGTTTATGGAAAGATATCTGAAAGTGCTATCTATCTATCTATCTCTCTCTCTCTCTCTCTCTATATATATATATATATATATATATATATATATATATATATATATATATATATATATATATATATATATATATATATATATATATATTATGAAATGGACAAAGTCCAACAATTATTTAAAGACATTTTTATGTTGATACATTTTTTTTATAAATACAAATATTTAAGTAAATGCTCTGTTTATAATAAACAGTATTAATCATTTACCGGCCTGAATGTCCGAGAAATTTTTCATAGAAAATATTCATCCTCCGACAGGAATCGAACCTACATAACCGTTTTGGCCACAATCAATATTGCTTACCGAACGCTCCTCTGTGGCCGAAACGGTTAAGACACGTCAGGCTATATGACAGATCCGTATAGGATACAGGTTCGATTACTTCAGTGTTCACTTTTATATTTACATACGCTCTATCTATGATATTGAGCACTTTATGCCATAAATATAGCATACCTTAAAACTATATTACTTCATATATATACAATACATATTTCCCGTGACAATTAAACTGTCATATAAATGTTGAAATCTTCTCATGAATTAATTCAATAAAGTATTATATCAAATACATATCAAAGGTTCAGATGAAGCTGTTTTAGCACAAAACCCCGACACTGATATTTTTCTCTTTGATTTAAATTAAATTTAAATTTAAAGAAGGGAACGACTTCTATGAAAAAATATGAAAGGAACAAATCAGAAGATGGAAGTCACATAGGCAAGATCATTGAGTAATATTGAAATGCACCATTTTACTCTATGAATTATAACAATGATTTAAAATCAATCATCATTTTCATACAATAAAATTTATGTGTGACGCAGCAGGGCCCGGCTAATTCGGCTAATATATATATATATATATATATATATATATATATATATATATATATATATATATATATATGCGTGTACAGAGAGAGAAAGACACTGAGCGACATATTTTGTGTGTGTGTGTGTGTGTGCGCGCGAGTCTGAATGGTCTTCTAAAATATTCCAACCTCATCACAAGAGTCATCACGATTTCTAATGAAACGGACGCGTCAGATTTAGAATGCAGATCGACATTCACTATGCCACTTGAGCAAAAAGACTGGATTTTGTTGCCTTAAACAAAGAAAGGTCATCTCCGATTATTGATGAGACCGTGTCAGCAAACGAAAGTAAATAAAATGTCACACAAATACTAGACTGGATAGTATTCCAGCTGAGGTTGGAAAATAAGTATAAATATATTGGCATCTACAATTATATATATATATATATATATATACGTATGTGCGTGCACACGCGTTAGCCAGCTCGTCCAGCATACCAATGGGTTTTTGTATGAAATCGATAGTAATTAGATGATGCTCAACAAATGTAGCCTGATTCGATATTAAATTCAGCACAGTAAATAATTACACGCACGCACACACACACACACACACATATGTATATATATATATATATATATATATGATAGAAATTATTAGTAGGATTTGATAATTATATTTAAGTAATTCATCAAGTCTGAAACCTCATCAGAATGCAGAAAGCACTGTACGGCCATTTCGTCCTATATTTGGGACTCGTCAGCAGTGCGCCTCCACTACCCAGAATTGAAACCCTAACAGTTAGGTTGTCAAGCAAACATCATACCAAATGTTCCAACGGGCCTCGATGACGAAGAGCTGGCAAATCAGAGTCAATGTAGCCCTCCTCGCTCACATATTCCGTAAGTTTCTCTCTACCAATAGGACTGTGCCCCCTGGAACCACGACACTATCACCAAGCCGCTCACTATACAGCATTAGAAGCCGGTTCAAGCAATGATATAAAAATGATAGAAATTATTAGGAGGATTTGATAATTATATTTAAGTAATTCATCGAGAATATGTTAGCGAGCGTGATGAGTCCAAAATATAGGACGTCCTGTGCTTTCTGCATTCTGTTGAGGTTTCAAACACGAGGAATTACTTAAATATATATATATATATATATATATATATATATAGATAGATAGATAGATAGATAGATAGATTTGGACAGACTGAGATAAATAAATAGATGAAAAAAATTTCCAAGAGACCAATGGTTTTTATTCATAAAATATTAGATCGGTGCAAAAATAATGTAGTTTTCTCACATAGTAACATGTGTGAGAAAACGACATTATTTTTGTACAAACCTAATAATTAAATCCAATAATTCTTCAGAAATGTCTTTGTTTACATTTTTTACATACGAAAATAAAAGATATAGCCTTCAGGATAATTAATTAAGAAATGTAAATAGGGCAATAGAAATGTGTTTGACTGCGAAAGTCCGCTGTGACTGACCTGTCTAGAAGCTTGATCTGACCCCTTTCATACGTGTTTGATGCAAACCTGATTCATTGAACTGATGAGCAGATTTCAACATTGAAACATTTGAATTGTCGCAACAAATATCTATTGTAAGATACTACCCATTGATTGTTTTTTCTTGCTCAACTTGACGTTCATATTTTCTCATTTTGATATTGCCGCCGTGCCCTCGATCTTCTGGATTTCTCCTTCTACATTTTGAATATACAAACACGCATACACACAGACATATATATATATATATATATATATATATATATATATATATATATATATATATATATATGATCACTTTAAACGTTATTTTTAGTGGATTCTCTTACTTGTGTATTTGTGTAGACGTTCTGTTTATTTATTAGTCAGTATTTTTATTCTATTTTCGTCTGCCGTCTTGAATGTTCGAGAAATCTCATTAAAGAAAATAGGCTCTCTCACACTCTCTTGCTCTCTCTTGCCATTTCTCTCACTCTCTGTTTTGTCGAACAAGTGTGTCACAAAGCATTTGCAATTCTAGTGAATCGAAATTTCTTTTTATCTCAACAGAACAGCGTGTGGCGTGTGTAAAATAATCAGAAAGCCGTGTTCATATGACGTCGTGGCCACAAATTTATGTCTGGTTCAAAGTAATAAACTGATAAGAAGTCCATGGCTCACAAGCGTAGAGAGAGCAAAGGTATGTCTTCTTCATTATTGCAGGAATTCACAATTGTGAAGTCAGGTTTTTGTTTGACTATTAGAGATGATACTCACGTGGAGGGGATGAGTGCTGTTGTGTAGGTATAGTCAGATTCTGGAGTGAGTTTTTTTAATTTTATTTCATATATGGATTCGGGTTATCAAGGTTATACGCTGGCGTCTGATACTAGAAGTAGAAGGTGGTGTAAGAGGGAAGACCTTCGTTTTAGAATTCTGGAGGTCACCTTCAGTCATTTCTGTTTCCCTTTTTATCTATACACTTTCCTACATGATGGAAGGCTTGTTTTATCTTTATTTTATTTTTATATTAATTTATTTATCTATTGTAGCTGCAAAAAACGATTACCAACTGACATGTGGCTAAAGAGAAAGTCACTTACCTAGAAAAAGTGCACGTGTCCCTTATACGATATGCCGAAGACAAAATAACCAAAATAGAAACAAGTCAGTTGCAGTTGTTGCCATAAATGCATCTTGAATATGCTAATATTGTGTGTCCCCTTCCACCTCTCGACAAATTAAATTTTTTTTAAAAGCAACTGGTGTTTTCGAAAAGAGTGTAGTTTATTTTTCTATCTCGTCGGCTTGCGAGTGAGTGTTACCGTATGCGTTGGATTTCTAACTGTTTACATGTTTTGGTGATTTTTGACATTGGATCTGTGATTCGCGATTTCGACATTTCTTTCTGATTCTTTAGAATTTAGACTTGAGATTTGTTCATTTCGTTTTGTATTTAAGCTGTCATATCATTGTTCTGAACACGGTATTTCGTCAACATGGCGGATGGCAATTTCCATACAAAATTGAAACTGAATTTGGCGGCACTAGCTCAATAATAGAATGGGTCGAAAAATTCGAACGGGTATTCGATCTCTGTGATGTGAAGCTGCTCGAGACTATCATTCCCTTTCGACTGACTGGAGTTGGGGGCATTTTCAGTGTAACACAATTGATCAAGGACTAGAGAGCGGATTAGACACGAATTAAGGATGCGCTATACACAGCTTTCTCTGCATACGAGAAGTTCGAACTCTGCCTTGGTGAAACTGTAGACGTTTACCTGGCCGATTTGAGAAAGTTGGCGTTAGTGTTTGGAGGAATACCTCGTGCAAGCGTTTGTTTGTGGACTCCCTACCTCCGTATGACGACATATTCGACCTATTCGGTCATCTTCCTGGATGTACTCGCTTGTAGAGTTATTGGAGCGTACACGGACGCTTATTACGGAGTCAAAAGAAGCAGAACTGATGGTAGCGCCAGCATGGCCTATTCAGAGTAAACTTGTTCCCCCAACTGTGGACCATTTTGCTAGAATCAAGTGCTACAGATGTAATAGCCCAAATAATCTCACAAGGAACTGCATGAGATTGATTCGGGAACCTTGTTACCGATGCCATAGATGCCAGAAGTCAGTGCACCTGACGCATTATTGCCGGGAAACGGATAAGGGAGACATTCGTCAGCCTCGTCCCTCTCCAGGATCCAAATTCAGCGCTACAAGTTGGGATGCCTCTCCAAGCTAACCACGTCAGTGCAAGTCTCTGTTCCTCGCAAGTCATGAAAGAGGCGCTCCTCGTAATCGACGTACTCATTGATGGGATGAAACGTACGGGCCCACGTGGATACACAATGCTCGTATTCGCTTACGAATATATTTTATTGTTGTCCATGAAAAAACAAGACTACAGAGTGAAATGTACTCAAATGTCGTGGAGTCATAAGTATGAAAGTCCACATAGATAACTGAGACCCTATCAATATAGATATTCTGGTTGTATAGAGCAAATTGTTAGTATTTGATCAGGTCCTCAGGACGGATGACATTGAGAGGTTGGGTGGTGTCCACATTACAAAAATGGATGAAGCTAAGTTCATTAATCCCTATATCTGTGAATCCATTGTAAATCAGCCCGACTTTACCGCGGAATTCGACCAACGTACCAGGACCTGGACAGCATTATGGAAGTGGTCGGATAGATACCCACGGGGATATCTAAAAAAAATCCGGGTACCTGAGTAGCCTGTATCTACGCAGAAAAAGGGCGAATATCAGCATGGTCTACAGGCATGGATATATGACGAGTGGCTGATACCTTACCCCGAAAAATAGATATGTCCTCCAAGGGACCTGATTCGATCAATGATGCTGGTTCAAAAGGAAAGGCCTGCTTGGTGTTTGATTACCGCGAGTTAGATGTACATGTTGCCGAATACACTGCTCAAGTAGATGTTTGTGCTGACAAATTGAGAGAATAGCGGAGAAAAGTACTCAGTATCCCCGGGGTTGATCACCGCAAGGCGTACCTGCAGATACGTGGGCATCGACAGTTGAGCGCATTTTAAACCGTCATTTTATAAACGGCAGAGATATTGCCTAACAAGAATGGGATTTGGGCTCAATATGGCACTGGCTATCATGAAAACAACTGTGGATACGGTGCTGGCAAAAGATGAGTCCATTTTCCAGGCCATTTCAAATACTGATGTCATCAATGAAGACGTGAAATCTGAAACACACGTAAGACAACATATCTATGATTCTCAAGTGACGTTCAAAGACCCAGTTGCAATTGGTGGGCAATACCTGAGTTCTCAGCCTGCAAGTTTGGGGTTGAAGAACACCTCGTACTGGAAACGTGAGAGTGAATTACCGAAAGGACCGAAGTTTTCATTCAGCGATAAGTATCTTTACTATGTGGAAAATTAGTACGACACTTTCCTGATTGTAACTTTTTCTGTGTTATGACTGCCTTCATTAAACGCAGAGCAACTGAGGTTACGTCTGGCTGGGACAATGAAATAACAGACGCCCCCATCAACAAAATGATTATAGATGTCATTAACAGAATACAACAGGGCGACCTCTGTGCGGCAAGTGGTGTGTCGACAGACATGAGTTTGAAGTATGGGTCCATGCGCGTTTCCTTGCAACAGGAGTATATCTTGGGTTAAATGGGGACGTATTGGAGGATGCATGCAGGTTGCCTCCTGAAAAGGACGTTCTGCATTTGATGCCGTACTCAGGGATGTTAACGTAACACTTCCGTGGAAGGCAGAAAAGTTGCACTTATTCACGGATACAACATGTGTTTACGGATGGATATTTGAAACCCTTACGGAAAAGCCCAAAATACACACAAAGGCCTACAGAGGAATGATCATTCGGAGTAGGGTCATCACCTTGGAAAAACTAGTCAGTGAATATAACTTATCGATGGACATAAATCTGGTGAAAATCAACCAGAACCAAACAGACAAGCTGAGGAGGGTACTGCGGAGATGGCTCGACGCAGTGAGGGAGGAGACGGAACCGCTTAAACTTTTCTGTACAGCATTAGTGAGCACATGCGGCTTGGACAAGATACGGTCGATTGGGGCCGTCGCGCAGGATAGACAGAAGGCGAGGAGCTAGCGGGAAGTCGGGCGATTGTAGCCTGGTCGATCTGAGCGGCAAATGTATAGAATGTTAGTGAAAAGGGTCGATCTAGAGTTGTTAGATTGTCTCACGTTCCACTATTCGGACGACGGACTCATCTGTGCCGGGATTGTGTTAGGTACTAGGCCTAGAATGTCTGGACGCAGAAAGTTCAATCTGTCTTTACTGGACAGGCTGGATTTCCGGCAACAGCTAACTTGATTAGTGCAACGGGACCTAGTGGAGGCAGTTACTGGGAATAGATGATAGGAGTGGCTTAGGGAGAGCGTTAGGCGTTTCACCACCGAATATAGCAAAAGACTCGCCCTAGATAAGCCTAAAAAAGTTAAGTCTCAAAGATAGTCTCTCCCGGGCGAAGGCTGTTGGGGATACCGTAGATATGGATTTAGCCAGGCCAGCTCTGGAGCGTGAGGTTAGCAAACGCTACCAGGATCAAGTAGTTAAACATAGGTTAAATAAAATGTCTATCTAAGCTGTGAACATGGGTGCATAAGTGTGCAAGAAAGAGATCTCTCAAGATTCCGATCATTCGGGAAGTCGATAACTCGCAGGAGTGTAATCTCAGGTCGATCAGAGTCATATATTAGGCTTGAGGGGGCATTTCGTGAGCCATTTTACCAAGAAGGCTGGTCTTTTTGGCTACGAATTTCGCAGCTATTTGGTTGATTTTCCACAGCTTGACCGATCTGAAACGGCTATCTGCGAGGGTTTTCTTCACAGAGGACGAATTTCTTTTGGTATTGAAGAGGGTCAGCAGTGGCAAGTTTCCGGAACTTCATGGTCCGCTGTACAAATTTTACTTGAGGCTGTCGCACGTTTTTATTCCGATTTTGACAGTTGTTTTGAACAAATACTTTCGGCAGGGGTCCGCCCCAACCGAATCTCCAGTGGTCTTATAACGCTGTTAAAAAAGGAGAAGGGTAGTAATTACAGGTTCAGAACTCTGCTAAACACAGTTAAATATTTTACCATGATCCTGGCGGAGCGTTTGCAGTCAGTTACAAAGTGTTTGTTGGGACCTGAACAGATTTATGCTGTGGAAAGACGAACACTTCAGGGCAACCTGCATCCGATTCGCAGATCCTAGATGGTGTAAAAGATGACGATCAAGTTGGGCTGATCAATTTAGATCAGTCAAAGGCATTCGACATGGTTGACCATGAATACCTAGCTGCTGTGCTACAGGCCGCCAGTTTCAAACCCGACTTCTGCAAGTGAGTCAACATCCTGTATCCCTTCCTTCGTGCTGTGGTACAGGTGAACAGAAGGCGGTCGCTCTCTTTATCACAGTTACGGTTTGTCCGCCTCTACTTTACGCTTTAGTGTTGAAGTCCCACCTTCGCTGACAAAGGGACAAGACGTACAATCCGGCTCTACGTGGAATCGCTGTCCGTGGAGGCACTTGAATCAGAGTTTCCGCGTACGCTGATGATGTGTCTATTTTCGTGTCGTGCCGCAGCGATACTGAGGTAGTATAGAAGGCGCTTGAGTGGTACGAAAAGGTCACGGGGTCAAGAATTATCTCAAAAAGTATTCTGGGTGTCGGTTAGGTGCTTGGAAGAGGGTTGCGCTTCCGGAGGCCTTTAGTTGGACAGACGGAACTGTGCGCACTCGCAGAGTGTGATTCGGACCCAGCTGAAGAATTGGTCCAAAGAACATTCAAATTTCGGAGCGGCGGTCCGGATATTGCTTTGACGGCGGTTATCTGTAAAGGGTCGAGCCAAGGCGTGTGCCACTTACGTCTGTCCTCTTACCCCTTATCGATTGGTTGTACTTCATCTCTGCAAAAACCGAAAGAAGCCGCCCAGAGTCTTGCTGTTCTCCTGCTTGTCGGGTGGTCGGGAAGCATCAGTTGTGTAGAGAGGTCGGTGCCCAAAGTCCGTATCATGGGGGCTTGTATGCCGCATTTGTGTCAACGGCACGCCTAAAGATTGACTTTACTACGCTACGTGTTGAGAGAGGACCCAATTTTGGAGGTGGGTATCGGGACACCTTCTCTAGTCTTGTCATCATTCCTTCCGTTTCGTGGGTATAGCGCTGTCAGGGATCAATTGAGTTTCCTCCGAAAACATCTGGCGGCCTTGTGCATCATTCCTCGGTCAAGTGAAATTTCTCGGCATCGTAGACATTTGTGTCGTGAGCTAATGGAGGGGGTCCCGAACAATCCTCTATGTGGCCAGATCAGTTTGTCGGCATCAGATTTGCTCTTTCTCGTCTTGGGTGCCAGCGGCGAATTATCTCAACAACCCTTAGTTTTAATTATCGGGTGATTGATTCGGATCTCTCAAGGACGTAGCATTCAGTGGGTGGGGCTTGGCGAATTTTCCCGGCTGTCATCAGTGTAATTTGGGTTTAGAGGAAACGGTTTTGTACACTTTTTATCACTGTCCTCAAGTGTACCCGTTCTGGGCTTATGAGGGCAAGTTGACGGATCGTTTCGATCCCAAGCAGCTAGTGCCCATTGATTTCGCATACGTGTGCGATAATATGTCGCCTTCATTCTCAGCGGAAATACGGATGGTGTTTTTCACGTTGGCAGCCGTGGCAAGGATGGTGGTGTGGACGTCGCGGATGGAAGGAATATTGCGATACGAACATTATTCGCATCAGGATCTGGTAAGATTCTTGGGGCATCAACTCAAGATAAAGATCAGAACTGATAGAAAGCTTTTATAATCGACAAACGTCATTTCATTGCATGATTCATGAAATTTGTTAATATTTTTGTTGGTAAATAAAGTAAAGAAAAGAATGAGACACTGTATATTTTACATAGAGAAAACTTTACATCACGGGGTTGTTTTGTAGGTTTCCTGTGAATATGTAGTATTGTGGTACTTGTAGGATTGAATGCTGATGGATGAGTTTTTGTGGTGAATGCGTAAATTCTATCAATGAATGATTAACTAGATCTAGGATAGTGATGACCAGCTTTAATCCACTTCCCCTTCGGTTTTTTACCACATTTTTTTCATTTTATGAATAATAAACTTACTGCTTCGTCCGTCGGCTTGCGAGTGACTCTAGCTTTATGTCTTGGATTTCTGCACGTTTACGTGTATTGGGTATGTTTGACCTTCGACCTGCGATTCGTGATTTCGACATTTCTTTCTGCCACTGGACCTTCAAGACTGGACTTGAGATTGGTTTATATCCTTTTGAAATTGAAATTTATATCAAATATTATAATCTCTATGAACCCCCAAAATAACACTTTCAAAGTAAAGCAAAATAACAGCGTCTGTTTCTAGCTTTTTTTACAAAGAAAATTAGTGACATCTTCTCTTCTCTCTTAGCTTCCTTCTCTCTTTTTCTCTCTATGAGTTTTTTCTTCTCTACCCCTTCGATTTCAATATATAACTTCCGTTAAGTTAACTGTTTAAATGTTTCAATATATGCTAATTCACTCATGTCTTCTCTTCCCTCTCTCCCCCCTTACTTCCTCACTTCGTTAATTTACATATGTTTAATACGGCCCGTCAAAGATGTGTAAATTTTCTTTTCATTTTTTGTTTGGAAGTAAAGTCTGATGATCCGCAGTGCTTTTAAAAGGGCTGTGGTGAAATAATTTATTACATGGAACCTTAAAGTGGTCTGTTTTTATTTAAATTATTTGTTCTGGATTTAAATTGAGCTCTCTGGATTTTATCCTCCTTAGGTTTACCCATACGGATTACCTAGTTTTTCATAAACTATATATATATATATACATATATATATATATATATATATATATATGTATGTGTGTGTGTGTATGTATGTGTGTGTGTGTGAGTGCATGTGTGCACGCGTAAAATCTTATCAAAATATAAATCTGAGTCTAGGATTTTACAAATATCTCCCTTCCTGAATTAATTACTTCTTTCCCAAGCCACATTATTCGACTATAAAATGCTAAATCTAAAAGAAAACGGTTAAATTCAATATCATATCACCTGTTATTTAAAATATATAATACATAAATGTATCCCATACTAAATACTTTACATATTAATTGCATAAGAAATTCAACATCATTTACATCTTTTGTTTATTAGATATTACATGACGTCACTTACATCTTACAGAATTTAATTGGACTTTTCATGTAACCTCACCTTATATTCATGGGTGTCTCTTAAATTCAACAATTTTGAAAAAACAATATTTCTAATACATTTCTATTTTGTTTCTAAATACTTGTTGCAAACTAAAATCCTTAAATTTAAATTCCATCAGACTATGAAATGCGTTGGTTAAGGTAAGTTTTCCTTTTGTTGTTATATGTATGCACACACACACACACACACATATATATATATATATATATATATGTTTAAATATTGTTTAAATCGACCAGTTAATCCATCATATATATATATATATATATATATATATATATATATATATATATATATATATATATATATATATATATATATATAAACAGAAAATACATTTGATAATTGTGGGGCTTAGTTCATTTCATAATATTATATATATATATATATATATATATATATATATATATATATATATATATTTATATATATATATATATTTGTGAAATTAATATATATATATATATATATATATATATATATATATATATATATATATATATATATTAATTTCACAAATATATATACTTCGTTATAAATTGCTTTATAAAGTATGTATTACTTTTATTAATTAATTATTAGTGTAGATTTTAAAGTTACATCTCACAAGCGAAAATTATCTTTTGAATTTTATGCGTTTTAAAAGAAATAAAACTTTAATGGTGGAGATTTATTTTAGGATTTCTGTGTTTCAGAAGTTTTTCTCTAAGTGTTTCAGAAGTTTTTCTCTAAGTGTTTCAGAAGTGTTGATTATTATCAGCAAATCAAAGTGTAGTTGTCATTACACGTTGCACAGATGCGACTTCGATATCAAAAGCATGATGAACGCTCATTAAACACGCGAAAAATGGATTTACTTAAAAATCAAGCGAATGAACCAACAAATTATCTATGATTGCAATTGATTCGAATCTTCGTTACGGCCATTTTTAATCCCATGATCGGGTGTCTACATTCACCTTTATCCCTACCGTGTGTCAATGCCTTAGGGGTAAAGTCTCCGACTGATGCAAAATCAGTCGGGTTTGAGGTAATCGGATGTCTAGATGATGAGCAGTGAAACAGCGAAACAGTCTGTCTGTGGATGACAATATATATATATATATATATATATATATATATATATATATATATATATATATATATGTTATAAGCGTATATGTATATAAGATAAGCATTCACCTAAGCAAGGCGATAATGCCACTAAGATGCAAGCATTTGGTCTGAGTGAAAGAGAAAGTGAAGATTCTATTGAAGAAAAAGGACTGCGTATTTGTATATGGTAAATAAGTGGCAACGAACCAAAATGCTGAAAGACAGTTTTATAGGCGAGAAGTGTGAGAAAAGAAATTACGAGAATAGAATTTACTGTTGTACCTAGTTATATCAATAATCAAATTATGACACTTAGCTGTCAATATATCAGGTCGTCAGGATTTTGAATAATAAAGAATATATTATCACATCTTACATTTTATTAAAATTTATTCGTCCATTTTGTTTCCATGATTATCTATGACTTCCTTCCATCTTTTTACAATTTTTTAATCCCATTAATAAAGAACTCTTTCGTTTTTGAAGAGAAGAACCTTGAAATGTTAGTTTCGAACTCATGTCTTTTGAGAGTAAATCCATCCAAATGAATCTGTAAACTATGGAACAAATGGTAGTCTGAAGGAGAAAAGGCGGGAAAATAAGGTGGGTGAGGAATTCTTTCCCAAACAAGTTCTTCAATTTTATGGGATGTGATTTTTGCAGTGTGGTGATGAACATTGACCTGACGAAACATCACTCATTTTCCATTCACTAAAACAGGTCCGATTTTTCTTTAAAGCTGCGTGCAAACGCTCTAATTGCTAAAAGTATTTATTTGTTGTTGAATATGATTATGAACAGTTGTGTGGTTTGAAAGAAGCTGCCAATTGTTCAACTGATACTCTGAGATTTTCATCAAACGATGCCACAAGGAGGTAATCATCAAACTCAAATGGACGGTCTTCATTTTCAAGGCTGAAATTTCCCTTTCTGAATTTGGCAACCATCTTCTATAAGTTCTTTTATTCAGGCATTCTTCTCCATAAGCTGATTGAAGCTGAGTCGCTTCGGCTTAAGAGTTCCCGTTTTAAAGCTTATAAAGTATTACGTGCCTTAAATGCTTCTTCGACAACGTCATCTTTGAGGAGCTAATTTCATTATTTATTTCAGTCAAATTATTCTGTACAAAGAAATTATATTAAATTAATGGTTTCTAAATTCATATGATTACTACTCAGTATCTTTTGATATTTTAGAATACTATAAAATTTTATTGAAATTGTACATATTTCGGACAGAACTTATGGGATGACTTGATAGTAATTCATTTAAATCTATGCGGTCGATATACTGTGGAGGTGAGCGTATCAGAATAATTGTCATGAGAATATTTATAGAAAAGATAATGGGAAGGCCCAACACTGCGGTGACATATTGACTGAAGTCGAAATACTAGGTCAGAACCGATGGCATTACAGACCCTTCTTTGAACTTCAAGAATCTCGAGATATGTGGCAGGAATACCGCAGCAGACGTAACCAAAGCCCTGAAGAAAAGTAGATTTATAAATATGAAGGATGGATTCGAACGGGAATGAATGCCTTAAATGCCACAGTGAAACAACATTCCTAGCAGCAGACCGAGTAATTGATTAACTATAATTAATGTGCTTCATGTCAGTGGAAAACAAGAAACCAATGATTAAAGATAACAGTTTCGTTTTGGAGGTATTCATATTTACAAGTCATTTTTTGCCTCTATTAACAACAAATCATATTCAAAAGCAGAAGCAGGTTTTACTTAGTCGAAACTATCGGAGTACATTACAGGAGTACATTACAGGAGTAACTAGCTGTGCCATCAACATGAATATATATATTTGTGAAGTGATGAAATCGGGAAGGTCGTTGATGGAAATCAGAAACAACGTAGGTCCAAGGATCAAACCCTGGGGTACTCAAATAGTAATGTGAAATGGGCAGGTCCGTTTAATACCGCCTTCATTACGCTAGTTGTTAGAAACGATTGGATATAGCAGATTAAGTCATATATTTGTCCAGAGACACCGTATTCCTTTCGCTTTGTGAAGTGGGTCAGTATGCCAAACCCTGCCGATCGCCTTATCGAATGGATGATAGACAAGTTCAATAATAACTGTCAGTACATCGATCAAGATTAAAGAAAACCGTATATGTACACGATTGGTAAGGAACGATTGAATTAAGCTAGATGTTCGTCTATGTTGACCATAGCTCTAGAGGTTTTATGTACCAAGTCATGCTATGAAAGTGAAATACAACAAAATACCAAAGAACATTTAGTATTGGGAACAGTTTGAAAGAAAACGTCCCCGTCATAAATGAAGTAAATCCTTTCGTGACAGTCTGAAGGATTCGCTTAATGCATTCATCATGGATAATTCAAATTTGGGAATCTAACGCTTTCAACACAGACAAGTGGAGATCTATCACTAAGAAAAGAAATTATTATTTTCTGACAATCTGCAATTTCAATGGCAAAGAAAAAGCAGTTGAAGCGAAAGCGGCAATCAGTTATAGAAGATAGCCCCGAATGTGCATATTCTGAATGCAACCAAAGATTTATCGTCATTCACATAAAGCGCCACATGGTGACAGGTAATCGTAACTACCACGCTTGTCAGGTAATAACGAACTTATTACATATGCCTTTGTAAATCGCGCTACTGTAACTTAGACTCACCAGGCCCTTGAAAATCCATAACCGGTCTTCCGAAGAAGCACAAACTATACAATGATCAATTGCTTACATTTGCGATCTGTGTCATAACACTTGCAAATCAAGCAATCTGATACAGTGTAATGGTTAACAAGTTTGTTTCGCTAGATTAATTACAATTGAATAGCGAGTTAGGTCCTCACTGGGTGCCCCATACTTTCAGCCTTGTGAAAATCATCGTAACATTTGCGATTCGAGTACAGGCTTTTAGAGCAATTGTCCGCATGATGATCATTAATGCATTTCAGTGAAGGCCATATTCATTTAATGAATCGACAACCATTATATATTTACCAAAGGGAGGAGAAAATCTATTTTGCCAAATTCTGGGCAAATGACCAAGAACGACAATTTGATTGGTTAGTGTCTTGATTGGGTCGACAATATCTTATTATAATGTTTTAAAATGTATATATACTTACCAATCAGAATCCATTGTACATTACTAATATTAATTGGTTGGTTGGTTGGTTTGGTCAGAAAGGAACTTACTTAAAATAATTAGACAAAAATTGTCTATATTATTTAATGAAACATGCATTAATGAAAATTGGCGTCTAAATATACACAATATATATATATATATATATACACAGTTCACCACAAAGCCACTTAAAGGGGTTGCTGTCAAAAATGTTATTGCTAAATGCGGTCTGTGAGGGAGAAAATTGTGATAAATGGTTATTAGGACGAGAGATGACTTGAAGAGTCAATATTCGAATTTTCAGATAATCAACCACAGTGGAATATGTTACACAAAGTGGCAGACCTTGTGAAAACACCGCCATACTTTCTTCTTACTTCTGCAAAACGGCAACGTGGACGTGACTATTTGAGTCCTGCTGAGACGCTTCGATCTGGTTGTACTCAAGAGTGGAAGTCATCTGAAAATTCGCATTGAAATTAGATATAGTTACTACGGAAGAAGAAAAAAATCTGAAACGGTCTTTTTTTCATAGAGCAATAATTAGTAACTGAATGTCACGGACAA
The DNA here is from genome assembly GCA_963932145.1 of Acanthosepion lycidas. Lineage (NCBI taxonomy): Eukaryota > Metazoa > Mollusca > Cephalopoda > Sepiida > Sepiidae > Acanthosepion > Acanthosepion lycidas. The sequence goes on along the minus strand of OZ010592.1, from coordinate 8,848,034 downwards.
TGTCTTCGGTTTAGAAGAATTTTCGAGGGAGGGAAGATATTTTATGAGGTGAGGCAAAGGATAGTGAATGGTTTGGTTTGGTTAATTTTGTTTTACGGCATATCAGCCTCAATGGGTTAATAATGCCGACAAAGTTTTTATTGCTGGTAACATGTTTTTCTTCAAAAATCTATATCTGGGAATATTTTTCCTTGAAGAAATCTAGAGCTGGTCATATTTTTTCAAAGAATGCATAACTGTTTGTTTTGCTGGTATTTATTTTAAAGTATTGCTGATGATAATTTTTGCTTCAAAAATTTTTGCTGGTAAGTTTGGGTGTTAACTATGTGCCCATAGTTGGGACCCTAACAGGTGCTATCACCCAGTGTCAGGGTGGATCTGGGAACACAAGCAATTAATAGGTGGTTCCACGCTCCACAAAACCTCCTGACCAGAGGCCTTGCTGCTGGATGTAGTTTATCGTCTACCCAGGACGCGGATATAGTTTTTCGTCCTACCCAGGACGACGATAGTGAATGATTTACTTATGTGAATTTGACTCTGTGGCGCAATATTTTCATGTCAGTTCTGTCTATATTTTATATGTATCTTTAAGAACACAATTAAATTTTATGTATAATTTTCAGACCAAATTACACCAGTACAAATTTTATTCATATCAAACATACTATTTTAATTTAAGAATAATAACAGCCGTATTTCCGTAATACTGATTTTTTTCAGGAATACACTTTAATACACTTTAATATTACTTCTTCAGTGTAACATGTTCTATTACAGTCATCTTTTCCTATCGTTCAGTAAATAAAAGATATGACATTTATGGAGATATTGCCATATCTGAGAATATTTTTCAGAATTGGTAAATTGTATATGAAAAATCGAGAGGATATCGACATGCGTTCAGTTGTTGATTATAAGCAAATCGAAACACTAAATACATATATTCTATATAAATATAGATTATCGGAAAACTACGTTCAGATTTTGATGAAAAGGGTCGATATCACGTTGAAGATTTTCTGCGTTAAGAGCAAAAAAGGAATCCGTTCCGTCTACCATATTATAATGATTCTATCGCCGAAGTGCAAAGGTTAGCAAAACTGTCCTGCAGGCAATTACTACTGAACAACATTAGTTCCTTACTAGGATGACTATAAACAAATTAGAGCAAAGTAGAGATCAATACATTTTCTATTATATGATGAAACACTGTTGAGCATTGGCTCCAAGATATGAACAGACATATATATGTCTGTATATTATGTCTGATATAGATAGAGAGATAACGAAACAATACACACACACACACACACAGATAGATAGATAGATAGATAGATAGATAGATAGATAGATAGATAGATAGATAGATAGATAGATAGATAGATAGAAGAAGTAGGTGGATAAAAGTTACCGATTTAGAAATATTTGGTGCTTGATCAGATTTGGAAAACTCGGTCGTACCAATAGACAAACCCATCAAGAGAAAGATAAATACGGACACTGATATATATATATATATATATATATATATATATATATATATATAGATAGATAGATAGATAGATAGATAGATAGATAGATAGAATGCTATATATACATATATAGATATATGAAAAAAATATAAGAGACAGCTGTGAACAGAATGAAATAGATACACTTCATTTGTAGACTGAAACATGAAAATAAGGAACATATATATATGTTAGGTTGGTGCAAAAATAATGTCGTTTTGACGTATTTTTTAACGTCAAAAACGACGTTCTTTTTACACCAACATAATATATATATATATATATATGTATATATGTGTGTGTGTGTGTTTGTGTGTGCGCGCGAGCGTGTTTGTGTGTGCGCGCGAGCGTGTTTGTGTGTGCGCACGAGCGTGTTTGTGTGTGTGTTTTTTTATGTGTGCGCTCGAGCGTGTGTGTGCGTTTGTGTGTGCGCACGAGCGCGCGCCCGTGTGTGTGTGTGTGTGTGTGTGTGTGTGTGTAAACATTTCATTGAGTGTGTATTTGTAAAAAGAAAATATGAATGAAGAAAAAAAGCTTAGCTTAGCCGAAGCATTTCCTCCCTGAGATATTTTACTTCAAAGACTCAAAAAGAACGAAATGCGTCGGTATATATATATATATATATATATATATATATATATATATATATATATATATATATATATATATGCGTGTGTGTGTGTGTGTGACGAGATTTCGTCTGATAGCATTTCATCACCCACTTTTACAAACTGTGTCATAGACTGAGAAACAAGGACAATATTATATACGAGTGTGCTTCAAAAGTACTAACCTCAGTCAGTCGGACTTTCAGAACCAAGACAGGTTTTCACTATTTTTCAATATACTCTCAATTGGCAACAATACCATTCCAACACGGAACAAGGTGGCGCCCTGGTCCTCCAAAAACTATTTTACAGCAAATATGATCTCATCATTGTTTCCAAAATGACAGGTGGGATTTGAGTTTAGGAAACAAGCAGATGTCAGTGAAGCTATGCCTGGCGAATAAGAAGCGAGTGGTACCAATTCAACGTCACAGTTAGCTGCTTCAACGACTGCAACCTGAGCAGTGTGAACGGGCTCGTTATCCTGGAGCAAGCGCACACCTTCGCTCTGCCTTTTGATTTGATTGTTTCCTCCGGATGTATTAATTCCGATACATAGCACTGTCCATTAATAGTTTCTCTTTTCCAGATAGTCAATCATGATTACACCTTCAGAATAAAAAAGAAAAACGGTGCCTGCTTGAAATTCTTCAAGGTGGAGAATCAGAGTGTTTCCACTGTTTGCTTTGAATTCTTGATTCAGGTTCGAAATGGTAAATTCAGGTTTCATCTTGAGTTACTAATCTGCGGTGGGCATTCTCCGGGTCTGTCTGGAAGTGAATCATAATTGTCTTAAAAATACCAACTTCTTCTCTGATGTCAGCATTTGGGGGACCCTTTGTACAGACAGCTTTCTCATCCCCAAGATCATTTATCAGTTAAAACTTTATGGGCCGAACCAGAAATAATGCCTATGGATTTAGCTATCTGCTTGCCGCGCATACAGTGAATGGCATCAACTTGTTCATCTATGGTTGAGGCTTTTGGAAGACCTGACCTTCTGTGCTGTTCCCGCTTCGCTTCCGAGTTGCATAGGAAGGAGCGTTCTAAGTAACTGTCTGTACCATGTGTTCACCTTTGTTTGCGTCTAACCTGCACAAAAATTAATACAGAAATATACATTCGTTTTTCTAGTTTTATTGGAAGGCCTAGTTTGTTACCATAACAAAAATTTCCACCTATGTTTCTTATTGCTGGGTGAGGATTAGAACTTTTTGAACCATATGAAAAGACTGAGATACACCCTTATGCAAATTGATTGAAACAACCGATTTAGTTTCCTTTCTTCACGATACGGTCAGTTTTAGATGCAATGGGATGACAGGTTGCAATCGATTTCTATTTTTTCCTCAGATTAAGTCATTTGTAGTGGTGTGCAGTAATATGAATCTATTTTCGGGGTGTTTGATGAAATTTGTTTGGTCTTGAAAAATATTGCCTCATCCTTGATTACATCAGATTTTCCTCACGCCCAGACACCATTGTCTCGACAGTTGATTAGTTGTCATTACGGTCACTGCCTGCTATGGACGTTACTCCAAGGAAGCGTATGAAAATTGTACCGCTTCACGAACACAATGAGCAAATCAAAGTAATGTCGACTGGCTCGGAAAATTTAAATCCAATCGAGAATCTGTTGTCAGTCTGCAAGGAAAGATTTGGTGGAATGGACATACGAAGTACTAACATGCGCACTGGGTCATGTTTCATTGGAAAAATACGAAAAAAATTAAATAATAACGGAATTATTCGTTTTGTTTCAATTAATTTGCACAAGGATAGATAGATAGATAGATAGATAGATAGATAGATAGATAGATAGATAGATAGATGTTGAAATAGTAAGATGAATTCCTTGAGAACGCTAATTTATGAAGCTATTTAAAACATTTTTATACAGATATTTTATGTTCCAATCTAAACTTCTCTTTATCCTGTTTTTGCTCTCAATCTTTATCATTTTGCGATAAACGAATAAAACAGACGTCATCATTTTCTGGAGCTTTTTTTTATCGCTTTTGACTGCGCGTTGTTTGAATCATTTCATTGCCTTGTTTTTTACATCATGAAACAATAGGGTTTTAGTCAAAGACAGGTCATTGCTTTGCTGCCCTAATTGGAGCCTTTTCATTTACTTTTACGAAAAGAACAATGAAATAATTGAAGCGTACATTTATTGAATTTGTTATCACTCATTGAGCACAGCTTGAAACAAGGTCATTGGAATGGAGTCATCAGTGGAGATAATAACATTTCAATAACAAAATGGCTTCAAATATGTGTTTGCTAAATAAAGTCTCTACGGTTTCTATGTCACTATCCGGTTGATATTAATGGTTCCATAAAATGGTATCTGATGGATCTTTAGGACGATCAGATAGGAGCATATATAATTACCCTAACATTCTCCTAATATTTTCATAATATTATTTTATCTACACAAATAGTTGGTTCGCATTATAAAAGAAAAATAATGTTCGTTCAGCTGTGAACTCAACGTTTCATTCCTGAAGTGTTTTTTTTAGGACAGGAAATATACCGAAATCAGTATAGGCATTTGAATGGCAAAATGGGATTAACTTGACAGAAGAATTAAAAGAAAAATGAAAAGAGATCTTAGAGTCATTGAAAGAAGAATGGGATCAATTAGTAAACGTCTGCTCTGAGAAACGAATACCAAAAATGTGTGCTGCAGTAATCAAGATTAAAGATATTTTAACGAGAGCAAAATTTAATTCATGTCTCATTTTTTCTTAAACATGTATAATAATTTTCTTTTTTTTAAAGAACAAAACAACTACATTTGGAACCAATTTAAAAATTACTAGATTTTACCTCAAACATTTGAACTGTAGTGTGTAAAATAACAACAAAAGTATTGGTTGTAGTAATACTCAATTACTTTATTCTCGTACCAATAAGATACAAATACAAAAAAATCTAGCTGTACCCCTGCCACTCAGTTGTTTATAAAACACTGAACAACCTAACTGTCTCTCTGTGGACGTCTCCCATGATCTAATGAGACCTTCCATTTTTACTCTACATACTATGCCCGTCCTCTGAACACAGGACAGATTGACGTGGTCAGTTAAAAGTTTGCCCTAGAATATGTGTGCGATTGTCCTAGCATTTGTGGAGATAGAATTCCAGGTGCTCGCGTGTTTCGACATGGGCGTTGACTTGGGTTTGGTGTCGCACGATATTCTTGTTCTCAAATGTTACTTTGTATTGGGCCGACTGAATCCGCGGTGTTGCCAATTCCTATTTCTTCTGATTCCTTACTCGTGGTATTTGATTTGTGTTGTACATTTGGCGATAAGAGTTTATAATCCGTGTCGATCAAAATAGAGCATTCACCAGGTCACTGCGGTCGGACACCAGGACCTGCAGAGGTATTGTGGCCTAGATGTGGTTAACCTTTTTTCCGTGATGCTATCTTAAACCAGTTGTAAATCCAGGTTCCATGAAGTCGATGGAGCCGCTCCCTGCGAGTAATGATGTGGAATGTCAATAACTGGGTGGAAGAAACGACGTTTGCGGAGAGTTACACGTCCACTCACACACGAGTATCTCTTCGATTCTCCCTGTTTTCGTCCACCAATGAGCGTGAGGGCTATCTTGATTTTGGATCTGAACAGAATCGCCAATTTGTAATTCCTCAAGTGGGCGACAATGTTCTTTGTACAAGTGTTCGTTTCACGCGTGCCTTTTAGCTATTGCCGCCTTTCTTCAATTTCTCTCCACTGTTTACGTATCTGTTATTTGTCCCCTAGGACAGGGTAGCGGTCTTTGATAACACGACCATATAACATCATTGCAGGATACATGGCAAGATCCTGCACAGGAGCGTTGCATCGGGTCAGCAAAGCACGGCCTGCAAGATCATGGCACAGCCGACCACAACTGTCAGTGTAGATTTGACGGCAAATTCTGCCCGGCCATTGCGTTGTTGGTAGTAAGTCGATGAAGTACGTTTCCGTATTCCCTTATTTTTAAGTAACGAGTCGTATTCTTGGAAATGAAAATGTCGTGCTGCATGGGAAGAAAGTTCTTCAGGTGCATCATATATGCAGAACGAAAATCTCAGGGTATCGGTTACCTTCCCAGATGACATTAGCGCCACTTCCATCCAACGACTGTACTGATCCGCACATATAAAATAATTTCTAATGTGTAAGTCGAAAAAGTTAATCTCGGTTTAGTGGAATGGGAATTCAGGGTTAAGTGCCGGCTTCAAGATCGCTTGACGGGTGATAGAGTTGGAAATCTGGCATTGGTCTCCAGTCTGTCGGGTGCTGGCATCTAAACAAGGCCCAAATAGACGTTGTCTCGCAGTTGCTAGCACGCTATTTATACCCTGGTGTGCAGAATATAAGGAGTCAAGTACTTCCTCGGAAGTTGCCATGGTATTAAGGATTTCACTCTCTTTTAACGGTACTCCTTCGTGCAGTTCAATTCCTCGCGCACAGGCTAAAAGCGGGAGATCACCGACAGCAGGTCATGGTGTGATTTGGTGAAACCATCCCGTATATATTCCCTCAGAGTCCAAAATTCTTAATCAGTGGTTGCCGCTTATCCCATGTGATAGCCCCTCAATTTAGGCTCATGCTCCTAAGTGGACAGGAATACGGCCTTGTTTGCACGATCAATGCACTATCAATTGATTCGACTGCATCAATTATAGTCACCTCGTAAAATGGACATCTGCACTTCTGTTGTATATGTTCAGATGATATTTGAGGACGTTCTGTCGAGTTCACTGATGGGATTCATGCTGGGTACCAAGAGGTGCAGCCGGATGCAGCATTAAGTTTTCCGGAAAGATCTTTAATGTTGAATATTGCGTTCATTGAACTTAAAGAGACTTGAGTTCTTTATGTACTCGAGGGCCTGATCGGAAAAAAATTATGAGTTGTTGATGGTCAGCAGTCACTAGAAAATCTGGCAGTTCTAATATAAACATCCGACATGATTCTCTCCCATAGACAAGAAGAGCCAGGGATTCACCTTCGACAGATGCATAACAAGATTCTGCGGCGTTGATAAAGCAAGATCCAGACAAAATAATTTTCCAGTGACAATCACCGTCATTTGGATTCGCTTCGCCTGGGTAGTTACGGTGTTTACTGCATTCTGTTGAAAGGTAATGGCATTTTATTGATCTCGAACGTATTGACTCCGACCTCAATTTTCCGCACAATTACTCGCTTCGACTCCTCAAAAAATTGGTCAAAGGTTTCGTCCTAATAAATTTGTCTGTTCTTCGAGCGCAGTGATTCTCGAAAGAGAGCAATCTAAGCTCCCGAGAATGCATAAGGATACCTGATTCATCAATCCAAACCAGGACCTGGTACCCGTGATATTTGTGGCCGTGAGAAACTGAAGGACGGCCTCAGTCAATTTCTTTGTTGGTTTCACGCCACTGGACGTTATTAAGAACCCGGCAAACTCTACCTCATCTCTGCAAAATGGAATTTGCTAGGGTTAAACACAATCACATTATTCCTAAATTTGGCAAAATATTCCGTTCTGTGACAGAACGAAGACTCTATATAATCGTCCCAAAGGAGGCTATCGTCTATGCAACGGGTTTTACCAACCATATTTTTTTAACTATGTCCACTGTAAAATCGTCGAACCGATGGTTATATTCGTCTCCTGACGCGTGAAATTCTTGGGAAGAACGAAGATACCTCTATCGGACTGATTCAATGATAGATGTAGTGGCATCGTGTGGGGCTGGAGAAAGCGGTAAACTGTGGTATCAGTTTCATGTGTCCAGAACAGTTTTCCTTTACTGAGCCGGAACGTCGGAAACTTGATTAAATGGGGACAAGGTGAGAAGTGTTTCCCCCGGGGAAGCAGCGTTCTGTACTTGTAAGTCTAACTTGAGTCTGGGGGTGGCCGCCTATTTGCCCTTCAACAAGTTGAGTCGTGATGTCCTGACTGGGAAAGCAGATGGCAACCGATTTAGGTCCTTCAGGGCAGATTCTGATAAATAAAAACCAGACGTGTTGTTTGACACATAAACCACCTCTCATGTCACCCTCTTGAAAATTCCTATATGGATGAACTTCACCCTCTTTATATGATTGCCTGTGATGCTACGTATTTGATTACTAGTTGGTGCGAGGTACTCGTCTGGGCACGGAAGCAGTTTTAATATCGCTTGAAAGAGTCTGAGACTCTGTATCGGAAAACGGGAAGATACTACTGGGTGGGCCCAAATGAAGCGTGTGTTTGATGAATTATAGCCTATTCTATTGTCAGTGACGACGTCTAATCTGGGAAGCCTCTTTCAAATTAATTTCCATTCCGCGCAAGATGAGCCATAGTACCGGGTATTTTCATAGTGGTTTTATGGCTCCATTTTGATCTGCTATCACAGCCGATGGCATGGTTTGGAGGACCTTTCAGATTAGTCTTTGAGAAAATGAGTGAAGCGCATCCTCTCTCCTAACTTGTTGATCTGTTCTTGGTTCCAATTCTAATTTTAGTAGATTTCTGGCTTACCCTTTTTACCTGACCACTAATCCTGCAGTTATAACATACCAGTTTAGCTGTTGGATAGTCTCTTTTACTAATTGATCCACCTGGGTGGAATGTCTTCCTGAAAGTTACACAAAGATTCTTATTCGGTGAAGAAGCTAGTACATTAGTTCATCGGGGTTGTTGAAGCACACGGCGCTCGTAGGTAGGAAGAGGTTGACAGACTAAAATCATTTAGTAACCGTGCAGCTGACTTGTCCGTCGTTTCCAAGCTGACAACTAGGTTGAACTTTTGATAGATTGTGGTGAGGTTGGCAGTCTCGGCCAAAACGAATCTGGTATTCCTTGTTGACGAGTTACGCAATAATCTGTCCAGATATCGCACGAGTTGTTGACTTACTGACCGCAGCCTTTCGTGTTGGAACAATTAACTGTGAACAAGCAAAATTTGACTTGATCTTTTAGCCTTGCTAAAAAAATGAGTGATTGACACAGCTTCCGCCTAACGTGTGGAATGATCGGTTTGCCGGTGAAATTCCTGGTGCAACCATTTTACCTCAAAGAATCGAATGTGTGACAAAAGGCTTTACTCCGCAATCGAATTTAAAGTTTCAGCTCCTATAAGGTCGAAAAGGAGTCTGTTGACTTCAAGTGATCATGTCGTTCTCAATTCATTGAGTATTTCGACTGGTTTGGCATCTCCTTATACTGAGTCCAAGACTCAAGGAATGATGCACAGTCGTTTTCCATTGCATTTGGTTCAATAACGGGACGGTCTGATTTTTGGGGACGTTTGCGCTGTGTTAGGGGTTCCGTCCCTCCGCAGGGCGATAGTTACCCTTTGTAGCTTTATCATTTGTTTTATGAAATGAGCAATCAAATCCAGGGTGCAGATGCCATGTCTTATTTTGTTAAGACAGTACCACCTATTCATCAGATCCTGCTCACAGCGCCATGTAAAATAAGCACAACGGCAATTGTAGTAATAATTGTTTATCATTTTATTCTAACACCAACGATATACAAATACAAATAGAAAAATTTATCTGGCCCTTGGCCAGTGAACTGTTTATATAACACTGGACAATGTAACTTATGTGGAAGTCCTCTAGTATCTAATGCGGCCTTCCATTTCTACGCTACATCATGTATATTTAAATAAACATTACTCAACGTGGTGCAATGCTATCTCACTTTAAATAATAGTTTTAATATAAGAACGAAATGCAATTTTCAGTCAATATTTGGTTTTAAAGTAGATTGGAAACGCATCAGATTGTATGTAACGATATTTTGAGAAACATGTTCTCTAACCAATGCATCATCCTAAGCGAACTTTTGGAGAAAAATAAAAACTTTGTGTTCAAAATGGCATCAGCATTTTGTCGCTTTTCGTTTCAATCTCGTACCACTGATTCAAATTCATAAGTGCTTTCTTGAAATCTATGGGAGGGTTACAGATGATTGATAGAGTTTCTTCACCAATCACTTAAACGGGATTGCGCGAGAATTGACGTGGCGTGAGACAGAAACGGCTGAATGATCGTTTCCGTACATCTCATTGCCTATATTTTCGCTGATAAAATGGCGCTATCTTCTGTAGAAAAAGTTGTCTGCACGAGTCATCATTATGTTTTGTTTCTTTTTATGATGGCACGTATTTGCGTTAGTTTTTAAATCCTGCCACCACCAACAATGAAGAAATGATTGACAAATTCCGCTATTGCTTTGGCACGCGATCATTTTATTTGAACAATTTTTGGCACCACTAAAAGTACACACTAAATGTTTCCAAGAAGAAATCTGAAAATGTTAACTTGCCCGAAACGTTCGTTTTCTTTTTTTTCTTTTTAGAAGACATTAAGAATCCTGTATCATAATTACGCAGTTACTAAGAAATCAGATGTCCATAGTTTTTAGTCACTGCGTAGTGGGTTAGCCGGAATATGTTGAAAGTAATGTATTAAAAGGATGTTTCTGAATATATTTTTTTCACAATTGATTTACACACAACGATAAACATACCCTTATGCTAAGCTCTGCGTATTAATGTTCCCTACACTACACTGTTATCTATGAGTAGTAAAAAGACCTGTAGACCTCTCGCTGTTGGACGTAGGGCCACAGCTTCACCACACTAATCGTTGGAACTGTGTTGTAAAGTTGATATTCAATTCAGTGTTATAATTTTTCTAGTCTTTTACGAGACGATAGACTAGTAGATTAAACCGTTATTTCGTGTAGTTGGTGACAATCAACTCTTAGTTGTGGCAGTGAAAATCGTGTGAGCAATAACTGAGTAATACTAAATAATAATAAGACGATATATCCCTAGACATGTTTAGCGGAATGAGAACGATCTACACGCGTAGATTAAATAAAGTGTTGGTTCGAAATTTCCTGCTGATTACACAGATCGACAAAAACCTGATGAAGTCCACAGGGAACAACGACCGAAATGTGTGATAGCAAGCAATACAGATTAGGACAAGAGTCCGCGTGTAAATAATGGTAAGTCCTCATCCCCAAAATTCGAACAGACTGTCTGCCAACTAAGAAGAGGGAACATTGTCTAAGAAAAGACATGATTTCATACATTTCTCAGGTACCGCCGACGTGCGAATGCAATGGACTTTTTTCATGTTGGTAACCACAACGCAATATGTACATGCATGTTTTGCGATAAAATAATCCGTAATAAATTATGAATTATTTTATGATTATTTCTTGCCTGTCTATTATTATTATTATTATTATTATTATTATTATTATTATTATTATTATTATTTTTGTTGCTGTTGTTGTTGTTGTTATTATTGTTGTTCTTCTTCTTATTATTATTATTATTATTGTTGTTGTTTTTTGTTTTGTTGTTGTTATTATTATTATTATTATTATTTTATCGTTGTTGTTGTTGTTGTTCTTCTTCTTCTTCTTCTTCTTCTTCTTATTATTATTATTATTATTATTATTATTATTATTATTATTATTATTATTATTATTTCCTTTGATTTCTGTTCCAACCAGAAATTCCTTGATGACATTTCCCAGTGGGCATTTTTGGAAAAAATAAATAAAAAAGAGACAAAATATTACCACACTCATTGTACAAGATAAGGCCTTTCATAAGGTATGAGCTGTACTTATAAGTATAATTTTTTTGTATTTCTACCAGGAAACACTTCAATGATTCCATCAAAAGCTTTTCCAAACAGACCATGACTTCAACTGGAATTGTTCATTTTCTCTTCTGTCACATTTTTGTGATTTCACTTCAAGATCATCGTATTTTGATATTTTTTTTAAATATCTTCAAAGGTACATTACAATCTGCATGAATTGGCCATATCGATAAGAAAGCACATTTTGTTTTTCTGGGGTTTGATTAAGATGTCTAGGCGATTATCTTTGATTGTTCCGTCTGTTTGTATTGTAAAATCCCGTAAAATTGTTACAAGTTCTATGTATGTAACCGAGTTTGGATGCTGTTCATATTATTATCCTTATTATTATTTCCAGCCTGTGAAGACTGTTGGCTGTAGGCCTTCCTATTCAAGGCGAGGGATGGGCCATTACTCCACCGCACTGGCCCAATCGTGTTGGTAGTTGTGGATGTGAAAAGCTAGGGAGATCATGTCTCTTTTTGATTCAGGAGCGCCCAATGGATACTTACATATTTTGACTTTATATATCTGTGCACTAGAGCTCGTCAGCAGCGTAAGAGACCAAGACAGAAAAACATAGAAGGATGCAGAACAATCAAGCCGTTATTTATATATATATATATATATATATATATATATATATATATATATATATATATATATTATAAGTTAATAGACTTAAAATATGCAGAGTTGGAGAGTTGGAGAGAGAGACGCAGACAGAGTTGAGCTGTGAGCTCTGAGACCAGCCTCGCAGGAAGCTGGCTAAAGATCCACGCATTCCGACTTCTGACCAAAAACAATTTATTTTTGAAGAACGACTTAGATTCACATCAACAAAACAAGTTTTACGAATATCACCTGAAGATAAAAAAAAAAAAACAGTTATCGAAAAACAACTTAAGATGTTAAGACTCGCCTAACAAACACAAAGTGTCACGAATCCATAGAAGCGAGTTGGGAGAAAGACGTATTCAGCAACCAGATATAAACATACTTGTTATTCTTTTTTTTTAACACATTTGAACTTTTCGAGTTGTGCGATGTCACCTTTGTTCGAATTCGGCTTGCATAACGGCCCGGCGACTGATTGATTTCGTCTACCGAAGATCAAATCACAACGTGGGTAGGTTAGACTAGAGGTAAAAGCAGTTACTTCGCAACCCAGACGTTGGAGGAGAGCTGGAAACGACAAAGCTGATACCGAATCTGACCAGATTCCAATCCGAATCAGCCAAAGTTTAGAACGTCACATTTGGTGCCGTGACAACAGGATCACGTCACATATGGCGCCGCAACCAATACCAAGTTACATTGGTCGTCACAGGATAGCACGGGGTCAGAGAGGCCGGGGTGACGTCACAATAATTATAATAATAATAATGGACTATTCCATACTTAATAAATACTGAGCGTCAGGAGGAGGTAAGGAGTCAGTCGCTCAGGTCTTGGCCGGCTGTTGGGCTGAACTCTCTGCATTCGGGCAGGGAGGAACCCGAAAGAGGCTACGTCGAAGGGCGGATTCTCTTTCGGGGAAGTAAACCGACCCTGAACCCGTTTATACGGGTTCAATGGGCATATTTCTGGCCGAGCCCACGGGCTCGGAGATCCCACGTTAAACAGGCCTTGTGCCACATGATGCCTACGTGGGGGGAGTGGCTAAATATAGTCAGTTGCTCAAGTCTTGACCGGCTGTTCGGTTGAACGCTCTGCCTTCGGGCGGTAAAAACCCGAAGGAGGCTACGCCGAAGGGCGGAGTCTCTTTCGGTGATGTAAACCGTCCCTGAACCCGTTTATACGGGTTCAATGGGCATATTTTTGTGCCGAGACCATGTGCTCGGAATTTCCACGTTAAAAACGGCCTTGTGGCACATGAGGCCCCAGTGGTGGTGGGGGTAACTGAATATCGACAGTAGTTAAAATCTTGACCGGCTGTTCGGTTGAACTCTATGTCTTCGGGCGGGAGGAATCCGAAAGAAGCTACGCTGAAGGGCGAAGTCTCTTTCGAGGAGGTAAACCAACCCTGAACCCGTTTATACGGGTTCAATAGGCATATTTTGGGACCGAGCCCACGGGCTCGGAATCCCACGTTAAAAACGGCCTTGTGCCACTACTGACGATATTCAGTCACTCCTCCACTGGGGCGTCACTAAATATCGTCAGTAGTTCAAGTCCTGACCGGCTGTTCGGTTGAACTCTCTGCCTGCGGTCGGAGAGGAACCCGAAGCAGGCTATGCCGAAGGGTGTATTCTCTTTGTGCCACATGATGCCCACGTGGTGGGAGTGACTAAATATAGTCAGTAGTTCAAGTCGAGTCAAGAGTCGAGTCAGAGGCAGTCCGAAACAGAGTCGCGTTTAGACAATTATTACAAGACATTGGAATAGTGATACTGGTCGAGACTACATTGTTCTCTCTACTAAACCTGATTGTTCATACTAACACTTCTAATTCTCGGTATATATTCCTGTTTGTAATATATCTCTGTTATTCCATACATGTATTCGAGTTCTTCTTTATTGGTTCTACTATGGACTATCACCGTGGTACAAGGAACTGGACCATAATTTCCCAAGGGTATTTGCATGTAAGTAAATATAACAAACCCGACTGGAATTGGAACTAGGCTCTCCGATTACCAATAGCGAACTATTACCAATTAAACTACAGAACATCCAAGCTTACAGCACCTGGTATTCCAAAGCGGTCAGCCATCTTGGTACTGACCAGGCTCGGCACTAATCGTACGAGAACGGGTATTTCAACTTGATTCGGTCTTAAGCCAATTCCTGGGTCAATCACAACCTATCTTCCTCATAGTCGTCAGGTTATACCTTTAGATTCTTATCACATATCATATTCCATTATCTACCATCGACAATCGGACCACGTACTGCCGCCAGTTACGATGAAAGGAAGTCCCTTCGGGTAGTCTACATGCCCTGAGAGACGATTGGGCTTTAAACCCATCTTTGACCTCATATGTCTACGATCCATCACAAAAGATGCAGGAAAAATGGTCGGCTCTCTCTGCTGATCCAGTATGTAGCTGACTCCTCATGCTATCCTCTACATATAAAAGAGCCTGATAAGGCCAAAAATGGAGTACTGCTTCCATATATGGAGAAGAGCTGCCTAGTGTTCGCTTTCCATTCTCGGTGGAACCCAAAAGACTCTCCGTGTCCTTGTAGGTGAACAAATTTTTTCCACCCTACAGCCTCTTTCACACAGGCGAAATATCGCAAGCGTCTCGCTGCTCTATCACTATTCCCACAGAAAGTGTTCAGACGAACTAGATGCCTTATTTCCTGCAGTTCTAACCTAAGATCTGTTATGCCACACCCATTATAGCGAACCACCCTCATTCCCTCAGTATTCCTTTGGTGAGATGTAAGTTAAACTCGAGCAGTTTCATTCCACGTACGACTTTGTTGAACAAACTCACAGGATGTTGATGCTCTGGTCACTATACTGTTAACCTGTCCAAGCCTATCAGTCCAATCGTACCTCGAACTACCGCCAGGTACGGGGAACAGATATCACTTCGGGCAGTCTCCGTGCCTTTAGTAACTATTAGGCCATAAACCTATCACTGACCTCATTTGGAACTTTTATATACGATACATCGCCAAAGTTGCAGGAAAAAATACTATCCTCTACCGTTACAAAAGCCAGATCAGGCCTAGAATGGAGTAATGTTGTCATATTTGGGCGGGTAATCACTTTTTAGTCCCGATAAAGTACAAAATATCCCCAAGTCCTATTGGGTGACGAATTATTTTCCATCCACCAATCTTTCTCTCAAAGGCAGGATATGGCGAGCCTCTTAATTATTCTATCGCTCCTACCATGGAAAGTGCTTGGAGAAACTACATTCTTTGGTTGCGCCAGTTCTAGCCTTCACCGCAAGGACTCACTTGTAGCAAACCACCCACATTCTCCCCGTATTCCAGCGGTAAGAATTAAGTTCTACTCGAACAGTTTCTTCCTGTGAACCACTGCCCTGTGGAACCAACTCCCAAGTGGATGTTTTCCTGATCATTACAATCTTAACCTGTTCAAGTTTAGGGTTAACCGTTATCTCTCCGCTCCTCTCCATATAATCAGCCTCTTAATATGTGGACCCGGGCCTTGTACATAGTGGACCTTACTGTAAAGAAATATTCATTAACCTTGAATGACATTTGAGTATTATTTTGGTTGAAGATTAGTAATAAAAACTTATTTTATACCGGAATTAACAGGTTTTGAAGCCCAATAATTTAAGGCGTTTTCTATGAAAGATAAGCTCGTAAATTATAAGGATGTAACGCTTTGTCTCAGTGACAGTGACTTCTTTAATTTGAATCGAATATTTTAATTTTAATTTCTTTAATTGGACTTGAATATATTAAGAAGAATTATAACTAAAAAATGAAAGGAAATAAGCTATCCAATATTAATAACGGAGTTATAGATAGATAGATAGATAGATAGATAGATATGAAGTGAATGCCAACAATAGATAGATAGATAGATAGATAGATAGATAGATAGATAAAAAGGGATATATTTGTTCGAAGTAGCAAAATGGTTGTTGACTACTGTAACCGGGTAGGACAATCTAGCAGGTAGCCGTAATTGACTGGTCCTCGTCGTAGTGGTAGCAAATAGGCATAGGCAATAGGCGAAGACAATAGGCGTCGTCGTCAGTGTACCTCCACATCAATCTGCATTTATGGCTGACACCAGCCAATCATATTACTGTGAGGGGGAACCCAGGTGTATGCATATTCATTACATCAGATAGATAGATAGATAGGTAGATAGATAGATATCAAGTGAATGAGATAGATATCAAGTGAATGCCAACAATAAATAGATAGATAGATAGATAGATAGATAGAAACAATACGACTTTGATAGACTAATATGGCGTTACAACCGATACACAGCGGAACAAGAAAGATTGTGTGCGTGTGTGCGTGTGCAAATATAGTCTCATAGAAATGGTCGGATTGATATATAGATCTATACAACATAATAGATAGATAGATAGATAGATAGATATGAAGTGAATGAGATAGATAGATAGATAGATAGATATGAAGTGAATGAGATAGATAGATAGATAGATAGATATGAAGTGAATGAGATAGATAGATAGATAGATATGAAGTGAATGAGATAGATAGATAGATAGATAGATAGATAGATAGATAGATATGAAGTGAATGAGATAGATAGATAGATAGATAGATAGATAGATAGATAGATAGATAGATAGATATGACGACAAAATCCGAAAGCTCATTGCGATAGCAAAAAAGCACTCCTAAACCTAAGCAAAGTATAAAGAAACAGGAACATTTCGACAGAAACACAGAAAAGAATACTGAACTGTTATGTAACATCGCTCCTCCAATATGGCAGTGAATGTTGGGAAACTTCCTCCCATATAAAGAAATATTTTACGGCAATAGAAATAGAGTCCTAAAGAGGGATTGTAAAAATACCAAGATAACGGAAACAAACAGGTCACTTATAATCAGAAAAAGTTAATTGAAATTCTTACTGCATATAATGATGAACGAGAGCTTGGAAAATCTAATACTCACAGGGCATATTGGTGGCGAAAAGGACAGAGGAAAACAATGCATAAGCTACCAAAGTAGCTTGAGCAAATGATTAGTAGACAAAGATTTGGAGGGATAGCAAAAAGGCAAACAATACTAGGAGCTAAAAAGGACAAGAAACCGTGGAGAGCCATAGGCCCACGCGTCTTGATGGGTCACGTCACATAGAATAAGGCAAATGATCTTTGTTAAATATATGGCATAACATGAGGAGAGCATAAAGACAAATTTACAAAGCAGAGCATAAAGACAAATTTACAAAGAACAGTGTAGAGGCATAAGCATTAACATCCTGAAAGTACGCGACAAATAATAATAATAATAATAATAATAATAAGAAGAAGAAGAAGAAGAAGAAGAAGAAGAAGAAGAAGAAGAAGAACCTTGTGCCAGTAGATGGCAGAATAGGACTTAGGAGAGATGGCAAAAAGACAAACTTTACTTAGAGCTACAAAGGAGAAGAAATTGTGGAGAGTCATAAGTTTCCATAGCCTGAAAGAACTCGGCATATAGAAGAAAAAGAAATACGCTATATTACATCGTAATTATTCTTTCATCTGTAAATGTGAAAGTAGATATATGCAATGATCTATAAAATACAGGCTTCTCCGTTGCAAAATCAAAACTGTTGTACAAACCAGGAAACAGCAAGAACTGAAGAAATACTTTAATTTCTATGAGTTTTCAGGATTCCAGAAAAGTTGCTACCTTCTGATGTATGCTTTGCTTAAGGCATCATAATGCTAAAAGTAGCGTGCACAAATGACATAATCCAATTGAATCACTACAGAAACATTTCTCAAACCCCTGTGACACGCCTGGAATAAATACGGATATTACAATTTACCTTTTCACACATCAATGTCACAGATGTTTTTATTCATTATTGATTTTAGTTCGACACTCGGATATATGAATATTTCCTGAAAAATTTAAATAAATGTGCGTGTAAATAAGCACTCTAGAGAAATAAAAATGTATACCTTTCTTAAGTATAAACTTGGCTCGAAAATATAACATTCACATTTAAAATTATGACATTCACATCTCTTTTAAATTGTAATGTTCACCGAATACGACGCTCGGGAGACGCAGAAGATTGAAGGTTACTTTTTAAATGGTTAGGATAAATGAGGTGTTTAATGTGAATTTGTAGGAAGTGGAGATGTGGAGGATAAGGAGGATAGATAACGATTGACTCTTGATTTGAAAAGGTTAATATTCTAGTGTAGGGGGTTGCTGTTTAAATGTTTAGGACGAATGAAGTGTTTAATATAAATTTAGAGGAAGTGGAGATGTTGAGGAAAAAGAGGATGGTTAACTATTGACCCTTGATTTGAAGAGGTTAACATTGTAGCGTAGAGGGTTACTGTTTAAATGGCTAGGATGAATGAAGCGTGTGACATTAACAAAAGAAGATGTGGTAGTAAGTGAAGATTATGAGGATAAGGAAAATAACGATTGACTTGAAAATATTATGATTTGTAGTGTAGAAGGGTTAATAATAAAATGGTTATGATGAATGACGTGTTTAATATGAATGTAGGAAGAGATTGTTGTAAGTGAATATTATGAGAATAAAGAGAAAATATCACAATTCCCTCTTGGCCTGAAGAAAAGCAAAATTCTTAATGTCCAAAGGGAACTGATCTGGTCATTATAACATCGTCATTTTTTACTAACAACATTTGAAGCGCCATCAAGCATTGGCTTAAAACTCTGTAAACATTTTTTATAATGTAAGAGGTGGTGGTAAGAAGGATAAGGATATATAATGTTTGACCTTCGACTAGAAGAAAATGAAAATTGTATATACCCAAGAGGAAACGATCTGGTTATTGCGTAACGGGGCCTTCACAAATGATAATTGCATCCGTTTTACTTAAATTAAATAATGGCTATTACATTGGGGTTTAATTAACGAGCAATTGTTTTAATTTCCGATTATTAAAACATTGTCATATTTTGATAATATTTAAAGTGTTGTCAAGTGCATAAGGGACTAAAAATGTGTTATAACTCGATTAAGACT
The DNA here is from genome assembly GCA_963932145.1 of Acanthosepion lycidas. Taxonomy (NCBI): domain Eukaryota; kingdom Metazoa; phylum Mollusca; class Cephalopoda; order Sepiida; family Sepiidae; genus Acanthosepion; species Acanthosepion lycidas. The sequence continues at coordinate 8,828,611 of OZ010592.1, read as the reverse complement.
ATTTTATTTCAATGTTTTTTTTGTGTTTTTTATGCATAAGCTCAAGGAGTATCGCCTTAAAATTTGTAATCGTTTTTTAATGAAAGATGGGGTGGTAGGAAGATGAAAACATAAGGATGACCCTTTGTTTGAAGATATCAAAATTGAAGTAAGTCTGAATTTCTATTTTGTGTGCCGTATGACCTCAGGACGTAGGCAGACATGTCTGTCCACAACTTTTAGCGCCTAATAAATTTTGTTTTTCTTTTGTTTCTCCTAAGCCCTTGTTTCGTCATCCATTTACTCAAACTTATTAATTATGTTATGCGTTGTCTTCCTATGTCGCTATTGCCTTCCATCTGTCTCGTGATTATAAGATTATTCAAATCCTCCTTCCTCATTATGTGCACCAGAATCCTCATCTGTCTCTCACTGATGTTAAATATAAGTTTCGATTTTGTTGTCATATTCTCTAAAACTTCGTCATGTTCAGTCAGTGGCATCCCTAGAATCTTTCTGTAGTACCACGTTTCTTTTGTGTCAAGTCTCTTCTTCATCTTTTAGAAGATTGTCCAAAAGGAGGGAGCAGATATCACGTAAAAGTTTAGTACTCGTTTCCTTGTTTCTAGCGATATTTTTCTTTTTCTTAGTATACTGCTTAGCATTTGGATGGCATCTTTGGATATCCCAATGCACCTTTGGATTTTTCTGTCACACATTCCACAAAAAAATGGAGTACCTCCGGATATTTGTCATAAAGAAATCCGATAGATTTGTGATAGGCTTGTTGTGTCTATGGGGTAAATGTTTTCGAATGGAGGGTAAGTCATCACCCATAAAACAGTGTAAGATAAGTCAGCAATTCATATTTTTTTCTTTATTCTAGCTCTTTAAGGATAAAGCATGATACAAATCGCGTACAATCGTGGAATGATATAAAATCCAACAGATTATTCCTACCCAGAGTTTAGACTGGCATAGGGCTTCAATAGGGCAGTCCTTATGAAGAACAATGCCACAATACAAACCAATGATTTTTTAGTAACAGTTTGGATATATTTTTAATTTAATATTTGGAGAACATAGGACCAATGTAATTGGACTCATATCAAAAACGAATACAATATTTCCTGATATATTAAGGCACCCATATATTTATTCAAATATCGAATTGTCCGAAGGTATAGTAGATTGTAGGCACTTCCATGATGAATCCTACTTAACATTTTGCAAGGTAATGTAGATAGATTTCCTTAGCTTATATGGTACTAAAAATAAGAAATTAGCCTATTAACCAATCTCTTCCAAGACGAAGCACTTCAACGTGATGTAATGGCGTGCAAGCTTGTCTCACTAGACCAACTACGACTGAATAGTGAGTTCATTCTTATTTCGACCTTGTGGAACATACAAGTATTTCTCAGAAAATCACCATTCAAAGAAAAACATTCATACCTTTTATAATTATTTTAAAATTTTATTTATAAAATGCATTTTACTAGTGCAGAATTAAATGAATCTGGCTGGTATAGTTATTGTTTTACACGCCATTAACAATTAAGACACATTTCTTATATATCAAAAACTGTAGCTTAATTTGACCTAAACATACACACAAGCATTATATATATATATATATATATATATATATATATATATATATATATATATGAATATAAAGGCAAGAAGAAAAACTACTTTTGGTCGAAGTCTTTCGTTCTCTGAGGGACGAAAGGCCTCAAGATAAAAAAAATTCTCTTGATTTAGTGCATCAAACGAAAAAGCGCTTCGGCTGAGAATAGTTTATACTTTTTTATATATTTTTTTTTTTCATTTTGTTTGTTTAGAGACACACTTTATTTGAAAATAAATTACACATACACACACACACACACATATATATATATATATATATATGCTAATTAGTTTTTAGTGGTTTTCTCTATAAATACTGTTTCATGTAATTTCCTCTTTAGCCAGCTTGCCCTGAATATCCGTTTAGGTGAAACCTAGGTAGGTTGTTTCTGGCCCATTAGGATTTATTTAATTTATCACTATTTAGCGTATTGAGAACTCTACGTTTTAGCATTATTAGTCGCTTGTTTCTATGGACTAGAAACTTAAGGCACTTGACGATTTATTTCGCCCTGTTCGGATGTTTCTAGTTCTTTCTTTTTTTTTCCAATTTTTTTGCTCGGGTATCAATTTGTTTTAATAGTTGTGATATCTGAGGTTTTTTTTCCAACATACTTTTGCTAGTAGTATGATAATTTTAGCTCTAGATCACCCTATCGAGAACTTTTTTTAAATAATAATAATAATAATACTCAGACATACACACACACACACACACACACACATATATATATATATATATATATATATATATATATATATAGTTTTAAAGTGTACTAAATTTATGGGCAAAAACGCTTCCCCTCCCATTTCATATAAAGTACCTCTTAACGTAAGCCTTTATCTCGAGTAGGATCCGAGCCTTGTACAAGGGCGAACCTCATTGGAAAGAAAAACAAGATTACGTTTAAGCATAAAACAGATTGTCGCTGCTTGGGGCTGAACTCATTGTCCACATATATATATATATATATACATATATATATATATATATATATATATATATATATATACATATATATATATATATATATATATATATATATGTATATATATATATATATATATATATATATATATATATATATATATATTTATATATGGTTGGATTAATGTGAGTTTGTGACCCTGGGTTTCACGCTTTTGTGATCGTCAAACGATCGTAAAAGCGTGAAACCCAGGGTCACAAACTCACATCAATCCAACCAAATATGTTAGCTCTGTCTCTGATATTGAGCGCTTTCTAATAAGTACCATGCATATAATATATAAATAATTATCTATATATATATATATATATGTATATATACACTTTTCATACACACACACACACACACACACATATATATATATATATATATATATATATATATATATATATATATATATATATTCTTTATAATTTCCTATATTTATGGAAACGGGGTGTTCGCAATAGGATTTGCAGCGTATGTAGATGTAAACAGTGTGGAAAAAGGAATCAACACTGGTGATGCTTAGCTTCACATTTCTTACAATATTTATTACTGTAAACACTCCAATACCGAGTCCTTATCCTCCATAAATATAACAAATAATAAACAATAATATCATGGCTTTCCAAAATTAAGTGTCCTTTAAACTACGTAGTAAGACATAGTAAGTTTTCAAGACAAAGTACTCATCATGAAATATAGGATTTATCTCTACGAAACGCGTATGTAAATAAATAACTCATCTATTGAAAGATTAATCTTTCTCTCGAGACTTTTCGAAGCTTAGTATATATAAGCATTGGGTCAAATTGTCGTTTTAAAATAACTTTATGCATAGTCATCTTCTAAAATCAAAATTGATATATTCAAACTCCAACTTAAGATAAAATGGAAACGTTATGAATTTTAAAGGCGGAAATTCTTTTTTGCCGGAGAATTCAAAACTTTGAAAGCTTATATGATTCAACGAAATGACAAAAAAATATCTATTTTCGTTCAAACGATTTTCTTTAACAAGCTGCAACGAAAGAACGTCGTAAGAAGATCAAATTCTTATATTAATCTCTGGATTGTACATTATCTCTAATGTAAGAGAACCTCTCCTGACCTATTTACTGACATTTTGAGCTGCATTCATTCTTGCTGCTTGTACCATATTTTCTAACAAGATTTCGAAAAGATGTTTTATTAGATCTATCCATCTGAAATTCTACCATGATAAGTTATAATTATTTATATTAGTTGCAATCTACTGTCCACATCTTTTTCATTATTTTCTTAAAATTTCGGCTGTTTCGATGTGGGAGAATTTCTCTGATGGATCGACAAGCACCTGAAGAATTCCGAAACGTTGTGTGTTAACGCAAACCAAAATGAGGGCCACAGTTTGAATGTAAATCATTTCTAATATATAAAAGATGTACCGGAAAGGAAGCAACCACCTAATATTAAAAAAAGGGTCTCAGGTGCATTACACATTCTAATCACTATTAGGCTATCTCTTATCCAAAACATGCATTCCAATTTTCAAATCCCACATGCAAGATCATCTTTCTTCATGGGATCATATGGGCCAGAATTTTCATAAAGAAGTCATTGACCGATGACTGCGACATAGCGCTGTTTCATAACAATTCACATATTTTTCTTGACTACTTGTATCTTGCCATGGGTTGCCCAAGTTTCCTGGTATTAGTTTATGGTTCATTCTGGAGAATTTTGACGAATTGTTTGGTCACCGTCTTCGCCGGATATTAACCCAATCTAAGATTTATGAGACGTAGTGGAGAGGCCTATTCACACGCAAGTACATCCCCTTAAAAATTCAAGGAGTTGTAAATATCTATCGAGATGGAATGGCTAAATCTCTCCTTAAATGTCTTCTGGCCACTTGTGTAATCAATATTATGCCGGGATGCTACATTTCATTAATTGTGTTAATAGAAGTCGTACATTATACTATACCTCTCCGATAATTTTGTCACATCAGTACACACACACACACAAACATATATATATATATATATATATATATATATATATATATATATATATATATATATGCCTGTGCATGTGTGTGTATAAGTGTGTCTCTGCCATAGAATACCAACCTCATAAAGTGATAAAAAAACTCATTAATTTCATACACTCATACCGAGACTGTATGTATGTTTATATATGTATATATATATATATATATATATATATATATATATATATATATATATATATATACATATACATATACATATATATATATATATACATATACATATATATATATATATATATATATATATATATATATATATATATATATATATATATATATATATATGATAGGATAAAGAACAAATAGGAAATATTTATAAATCTAACAGGTTTGACTTTTTTTAAAACTTCATCAGATAATATTACATGGAGAAAGAAAAATGATAGTATGTTGTTTGATTTTTATTGGTAAAGCAGTCTTCATGTGCATTTGAGATTTTAAGCAGCGTTAGTAAAATGTATGGCATTCTGAACTGAAGGCGAGATGAAGCGTCCTTTCAAAGCACTACATGATAACTCAAACAACGCAAAAATATAAAATTATTAGAAGTTCTTTCACCTTATCTCATTCTTTGATGAAGGTATAATAAAAGTGAAACAAGCCAGATTTATAAAAGTTTCCCATTTCATCATTATCCTATCATTCTCTCCACTTCCCATCCATATTTGACTCCAATTTATATATACACAAACATATATATAATGTTCATACATTCTTTTTATAGATACAAATATTTAAGTAAATACTCTGTTTAAGTAAACAGTATTAAACAACATTTATCGGCCTAAATGTCCGAGAAACTTTCATAGAAAATATTCGTCCTTAGACAAGATTCGAAACTGAATCCTATACGGAACCGTCATATAGGCTGATGCGCTTTTTAGCCGATTCGGCCAGAGAGGATCGCTGGGTAAGAAAAGTCGAATTTACTGTTGTTAAACTTCAATCATCCATGAATCTCTAACGTACATTCATGTCTGCTCATGACGTATCAAATGTAAACAAATGAGGTCATACATTATCAAATGAACCAAGTCCGACAATTATTTTAAGACATTTTTATGTTTAACATTATTTTATAGATACAAATATTTAAGTAAATGCTCTGTTTATAATAGGCAGTATTAAAGAACATTTACCGGACTGAATATTCTGTGAAAATTTCTCGGACATTTCAGGCCGGTAAATGTTGTTTAATACTGTTTATTATAGAGAGAGCATTTACTTAAATATTTGTATCTATAAAAACAATGTATAAACAAAAATATGTCTTAAATATATATATATATATATATATATATATATATATATATATATATATATGTGTGTGTGTGTGTGTGTGTGTGTGTGTGTGTGTGTGTGTGTGTGTGACTGATACTTATTTCGTTTTCTGGGTACGAAAATTTAATATGGTAGATATACTTTATATATAAATATATACATACATATATATATATATATATATATATATATATATATATATGTATATATATATGTATATATATATGTATATATATATATATATATATATATATATATATATATATATATATTTTAAGACATTTTTATACATTCTTTTTATAGATATAAATATTTAAGTAAATGATCTGTTTATAATAAACAGTGTTAAACATTTACCGGCCTGAATTTCCGAGAAATTTTAAATATTTGTATCTATAAAAAGAATGTATAAACATAAAATGTCTTAAAATAATTGTCGGACTTTGTCCATTTCATAATGTGTGACGTCATATATATATATATATATACATATATGTGTGTGTGTGTGTGTGTGTGTGTGTGTGTATAATGTTGTTGGGCAGAACAACTTCAGACCAGCGAACGGTTATTTTAAAAGTGTATTCAGTACACAAATTCGATAAAAATTGAACATATGGCGCAAATAATATTTAAAGTTTGGAGAGAATACTGGGTTACACGACCCGGGTTTCACCCATAAGGTTTCTTCAGGTGGTATTGGCAAATCATATGTTTAATTGCGCCATTTCACCGTTTATATAACTAACACCATAACAGGAAGATCCACGGAAGGGGAGGGCTATGGTAAGAGTACTGCGAACCGGAAGGAGGAAAAAATATTGTTGGGTGTACTCTAATCCGGGTTCGTACAGCCCGAAAACATTTATTTACAGGTCTGCATTTAGGCATTACCTCTGACCTCTCGTCTAATAATTTTTCTCGGTCCGGGTATGTCAATCTTGCCAGCCATACCTCTTGCCATAATTTGAAAACACTTCTACCAATGCTGTAAGACTTGACCTTTCTCAAAATACTCCATTTCACTTTAGGGCTGCTATTGCGTTTTTTTTTTTTTTTTTTTTTTTTTAACTTCCACACATAGCTGGTGAGTTTGGTATGGTACCTGTTTCTTTCCAATTCAAGGGAAGATTTATAGTTGTACTATTTTTTATTAAATGTACCTTGTATGCATCCAACGTAGAGCTTGATCTGGCCATTGTCATCTTCCACTTCTGCCTTATAGACCATTCCTTCTGTATTACAGGCTCCATCCAATGGACATTTGCCTATATCCCTGTAATTACAAGCGATTTACATTGTGTGTGAGAGTTGCTTGCTGAATCTACACCCACAGGTGACAGCTTGTTTTATGCTAAACGCAAACATCAGGCCATATTTTTTGTGCTAAATTCAATCGTCAGGTAATATATATATATATATATATATATATATATATATATATATATATATATACACACACACAAAAAAGCATCAATATACTTCATTTAACATTAAGGCTTCTATTGTATTTTTGTTATTAACTCTCACACATTTGTTCAATTGGCAACCATCATATATATATATATATATATATATATATATATATATATATATATATATATATAATCATTTCATCCCAAGCAAGACAATAAAGCCACTAAGAAGCAAGGGTTTCCTCAGTGTGAGAGTATATGCGAAAAAGCAAAAATTATTAGAGTGAGAGGACAATAAAAGAAGAGGTATTACGAAGACATACGATAACGATTGATATTGTATTTAAATGTTTAAAGATCAACGTCGACTGAAAAGGCAGAAACCGAAAGATATTTATATGAGCTAGACGTGCGAGAGAAGAAACTATTAGCATAGAACTTACGGTTACATCTAAGCATTTCATCTGTAAAATGATGGGATATTACCGCCAATTTAATGCCGCACTTAACTTCATAAGGTCTAGGTCGCATAGTGGAAACTTCACGAGAACAATTTCCACGAAACTATTTATAGAAAAGTCAGAGGTAAGTTACGTTACGGCGGTAGGGGAGTGGCTGTTGCTTGCATGTCAGTTTGGTTTGGTTTGCTTTATTTTGTTTAACGGCATAACAACCTCAATGGGTTATTTAATGCCGACAACATTTTAGGATCAATTCGTATTAATAGAATATGTATTCTTTGGTTTAGATTAGTTTGGTTTATTTTGTCCCACCGGACAGCAACATCAATGGGCTACTCAATGCCGACAAAATTCATTATTGCTGGTAATATTTTGTTTTGTCAAAAATTTGTTTCTGTTAATATTTTTCCTTCGAAATTGTATTGCTGGTAATAATTTTTCCAAAAAGTATTGCTGGTAATAGTTAACTATTTGTCCATAGATGTGACCCTAAAAGGTACTACCACCCGGGTCAAGGTGGACCTGGGAACACCAGAAATTAAGAGGTCGTTCCACGCTTCTCAAAACCTCTTGATCAGAGGGCTTTCTGCTGGATGTAGTTTATCGTCTTACCCAGGACGTGGATGTAGTTTAACAGGACGCAGTATGTCAGTTCAGATAAAGAAAATCAAACATTATTAAAGAGAAAAATAAAGGGAGAGGAATTAAGAAAGACTGACGATAACGATTGACATTACATTTAAATTTTTGAAGTTGAAATTTGAGTGGAAAGAAGAAAGCCACACGATATGAAATGACTAAAATAGAAAACATTTTATAAGACTTATATCTATACACCAGCTCACTAAATATCATCCGTTTCCTTTGTTTTATTTCTCCGTCTTGTTAAATTTCTCGTTAAACCTCCAGTGTTTCTCTTATCTTCACTTCAAAATGTAAATATTGCATTCATGCAAAGAGATAGCAGCACTTCAACCCAGAGGCGAAACAGCATCACTAATTAATGGTCGACTCCTCAGACTTGTCAAATATTATTTAACATACGAAGAATTACACTAA
>OZ010592.1:8784757-8814757 GCA_963932145.1 Acanthosepion lycidas | reverse complement strand
CTTAAAAACGGCACGAATATTTTGTTTCAGCCAAACACTTAGTTATAACAAATAATAACCAGGATAGAACAAAGAGTATTGAATATGCAGCGTGAGGAAGAAATTTCCATCTCAACTCCAAAATGGTCAAGTTTTTCTCTTCCTGCTTGAGGTGTCCTAAAATTTAGATGATCGTTTCATCTCAAGTGAAAGTCTTTCTAAAAATATTTTTAATGTCTGAGAGTTGAAATTACAAAATCTTTAATTTGTAAATTCGTAGAGAATGTATCCTCCTATTTTAAAAATATTTTCCATGCGTCAGAATGGCTGGTCAAAAAATGCAATGTTACGCTGCATGCGACAAATTTTAGAAATTCCCATGCCTTTTTCGGAAGTATAATGTTAATGTCACGGAAAATAAAAAGGATCGCCAGTTTCGTGGCAGGAAACAACAACCCCTGTGATTCGGAGATGTTTCAAAATTTATTGATCTTTTGTCTTCAAGTTTACGAACAAACTAGAGGCTTCTGGTAAAGGCGTGTTGTCTATGGTCAAGAGAATAACGATTCTCGGAAATCAGTAAGGCCGGTCGTGTTCGTTCAGTGCTGTCCAAATCTGTAAAGGAGAAGTGTGTTTTTTTTCGATTGAGTTATTCTTTTACATGAAGAATAAGTGTTAAGATTTTGCCCCGAATCTTTCCTATCAGCTGAAGGCTAAACTGTTTTTAAGGGTCGAACATAATGCTTCAAACTTTGAAAAAAGTAATCTTGGTTTTCTGAATAAGATAATTGCCAAAAAAATACACTTAGTTTCCTTATCTAGAAAATCGCAGATTAGGTACACTCCTAAAACTAACAAATCGATTTGATCGAGTGATATAAGAAAACATAAAGTACAACTCTTAAATAATGAGTATAGGATATTTCTTGCCTGCCAAACCCAGGAAAATCACTTGAGTCGAAGCGCTCGTTAAATAAGTGCAAACGCCCTCAGCAATCATTGATTGGAGAACTTCAACGAGGGTCAGAATATGAGCAGGAGAAATGATAGAAGGCGGTGCATGGATTACACAGAAGTATCCACAATACTGCACATCAAGGTCACTTATCTCTGATAGCTTGGTTGGTTGATTTTGTTTAGCGGCATGGCAACCTCTATGGGTTATTTAATGCCAAAATTTAAATATTTTGATCGTAGTTAAAGGCTTACTATAGATAAAATGTATTTGTTATGGAGTGGTTTCACAATGGAGTGTTGTATTTGTACTATGTCGGTCCTAAAATAGGTTCGACGTACAAAACGTTAGGAACTTGATATAATAGGTAATGACGCAGAGAAATCTAGTTGTGGTCGCTGATACTTTAGTATCCGACTAACGGTCATCCGGCATCGACTGACTGACCGACCCACTGAGCGACTCAGTGACTGACTCGTTACTCTTACTACTCCTACTTATTATAGGTGGGAGAGTCTATTAACTATAGAATAGCTGTGTACCACTATAGCAGTATTATTGCTCCAAATATGTATTTTTTTATCATTTTACTATAAATATGTTTTGCTGCTCATTTTACTTTAGTTTTTAATATATCAAAGTTTATTGCTTGTATTTTTACGAGAAAATATATATTTTGATACTTTCATAAGGTTTTGTTTTGTTTTACCCATAACTGAGACCCATACTGATGCTACAACCCCGGGTCAGAGTGAGACTTGGAACCACAGCAATTAAGAGTTTATTATACGCTCCTTAAAACCTCCAATCTCCCAATCAGAAGCCTTGCAATCAGATGTATTTGATTTTCATACCGAGGATTATCTCTGATGATCCTCTGGTCGCACTTATCCCTGAACAAGGTCATGTGACTAAACTTTTTCCGTGCAGCGCCACACGCCAGAACCATGTTTCAAATATTTGGGATGTACGGTGACAGTTAGTAATTAAGTATAACTCAAGAGTTCAATGTTAAGATAAAAAAAAGTATTTAATTACAACTGCAAATAATTAACAAGCACAAAGAAGTAAAAGTCAGCCAAAGATAAGTAAGCATTTCAGTGAATACCTTTTTAGTACCGCGGTTAGTCTTAACGTTCGGTAAATTCTAAATCAAAACCAAAATCATCGACGCGCAATAATTCACACTAATTCGACTGGATAGTTCCACTCAATAGTCACTGCAGTCAGTAGACTGACACCGCTATTAATACATCTAGCAGAAATCATATATTCATAAGTCCAGACCCTAAATCAAAACCCAAATCATCGACACACAATAATTCAAACTAATTCAACTAATTCGATCCAATTAATAGTCACTCAATAATCACTGCAGTCAGTAGCCTGACACCACTATGTATAAACCTGGCGGAAAACATATATTTATAAGTCCAGGGTGTTACGCTCGAACCTCGGTGTAGGTAGTTACTCATTTTCTTCCTAGATGACACAAATAAACACTAAAAATAACATTTTCTTTCTTCACCGACGAAAAGAACTTCATCAAGTAGCGAAAGACGAACGGGAACTGATATAGGTAGCTTTACTCAGTAGTAAGTACCATGTCCATTCCTCTCTGATAGTTCTGGGATGAGTGGCCAATGAGACGCAGATCATGCGACCCAACTTATTCCTTTTTCCTCACGCGAGAATTGGGCTTTAAATATTTCTTTTTCCAATTACAGAATTTCTTGGTTGTTCTTTGAAAGCCTTGATAGAATAAGAAGAAAAATAAAATAAAAAAATAACGAATATGGAAGAAATTTAATTTTAACGCTATGATTACGAAACAGAATTTATGAATTTTAAAAAGTGCAGAAGGATTTTTTTCGTTGATTTCCAAAAATGAATATTGAAGACTGAAAAATTAGCACGTGAAAATCGGTGTTACGTTAAAGTGAGAAATCGTTTGTAGAAATAAATAGAGAATCACACTTAAATATAATAGATCGATTGATCGATTAATCGACAGATAGATAGATATCAAGTGAATGTCAACAATAGATAGATAGATAGATAGATAGATAGATAGATAGATAGAATCCGACTTTGATAAATCGGTCTGTAGTCAATCATGGAAACTATTATGGCGTTACAACCGATACACAATGGAACAAGAAAGAGTGTGTGTGCATGTGTTTGTAAATATATTCGATACAACATAGATAGATAGATAGATAGATAGATAGATAGATAGATATGAACAGACTGATCGAAATAGAGCAATAGCTAGAAACACACACACAGACAAACACACAGGCACACACACACATATATATATGTGTGTGTGTGTGTGCATAATTTCTCTCTATATATATATTATATATTCGCGGTACTTATTAGAAAGTGCTCAATATCAGTGAGAGAGCTAACATATACAGTTGTATGGAGATGAGTTTGTGACTATGCGTTTCACGCTTTTGCGATCATCAGACCAACTAGTTTATTTATTAAAATTGATTCTATTTATAGCTACACAATCTACCGTCATCCAGTATTGAATTATAATGCGTACACTTGTATGTATGTATGTCTGTGTGTGTAAGAGTGACATCCCAATACGGACACAGAGCGTTCGGTTAGCAAGGTCGGTTTTACTGTCTTTAAACTACTATCTTCCATGATTCTCTCACGTACATACATATCTGCGCATGTAAACAAATGACGTAAACAAATTGCTAAACGAACGCTCCTCTGTGGCCGAAACGGTTAAGGCACGTCAGGCTATATGACGGTTCCGCATAGGATACAGGTTCGATTCCTGTCGGAAAAAGAATATTTTCTATGAAAATTTCTCGGACATTCAGGTCGGTAAGTGTTTAATACTGTTTATTATAAACAGAGCATTTACTTAAATATTTGTATCTATAAAAAGAATGTATAAACATAAAAATGTCTTAATATATATATATATATATATATATATATATATATATATATATATATATATATATATATATATATATTAATAAAATGAGAAAGGAAGTCATTCGTTTAGAATGAAATAGTAGGATGTTCATACAGTAATTAATTGGATAGAAATTATATAAAACTCATACAAGTGAAATTTATTAAAATATTATTCACAAAAAATAGCCCAAGTGTTAGTTTAAGTAATCGAGTGACTTGGTCCAAACAGTTATGCATTCAATACCTGACCGCAGCAGAGGTGAATTAAGACTGGAAGACTTGACTTACTAAAGTAACTAAGTCATCCAGAAAAGCATGACACGTGGAACTAGAAAAATCTACCAAGTAGGACTAAATAAAGGGTTATTTTCGGAATTCTAACGCCTATCACCTGAAGAAGGCCGGAGCGTACAACCACTGAAATTTCGTGAATATGATAATAAAGATGAGGACAGCAGTCTGATCAATGTAAATATTGTAATTTTTTCATGGTTGCAGCCTGACGGGAAAGTTTTGATTTCTAAACACTGTATTCAGTCTGTCATTTATAAAATCCTCTTGTGATCAAAACAAATGAAAATCTGACAGTACTAAAACTTGTGGGTATGAAGTATATGGAAGAATCTGTCATCCTAAAAGTTTCATTTTTTCTTGGTTTTGTTTGAAGAATATACTCTTGTACTGACTGCCATACTTTTAAATGGTATATTTTTTTGCTTACCAAAATATGACTGTTCCGATTTAGTGCTTTATATAACCAAACAGTGCTATCAATAAACATCTTCAGCGAGTTGGTTCAGCTTAAATCGTCTTAAATGATTTACCTTCATTGTGAGCCATTTTGATAGCAAGCTTTATTGGACATGTTACATGCACTATTTTCAGAACTGTTAAATTAGGCACCGCCAAAAATTAGGCTAGCATTAATAACACATTTTAAATAATTTAAGTACCTGCTTTTTAGCAAAATGTTCATTATTATTTGAAAGTTAATAGGCTATAGACAAACTATAGAAAAGAAAAATAATATACTTAGTTCAATAAAGTTTTAAGCCTATTTGTAAACATTATCCCGCTTTATTTTCCGATCGACCCTCTATTTTCCCAGAAAAATGATACGATTTTTAAATATGACAGAAACCTGTGGTTGATGAAATTATGTATTCTGTAATGTTTCAAGACACATTTTCAAAATATCTTCATGTGATATTGTTCATACATCTTTAAAGAATCACATTTTAAGTGATTTTTCTTTGTGACAATTTTTTAAAAAATGGTACTTTATCAACGCTAATTTTTAACGTGTTTGCAATGTATTGAAAGCTGTGCTAGGGTAATTGAGCGAAAATATTTCATCATTGTTTTCTAATGAAATAAGATAAATCGGTATAAAATGCATTGATTATTGTTAAGTCATAATTTTAGAAATTGTGGGGTCTGGTACTAGGAAATTTGGTTCACTTTGTCGTGCCAAACAGATTTTTTCCCAGGAATTCATCCTGCACGTTTATAAATCTACCATCGTCTGTACACTGAATATGGGCTGATGTTCTTGCTATATATCTTGGAATTATTGGCAAAATTCAAAGAAGTGTCTGCAATATTATCGATCCTGACCTAGAATATCGGCTTTAATCACTTTTCCACCGCCGTAACATAGCTTCAAATTCTATTGTGGCAGTTTCTTTTATCGCCTTTCTAGTCTGTGTAACTCCCTCGGCCTTCTTAATTCTCTGTTACTTACCATCTTCAAAAATTTAAATACACCATCAACCGCGTCTTTATATTTCCAGGTCCTGGTCTTTTATTGTCCCTCTTGACTAAAGTCTTTCTCATTTTCGTTTATCCTCAGAAGCCGCTTGCGTTTTAGTGACATTATAAAGGCACGGTGCATTAATGGATAGCGGCTCGCATTGAGGAATCGGAGAGCCAAGTTCGAATTCCAGTCGGTTCCATTACATTCACTTACGTGCTGATACCCTTGGGAAAGGTATATATCCTCTTCACCTCCCCAGCTATGGGTAAATAACAAGTCAGACTGGGTTTTATAGCCTTCGATGACAACCGGTCTAGGAGAAAGTAAAACTGAATTCAAAACTGTATGTAGCCCTTACGTATCACATACTATACAACTAAAGAAGAGATCCTTCGAATTGCCACGAGGATCCCGACTACGGCCGAATAATGATGATGAAAAGGCATTATCGTTTTTTTCTTGAAATGAAATGATTAAAAAAAAACCCTGCATTATTTACAAAATTCGGACTTTTATCCTAATCTCCATTGCCATGTTCACAACGTTTCAGCCGTTGTACGCTCCAATCTTCTTCAGGTGATTGGAATTTCGAACCGAACCATTTATTTCGTCCAGTGTGACGAACAATCTACTTCGGTGGATGAAATAAAAGGGCTCGGTTCGAAATTCCAATCACCTGAAGAAGGCCAGAACGTACAACGACCGAAACGTTGTCAACGTGGCAATAAAGTGGAGCAATACAGTCCGAATAATGTAAATAATCCAATTTATCATAATAGCTCATCTCAGAGATATAGACAGATAATGAAAAATAAAAATACATTTTTAAAAAAAAGTTCTAACAATTTTACTTTAACTGATGAAAAAACGCATTTATTTAGTGTAACATACTTTACTCTACAGCTGACATATACAAGCTTTCATTGTATCCGTACAAAATGGTGCAAATGTTGTTATATGATTTTGTACCAGTTCTGCCCTTTTGGACTTCCTATACTAAGTAATGACGAAAATAATGTTTTTTAAAAGGTACAATGAGGTTAATAAATCCACTATAAATTAGACACCGTTGGATAGAAGAAATGATAAACTAATTCTAGAGGCAATATCGTAATTTTCAAGCTTGCTTATGACTGAGTTGGCTGACTCATACGTCATGGCACAGAAATAAATATTTACAAAGGAACACATGAAGTATATTTTAAGAGGTTAGATAAGTAATACATCACCAGACAGAAAGTATTTTTATCGAAACTTGATTTGACATGTTCAGTGTATAATTTTTTCGGATTTGAATCAAACCACAAAAAAAAAGGCTATAAAAATACTTAAATATAATTTTTTTATTTTATTTCCGTTTTTTTTCACAATTAAATTTTTCTTGCGTGTACGAGTGTTAAAGTTCTTATAATCCTTGTTTGTTAAAATGAAAATAAATGCGATTTCTTCGCGTGTATGTTTGTGAAAAACTAGACAAGGTAGAAAGGGAGAAGGAAAGTGTATGTGTCACGTAGCCTGATGAGAAGAATGTAAGTGTAATGTAGCTTTGTGAGAACACGTATAAGTGTCACACAGGTTAGTGAGGAAGACGGTGAATGAGTAAGAGAATCTTTGTTATGCCGTGATAGTGTCGCATGTATCTCCTTAATATATTGTCTGGTCTAGAGGATTTTCTTTTATACTCTTCAAAAGGATCAAGAAGCATGTTTTTTTTTATTGTCAAGAGATCATCCATAGCTGCTGAAATCCATTGTGCTTTTTTGTTGTTGTTGTTGTTTTTGCTTACAGTCATAGTATCTACAATCCATGTCTATAATATAGAATTTACTGATACTGAAGTCAGTAAATACAAGAATAGAAAAAAAAAACATATTACAGAGGTGTGTCTTCCCATCGGATTTATTCAACCTGTACAGTGAGGCGATCTTAGATATGCAAATGACCAAGTGTTGATCACAGACACATAAAGCAAACAACAGACCATCCTGCAGAAGATAGGCAAGCAACTAGAAAGATTTTGATATCTAGGAAGTGTTTTAACAATGGGCAGAAGTGTGACGCTATAATATTAAAGGATATTGGAATAGCGAAAGATTTTTTTTCTAAAGCTAAGCAAAGTATTGAGAAACAGGAAAACTTTCCTTACAGAAGTGTGATCAAGACAGCAAGTAGATAAACTTTACGAAGATCTAAAAACGATGGGAAACTACGGAAAGTCATAATCGCCCACGTCCTAATCTGATACAGCACACAGAAAATTGTGCAGCCGTTATCTTTCTGAAGCTGAGATTGAAATCTAATAAGTGAAAGACATCTTAAGAAAAAAAAAGTTAAGCCACTTCAATCAAATCCTGCCAGCAAATTGGCAAATAAATATAGCAGCATCGAAAATAAAAAGGAATTGTACAAAGAAGACTCACTCTTTAAGAAACAGCTTAATATAACAGAAACCTTACCAACATAAAACGATGTGAATCTCAGCAATGCCAATCGTGTAAGATAGAAAGCAAAACAACTTGGTCAAACGAAATTGCATAACAAGTGGGAGGACAACGCGTTGCATGGAAAATACCTAAAAAAAGAACGAAATATGTAGACCAACACAATAGAGCACCGGGTTGAATGCTGAGACAGAGGGCCTAATTATTGCAGCTAAGGACCGAAGCCTCGCAACCAGATCCTACCATTCTTACATAACTAACCCGAAATTCAGAATCTGCGGGAAATATGATGAAAATTCTGACCATATTATCTCAGGATGTCCGGAACTAGCAAAAATGATTATACGCACAGACATAACAAGATAGCGATATGTGTGCACTGGAAGATATGAAAGAAGTACTAAATTGAAACTACTGAGAGATGTTATGAGCATCAACCAGACATTCCGATTCAAACTGACCAGTAGATAAAAGCCACCAAACAAGAAATTCAGGAAGTGTAAGCTTCTTGTCATAGCAGTACCATATGAGAGAAACCCCTTCGCCACAATTATTGAGAAATTTTCCAAATACAAGGATCTGGAGATCGATATTAGAAGGATCTGGGGAATGAAGACTGAACCTGTACAAAGAGTAATTGGAGTTCTGGGCCCCGTGAAAAAAGGAATGGAAAGTTTTACTAATAGTGTCCCAGGTAACATCAACAAACGAGTTAGCCAGAAAATTGCATTGCTAGGAATATCCCATATACTGAGAAAAGTGCTATCAATTAAATGACAATTCTCCTATAGGGCCTAAGGACCATAGTTTGGACCCGGATTTATAGGATACAAAGCAGGATAAATAACATACAGAAATAATAAAAATAACAACAACAACAACAATAATAAAAATAATAATAATAATGATAATAATAATAAATTAGATTCCACTAATAAAGGGAATACTTATACAGGAACTGTAATTAAAAGCACAGGGAACAAGACAATATGTAATGCGTTGTTGGTTCTATCGACAAAATAAGATATTCTAAACATACCTCAAGAATCTTTACAAGGAGATTAGAAAAGCCGCCATTTATAGGAGATGTGCAAAGATTTAGGAAGATTATCTATCAAAAATACGTGAAAAATGTCACCCCTTCTTTTCTGTCCGGCCTTAATCCCCGTTTCACGTGAAATAAGTAATAACTATGAATACAAAGTAAAACAGAAAGTATTTGACCACCTATTCTAAATTGATGATATCATTGCCAAAGACACCAATGAATGGAATGGTAACATCAATAATGTAACAGGTTTCAAGGATGACATTGGTATGGATTTCGGATAAGATAAATGCCCAAAAGTAACATTCAAGAAAGGAAGAATTACAGGAACGCATTTAATAGATCTAGCCTTTGTCACAAAGATTAGGGGACTGAAACCGAAGAGTAAGCCTATAAATACATGGAACAAACCGATCGTTTCTCAGGAAACAGACCCTCCCAAAATGAACATGAGTATTATAAGGGACTTACGGAGCAATTTAAAAAGTTTATTACCGGAAAAAAGCTGCTATCGGTGCGAGTGCTTTTGGAAACTGTGAACACCAGAACTATATAATAATGAAGTATGCGATTAAAACCTAAATATTGGAGCCATAATATATTAGGTTGGTGCAAAAATAATAACGTAATAATGTCGTTTTTTGACGTATTCTTTAACGTCAAAAAACGACATTATTACGTCATTATTTTTGCACCAACCTAATAGTTCAGGCGAAGCATGGCTATGTGGGACATCTTGCCTGCAACAACAGACGCAGCGATTGCGCTGACTGAGAGCATCCTCACAATCAAATAAGTGAGGTTCTAAACAGAATACCTTGGGGCCAAAAAACAGAAGTCGCTATGCATGGAGTGACCCTCAATATCTCGGAGGACCACTTGGGCTTTTTATTTGCCAAATTTTAGGAGGTTTTCGTTGTCTTGCTCATCAAAAGTAAGGCCGGGATAGCCACTGTTGACGTGGAAATTATGATAAATTTTTTATCAGGAAAAAATTCATTTTCAATTTTGAATTGAGAAGGGCGTCCAATCTACGTAGTAGTAGAAAGTTTCCGACCTCTCTGTTGGACCTGTGGGGCCGCCGGTCATATCTCAAAAGGGTTCTCGAGAAAGAGACCAGAACCGCAACCCGAACCGACAGCTAGCAAAGAAAGTGCAGAAGCAGCGACAAGCGCAAAATTTACCAAAGGTCCTGGGGAGTGTACAGAATGGTAAAGAAGGAAATTTACATCCCCCTCCCCACCAGCAGGATGACTCGAAGAAGGAGGCTAATAATCCCCCCACAAAAAAGAGCAGAAATTCGAACATCGTCATCATCAGCAAAATGAGCGACAGTAGAAGCTTCAACTGGAGCAGGAGAGCCAACAGGGGCTGCAGCACTAGTTACATGAGGAGAAGCAGGAGGACTCTCAACCGGTTCACCAACAGGGTCAAGAGGTGGAAATGGAGAAGATGCCTCCACCTCGGTCACACACTTTAAAAAGAGGGAGAGAGGAAGAAGAGGAAAATATAGCCAAGAAAACAGACGAGCTGCTCGAAGCAGGGTGGAGAAGCCCCTGGACAAAACTAAGACCTTCTCCATCCCTTCTTCACCGGTCAAAAAAGGAAAATCTGAAAAAGTTATATCAAAGAGCCTTCCTTGTCCCCCTATTAGAATTCCAAATTCTCAACACTCCCAGCAAAACTGTTCCTCTGAAAACACCTCATCTCAAATTACCTCCCAACAACCCCCTCTCAACACACCTCCTCATGACTCTATTCCCCGTAACACCGCGCCTCCCAATACCTCTCAAAAAGAAGAGATTCCCTAGATGAGGGAAAATATGTCACATAGACAGGCAGGCTCTGTAGAGAGGCATTTCCTCACAGGAAGAAATGTTACTAACACTCATTTTTAAAGTGACTTCTCTAAATCCCCGGCTTGGATTAGGGACACGGCGTGAGGTTTAAATGTTTGGGGTCACCTTTAGAGGCAAAGGAATCCTTTTCAGCCACTATAATGGTAGAGGTGGGAACACCCCAGTTAAAAGATTTGTAAAATTTTTGTGCCGGGAGTGACCCATGTTATTCTACATCCCGGATTATACAGGGTTCTAAAACTAACGTTCCCACGGACGTCGGCAGCATTGTCCTGGATAGTCGCATGACGACGGAGATCGAAACAGGGAGTCTAGAACAATCAGTGGGCGCCCCAGATATGAAATAAAGATGAATTTTTGTGCGAATGCAAGGATTCATAATTTCGGACTTGTGACGTTTTCTATTGACATGAAGTAAAATGATTATATTGAATCAATTCCTAGGTCTGAAGTTAGGTAAGTTGTTTTATTATGTCATGCAAGACAATTTTTCTTGCAAGTTTATAAATCTACCATATTGTTGCCATATCTGGTCTGGTGCTCCTTTTATATAACTCTCACCTTCCTTTGCTATCGTACTGTGCTCGAAATCACAAGTTTGTTACCAGCAAATATCAGGGCAGAAAATAGTTAATAGGTATGTCTATGAAATTTAAAACTAAAGGGTGTTTCATTAAGACGGATTATATATAAGGGTGTTTCATTAAGACGGATCAAATTCAGCAGTAAATAAATCAGTGTTATTCGTGAAAATTTATTTATTTCTCTGTTGGATCATGTTATTTAAGTCATGGCAATTATGTATGAAAAACAATATCGCCTAAATGTCCTCTAAATGTGAAAGAAAAAGAAAAAATTATTAGACTCTTAAAATTAGTTCACATTTAAAATCGGTCCAAGTTATTGGAACACCCTTAATTAACAATTCTTATTTATCAAAGATCATATTGGACATGAATAAGCAAACTATTAATTTAAAAAGTTTCATTTTTAAAACCGAACATGAAAAAAGATTATCTCCATTAAACAAGAACCGCAAAGACGGCCATGATATAAGACATTCCAGGAGATCTTTAAACAGTTTATCCGTGGTTAATGTCACAGATTTAATTAATGTTTATGGTTTCGAATGGTCTAACCAGTCCCTTGAAGTATCAGACAGACTAAGAGAAGGAAAATTTTGAATTAAATAAACAGACATCAGGCTATCTTTCCGTATAGTTACCAATGTCGCTACGGCTGCAGTAAATGTGGTGTGTCTGCGACCCTGGTACCAAACTCGTAACGTCACGAACGTATTGAGTCGACACAAACATTGCGTTTTATATATTAGAATTAAGCAAATAATTATACCACTCACTCTCTCTCATTCTTTCTGTCACTTTCATACTCCCACACAAACACTCACACACACAAACACACATATATATATATACATATATATAACTGTCTGAAAGTCATTGATAAAATCCAAAGATGGATATGCAATGTAATTGGCCCTGATCTGGCATATCGTCTGCAGCCGCTCTCTCTTTTTTACAAATACTTTCACTGTAACTGCTCCGATGAGCTGCTTTCGCTGGTTCCCAAACTTCATGAATTTCAGCGTTCAACTAGGCTGGCATCTCACTCTCACCCTTTGACTGTCGAAATTGTTAAATGTAGCCGTCTTTTCTACTCCAATAGCTTCATGTCTCGCACTTCTCACCTGTGGAACTCCCTACCCATTTTCTTGTTTTCCTGATAGCTATTCAATTGCACCGTCAATCGACGTCTCCAGATGCCCTGATCTATTCCCTATCCTTCTCTTCATCCTTTCCTCTATCACTCCTATTTGCTATAGCTCCAACTCTCTGTAACCCTTGCGTGCTAGTGGCTTCCCGCAAACTTCTATGTCAACATAACAGAATATCATCCTTGATGGTGAATATCATTGTTTATCTGTCGGCATAACCACTCTGGAGATGGTGAACCGAACGCTTAGATCAAGAAACAGCTTAATAAATATATCCAAATGTTGGACAATTATTGTCTTTATTTTCACCCGAAATTAAAGCAAATATACGGAGTTTAGAAAATGCTCATGATCAGACATAATAGACATTCATTTTCTGTTATATTTAACAGTATATGTTTAAATATATTTTTAAATATATATATATATATATATGTGTGTGTGTGTGTGTGTGTGTGTGTGAAAAGTGTGTGTATATAAATATAAATAAATATATATATATATATATATATATATATATATATATATAATTATTTATATATTATATGCGCGGTACTTATTAGAAATCGCTCAATATCAGAGATAGAGCTAACATATTTGGTTGGATTGATGTGAGTTTGTGACCCTGGGTTTCACGCTTTTGCGATCGTCAGACAAATCCTTGTTTGTCTGACGATCGCAAAAGTGTGAAACCCAGGGTCACAAACTCACATCAATCCAACCATATATATATATATATATATCGCAAAAGTGTGAAACCCAGGGTCACAAACTCACATCAATCCAACCATATATATATATATATATATATATATATATATATATATATATATATATATATATATATATATACTGAGAGCAGTTATGTGAACCCCGAGATTTGCCTTTCGTTTGTTTATCGATCCTATCATAACGCTTCTCATTTTGCATTGATTCTCCCATGAAGACTAAATATCAACATCTTCAGTCAACTTCCTTTTGTACGCATCGCCATGATCTGCACTCCCGCCATTTTGAAAGATCCATTCTTATTTCTTCATGATTTTCATAACTATGACGACGATCAATCTCATCGACTTCCTGGTGAATCTCAATCATTAACCTGTCGGACATAAATAGATATTTTCAAACCTTTAATCTTAGGTTATTTTTCAAGTGAACCTCAAACGTATAAGAACAATTGAGGGACTGGATTTCTCTGGTCGTTTTATTTGTGAATAAACTCGCCTGACATAAGTTATTTTCCTGAAAATATCGAATGGATCTAGCTCAAAAGAGATAAGTATGTAAACAATATTAACTTCCCAACTATGCTATGTTATTGGATAAAATGACAGGGTTATCACAATTTTGGACAAGCTCGGAAAACCTGATTTTTTTTTCATGCTAAAATCTATCAAGTACAAAGCCCGATGGCCACCTAATGTATAGATTACATTCAATAAATTGGCAAAGTTGAATGAGGTGCGTGATATGAATAGCGGAGATGGTAGTAAGAAATGAAAATTATTAGGAAAAGGGAAGATGACTTTTGACCCTTACCTTGAAGTGGTCAAGTTTGAAGTATTCATAAGCGAGTCTATCCCCAAAATAATACCTATTCTTATTTAATTACAAAACTTTCTAAAAAAGACGTTTCGTATATTAAAAAAGACCTCTTCAGTCCCATTGATGGAATTAATGTGAAATAAATGTAGTGGAATGGAAAGAAATTTAAAAAAAACACCGGTTACAATTAACATTCAAAACGTTAAAGAAAGAAGGGACACACAGATTAACTTTAATATTTTGACTATAGTTACATTTCGAAATTTAAATTAACATTTTTTATACAGCTTATTATCAAATTATTATTATTCAATAAATATCTATCTATATTTCTGAGATGAGGTATTATGTACACTATTTACATTATTTGGACTATTTCCCTCATCTTTATTGCCATACTTATTACAACGTTTCGGCCTTTCAGTATCTGTCTATATTTCTGAGATGAGGTAATATGTGCACTATTTACATTATTCGGACTATTGTCCTCATCTTTGTTGCCATATTTATTACAACGTTTCGGCATTTCAGTATCTGTCTATATTTCTGAGATGAGATATTATGTACACTATTTACATTATTTGGACTATTGTCCTCATCTTTATCGCCATACTTATTACAACGTTTCGGCCTTTCGGTATATGTCTATATTTCTGAGATGAGGTATTATGTACACTATTTACATTATTCGGACTATTGTCCTCATCTTTGTCGCCATATTTATCACTATTTATTACAACGTTTTAAGGACACATGGCACAGTGGATAAAGGTTTTGGTTAGATTCACTGACAGGATCCAAAAAGAGTGAGATCAATACTCGGTTAAGGCAATGTAGAACTTGGAGAGGAGAATTACCAGGAGATAACTGATAACATGGAAGGTGGAAATAGAACAGCCTACCACAGTGAGCGAAATAAAGGGTTCAGTTCGACATTCCAACCCCCTGAAGAAGGCCGGAGTGGACAACGACCGAAACGTTGTAATAAATATGGCAACAAAGATGAGGGCAATAGTCCGAGTGTCAATAAATATCGTTGTCGCTTTTGAGACAGATCAATATGACAAGGAAGTGACACTGAGTTACAAATATGCGAAACATGCATCCATGTTAACATCTAACTGATTGCAATATACCAGACACATGCATCAAATGCAGATGTTCTCGATAGGTTTTTTTTATTAAATTGATGTTCCCACTGTACAAAGCCCGATAGGCGCTCCAGATAGAAGTTTAAAGTAAGTGGTACAGTTTAAGCAAACATGTCAGAAATATAATGTTTAACCATAGAATTGAACAGATTTAGATTGTAGCGATCATGTGACCAACATCTTGGGTGTCGGTTCCACAAAGCAGTCGTCTGTGGGAGAAGCTGCTCGAGTGGCTTACATTTCACCAATTGAATACAGAGGGAATGATGGTGGTTTTCTAACAATGTACATAGGATGGCGGGTTTTATTCGTGAAGGCAAAAGCTGGTGGAACTGAGGACTGTAGATCTTCTGAACCATTTATATAGAAATAGCGATAGAGTAACGAGATTCTTGTGACATTTAGTTTATGAGAAAGTGGTTGCAGGGTGGAAAATAATTTGCTATTCACAAGCACCCGGTGATACTTTTGAGCTCCATCGAGGCTAAAAAGTGAAGACTGGATATCTTTTGCCAATATATGGCAGCAGGAGGAATCACACACATTTTAGAGCGGTACAGGGAACCGACCGTTTTTCCAGCTACTTTAGCAGGCGGTTCATTAATACTGTTTTATATATATATATATATATATATATATATATATATATATATATATATATATATATATATTATTATTATTATTATTATTATTATTATTATTATTATTATTAATATTACTATTATTATTGGTATTAGTAGTAATCCTATTGGCATAAGAATCTACACTCGTTCGGAAAACCTTCGGTGTCTTGATTTGCAAATAATCAAACCAATACCAAATGGGAAAAAAAGGTATAAAAAAAGAAAGAACCAAGAACATTTACGTTCGCAGGAAATAATCGTCCAGCATGCAAGTCCAAAACCCAAAGATAAAAAACGCGACACGAGTAAGCAAAATAACTAAATAAAGTGCGCAATACAATAAGTAGAGCAGACCTAGTTTAACCTAGAGAGCCAGACAAACCTACCAAGTTGAAATCTTGGATGTTTGTGAAACCTTGATAGGTTTGTCTAGATCTCTAAGTTTAGCTATATATATATATATATATATATATATATATATATATATATATATATATATATATATATATATATATTCACCCCTCCAATACATATTCAATTTCAGGTAATAACACCTCCAGCTGATAAAACACAATGTTTTGCTCGTAAATTTGCTTCAAATTTTACTCTTGATTTATCTGAAGTGTCTTTGTCTAAATTTCCATTAAGAATTGATTCTCTATTGAGTGATATGCATATAAATCCGTTCATGATATATGCTATCATATTTAAACTTAATTCCCACAAACATGGTATCTCTGCAATAATCCTTAAGAAATGAGCTCCTGAAAAATCTTGTGTTCACTCTTATACTTGAGGTCCTAACAGGAATTCAATATCTTGAAACCTGACTAGTGACATTCCATCAAGGCAAATCGGACCCAGAACATTCACCAGCCACGGTGAACGGAACTCTCAACGAATTTAAATAATAATTTATATATGACAAATTGAAAAGAAAAGGGAAAATATCCTAATTATTTCATATTCAACGCAAAACAAAATGCAAACCCCTAAGTTTAACATATCATTTTTAAACCTACATCTAAAATAATAAAATATTTAATTAATGCTAAAACATGTGTTAGCTAAAAGTTGAAGGAGGAATTACTCTAACGCCAGTAATAATTGTGACAAGGATTACATTGTATATATGACAAGGAATTTAAATAAAAGATTATATGAACACAAAATAATGCTTAAGAAATATGCTCCCGAAAATCTCGTATTCAGTCTTATACTTGAGGTCCTAACAGGAATTCAATGCCTCGAATCAGACGAGTGACATTCCATCAAAGCAAATCGGACCCAGAACAATCACCACTTACGATGAACGGAAACCTCAAGGAATTTAAATAAAATATTATATGAACATAAAAGGGATCTTTTATAAAAAAAACACATTAAATGTGTTCCCCGCAATTTTACTTAGACGAAAGATGTATAGAATTTTCAAGATCTTCCTCAGAAAATTTAGGTCCAGCTTCTTACAACATTTCACCTTTCTTGACAGAAATCCTGATGAAGAGGTGTTCAGAGGCTATTGGGACTTAAGTTCAACACAAGCACAAACGGAACTTTATATAGGGTGCAAAAATGGTCGGTTCTCGGTAACACTCAAGTATGGACCTGACTCCTCCTACTATGCTCTACCTTAACAAGAGCCAGATCAGGCCGAAAACAGAATACCGCTGGCATATCTGGTCAGTAACTCGCTAATCTTCACTTTCCAGGATCCGTAAAACTTCTCAGTGTCCTGATTATATAGCAGAAATCACGAGGAATCTAAATACAGGATTATATGAACACAAAAGTTATCTTTTACAAAATAAAGGCATTAGCTTCTCGCCGTAACGATGCTGACGACAATTTTGATTTAAAAATGTGCTACTCTAATTAAAAGAGAGAAATGAAAAGGTTTTTGAAAGTGCTTTAATCGTGAGATCATCCCTATTATATTTGCGTCCAGGTTCAGTAAATTTGCGTCCTGGTTCTGCATCAACGTTTCACCATTTTTGGCAGATCTTCTATTATCCCAATTTGGGATATTTAATAACAAAAGTATTGGAAACAGAAACAAAAGTAAAAAAAATTTAAATGAAATCTGTTAAATTATGTGCCAAAAACACGTATAGAAAATAAAATAAAATCAATGTCGCCGGTTGTTGGCCTCAATTATCATTTTCATATTTACATACTCCCGATCCATCCTTGATACTGAACGGTTGAACCCATAATATAACGTACCTCAAAACTATATTTTATTATATATATATATATATATATATATATATATATATATATATATATATACAAATGTAAAAGAACGAAGAGTAAGATTCCAATGTTCAAAACATTAATTTAAAACAGGGCACAATAAAAAAGAAGAGCCGTAAATATTGATATATTATGCAGTGTTATATCAAAACATGTACATACCCACTACAAAACTGTACGTCTTGTTTCAACATTAAAAAAATTAACTTTTCATATGGTGGGAAATCACGATGCTACTAAAAAAAAGTTTATTTAGTAGCATCGTGATTTCCCACCTGATGAAACGTTAAATCTTTTTTATATTTTTTTCTAGACTATATATACGGATCAGTATATATAAATAATCGAGAAAAAAACATGTGGCCTGATGATTGCTTCTAGCATGAAACAGTCTGTCGCCTCTGCGTGTTGACTTCAATGTCCACCTTTATATTTACATATTCTATCTCGGATATTGAACACTTTATCCCATAAATATAGGACACCTGAAAACTATATTTCTTCATATATATATATATGTAAGTATATATATATATACACACACGCATTCATTCACATAACTATATATATATATATATATATATATATATATATATAATCGTACCCCCTCCTCCTCAGTATTGTAATAAAAATAAAAACAAATTTTAAAATTCCCCCTTCCCTCTCTAAACTTGACCTTGTCTTTCACACTATTCCTCGCCACCTTCTATATCACCTTATATAAGCTTAATACTGCCCTTCAAAAGTGTAAATTTTAAATTATTTTTTTCACCCTTGAAAGTGAAGTCTGAACATCCAGAGAAAAATAAAATCTCTGGTGAAATAAATTATAACTAATGGAGCCTTAAAGTGGTCTGTTTTTTTACTTTAAATTATATATATATATATATAACAAAATAATTCTAGCAACTACACAGACATAACATTGCTTCTTGAAAATGACTGTCCTTTTTAATTTGTAAATCTTACCAACATATGTTGCGTAATGAAAATTTTCTGAAGATTTTCTGAATTCGTATAATAAAATTTGATTTTAAACTACGACTATGCTATTGAATGCAATATAGATGACCATGCCGAGATAGAGATATAGAGAGAGGGGCAGAGAGAGAAAGACGTTGATAGAGAGAGTTTTTTTCAGGGTATTTTTATTGCAAATGGCGAAAAGAAAAATGTTCTTGGAATCAAAACAAACGTCGAGTCATTTATTATTTTCCCTTCTTTATTTTTTAACCATTGCCAACATATTGGAATCGAGGATATAAATTTTTTCCATTAAGAGAGAAATCTCAATATGGACACTGAGATAGATAGATAGAGAGAGAGAGGGGGAACGGACAGAGATATATAGATATAGAGAGAGGGGAAACAGACTGAAATATGTAGACAGAAAGAAAGAGAAGGGAACAGACTGAGATAGATAGATAGATAGATAGATAGATAGATAGATAGATAGATAGATAGATAGATAGATAGATAGATAGATGAACAGGCTGAGATATCAAGAAAGAAAGAAAGAAAAAAAGAAAGAAAGATAAAAAGAAAGAAAGAAACCAAGATAAGGAGATAGGTAGGATCAGATTGAGATTGATAGATAGATAGAGAGCGAGAGAGATATGAAAAGGCTGAGAATTAAAGAAACAAAGAAAACAACTAGATAGTATCAGATTGAGATAGATAGATAGATAGATAGATAGATAGATAGATAGATAGATAGATAGATAGGGGAACAAACTGAAAATGACATAGAGGAACAGCCTAAGAAAGAAACAAAGAAAGAAAGAAACCAACTAAGATAAGGAGACAGGTTGGATCAGATTGAGATAGATAGATAGAGAGAGAGAGTGCGAGAGAGAGTGCGAGAGAGAGAGAGATGAGAACAGACTGAGATAGATAGATAGATAGATAGATAGATAGATAGATAGATAGATAGATAGGAACAGACTGATATAGTTGTTAACTTACCAATATAGAGAGAGATTGGTAATGTTTGTTACCTCCATTAGTAAGTGAACTATAATAGAGCAGAAAGCCTTTAATTTGTCTTCTTATATTCCTCATCATGTCCTATTGTGTAACATTCCGTTCCTAGCGGCACACCTTGGGTTGGGAATATACCCTCCAGTCATGTGACCTTTGAGCCTCTGCCAACATCTTTTAAGTACCCCCATTCTGCACTTCCTTATCTTCAGAATCAAACAACCAAGGAACTAATATCAACTGAGCGTGCTGATATCGAAAGTACTTTCCATCTTTCCATGCTTCTTACATAATATACATCACAGTTAATCTTACAAATATTATGCGATAATACGGCTTTTTTTCCTTTGAAATTTAATAAAGAATTGATTAGAACGGTGCTTAGGCGTGTCTCGAAAATGCGATCTATCGCTCCATCCCAAGTCAAAAATTCATTTATAATTTAGGAATTAACGAGTCAGTTAATTGGTATTTAGAAATATGTATTGTGCATATAAGAGCTATATTCACTCAGGAGATATGGTGGATTAATGCATAACAGTTCGGATTGAGAAATCCTGAGAGTTAGAATTCTAGTCGAATCCATTACATTCATTACGTGGGAAAGTATGAATCCAGGTATGGGTAAAATAGCAGCACAGACCGTGTTCTATAGCCTTGGATTGCAACCGGTTTACAACAGAAATAAATGGCAACCAACTGTGGGGAAAAAATCCGCCTTGTTAGTTATGTATCGAAAGATACATGATCGCATAAGGATGTATCACGCATGGCACATAAATAATTGATTTAGATTACTTCCTGACTAATGACATTTCTTTCTGTAGAATTAGCCGCGCATACTGAAGCAGATAGGGAATTGTAGCTTGATTTATGATCCAAAAATGCAAACACAGTGATTCAAATTCCTTTGTTAAATGCGCGCGCGAATATGCTTATTTCAAATCATTGTGAGTCTTTTATTTTTAACAAGAAACTATGAAAGGAGAGCTAAAATATAATCTAACAATTAAGCATGGAATTATACAAGTTCTGATCGTTCATTTTGTACAAATACCCTTGGAAAAGTTATGAATGTTTTGTTTTCGTATTTTCAAACATATTTTCTGGTATTTGTCTATAATTCTGAGATGAGGTATTATATACATTATTTACATTATTCGGACTATTGTTCTCATCCTTGTCGCCATATTTATTACAACGTTTCGACCATTGTACGCCCTGGCCTTCATCAGGTGGTTGGAATGTCAAACTTAACCTTTTATTTCGCTCTCTGGGGTAGACTGTTCTAGTTCCACGTGCCACGGCCTTAACTGTGTATTGAACTCGCACTCTTTCAGTACTGTCACTGGATCTAACCTTGATTTCAATATCCGGTTTAAGCAGTGGAGAACTTAGAGAGGGGAATAAACAGGAGATAACTGATAACTGACATCCATTTAACATGGCACGTGGAACTAGAATATCTACCCCAGTGAGCGAAATAAAGTGTAATTTCGACATTCCAACTATCTGAAGAAGGCCGTAGCGTACAACGGCCGAAACGTTGTAATAAATATGGCGACAATAGTCCGAAGAATGTAAATAATATATATTTTTTCGTTTGCCCTCGTACTATTTTTCATGTAACCAAATTCAATCCGCTTGACCAATTACTGGTTAACAATTGCCCAAATATATTACGCCTTCTTTCATGTTTTCCCCCTCTTACAGTTTTCGTTAAACGTCTCATCGTATGGTGATACACAAACAAAATATTACTCTGAAAGCTCAAATCATGTAAATTACTTAGACTCGTCAAATCTAGACTTCCACACAGTACATTTCATGCAAATCTTTAAAAAAAAAATGGAACAACCGTTTCCTTGGACCACTGATTAAAAATGGCTTCAAGAAGACATTGCTTCATCAGATCATATAGCCAGCATTTCTCAACCTTTGCGCCATTGAAATAGTTTTCATGTTGCAGGAAACAGCCGCATGAAAATTGCATAAAAGTGCCACGTAAGTATCGCTAAATACATTCCCAACAATTATTATAATTTTAAATTATATTAGAGGCTGAAAGCGTTATTATAATAACCAAGCATTTTCCAACAAAGTCATACGGAACATTCGTACAATTTCGACAATGTCCAAAACAAACATTATAAGAAAAATTGTTAGTGTTTTTCATTAAATTATATATATATATATATATATATATATATATATATATATATATATATATATATATATATATATGTATATATAGCGTTAATCTGAAGGCAATATTGCTGGGGTTTTTTCTGTTTAATGATACGGAGGTATTTAAGGTAAGCTGGCTTTGTGGTAAAGTACTCAATATGGAAAACAGAGATAGAACGTTATTAGAATTAATATGATAAATTTGTTTTGTTTTTTTTTCTCACTTGATTCACGTTTACTTTAGTTTCGTGTCTATATAAGTATAAACACACGTAGGAACACAGTCATTTCTGATGTCATTTCTCTATTCTCTTATACTTCTATTGGTATGAGTTTGTTATTAATTTCCTTTCGTTTTGGTGGCAGTTGATTGATTGTTGATTTCTCCTCCTCTTCCTCCCGCGTTTTTTTTTTTTTTACTTTTTACTTATTTTTTTCTCTTTTATTATTTCTTCACCTTCTTGGCTTGGTTTATTGTTGGCTACTAAATTTAGGTGATTGTTGGAATTTTGTGCGTATATATCTTCGTGTACAGGTGTATGTTCATGTCCGCGTCTATGTATGTACACGCATGCACGCATACACATACACAAGCATTTACATACACACTCACGTGTATGTTTGTGTGTTCTTTTAGGTGCGTCTGTGTATTTGTTTGTGTGTGTGTTCGTGTTATACGTATTGTGTGTTTAATTGTGTGTTTGGGTTTGTATGTGTGCTTGTGTTAACTGTATATGTATGTTCTTAGTGGGATGTATTATTAGGTTGGTGCAAAAATAATGTCGTTTTTTGACGTATTTTTTAACGTCAAAAACGACATTATTTTTGCACCAACCTAATATTTCAGTTTACTTAGTTTTAATATATTTTAGTAGGTTGCATTATTTCACTTTACTTAGTGGGTATATATATATATATATATATATATATATATATATATATATATATATATATATATATATATAATAATAATAATAATAATAATAATAATAATAATAAAAACAGATTAAGTGAAAAGTTCCTCTTCCCTTGCATTGAGTTGTACTTACAGGCAAACAAATATCTCGCACAAAATGCTGACGACAGAAATTAAGTATTTTCTTATGTATTTTTGAACACCCTGTAAAAAATATGTTTATACCACGAGAAAAAGTAGATATTAAAAGACTACTATTATTCTATTTGTATATGTAATATATATACCAATATATATATATATATATATATATATATATATATATGTCGAAATTTATATAACAAATAGGTAACTTGAAAGAGAATTAATTGAGGCTATATAGGAAAAAGCAACAAAGAGAAGCGCTTATCGATGTCCGAAAAGGTGGGTATGTTTTAATTATTTCGACAATGCATAAATACATTCAAAAAGAACATAAATTATTTCACCTCCCATTAAATCACTCTGTTCTTATGCATATGACATTACAGGATTCTGTTAAGTGCTGTTGACAGTTCTACGCATGCGCTGTAGAGATGACCTGACACTAGACTGGCAAACCGGACGAGAAAGCAAGGCGACAGATGGTGGAGTGAGGTTAAAAGCGTCGACAAATTTTTGCAAAGAAGCCAGAAATTTTGATGCTGCGAAAATGTTAAACATAGTTGGTCTGTACATTATTCACAGATGATGGACATTGAAATCAAAAATACTATATAATGAAAGAATAATGAAAAATGCCGGAGTCTTCTATGTGTGCATATGAGTTTGGAAAATAATGATTGCCGAATAAACGGAAAAATGCGGACACGTATATCCACGTATGCACAGTGGGCTTGTATATTTTCTGTTCAAGCAATTACAAAGTAACAGTACTTGTTTGCATCTTAACGTTACTTCATAACATTAATAGTGTATAATAATGAAGTTAGTCACATCTATTTATCTATCTATGTGATGGAGTAGGAGAATGAGAAATCACAGAGCCAATTTCAAATTTCTGTCGAGTTTGTTACATTTACTTACGCGATAATCCCTTTTGTGAAGTTTTTATTCTCTCCGAAAAATAATCTGCAAAAGGGTGCTGAACTGTAAAAATATATGTATGCTATATCTATGGGATAAATTGGTCAATATCAGAGATAGAGTGTATATAAATATAAAAGTGAACAATGAAGTCAGAGACTGTTTCATGTTAATGAAATCATTAGACCTGATGATGGTGTTTAGTATTAAATCAGTCTGTCGCCTCTAAGTGTTGACTGTTCACTTATATATATATATATATATATATATATATATATATATATATATATGTGTGTGTGTGTGTGTGTGTGTGTGTCTGATTCTTACCCCCTCTTTCATCAATATAAAGTATTGTGATAAAAAATAATTTTAAAACTCTCCTTACCCTCTCTAAACTCGACCATGTCTCTCACACTATTCCTCGCCATCTTCTATGTCAACTTATACAAGCTTAATACTGCCCGTCAAAATTGTAAATTTTAAATTCATTTTTCATTTCACCTTTGAATGTGAAGTCTGAAGATCCAGAGAAAAATAAAATTCTCTGGTGAAATTAATTATAATAAATGGAGCCTTAAAGTCGTCTGTTTTTCTTCAAATTAAACTATTCGCTCTGACTTAACATTGAGCTTTCAGGATTTCATCTTTCACAGGGTTATACATACGGATTACCAAGATTTTCGTTAGTTATATATATATATATATATATATATATATATATATATATATATATATATATATATATATATATGTGTGTGTGTTTATATTTATCAATCAACTTATTTCTTTATCTATATTTCAATCAATCAATCTACATAATTCTGTTCTTAGTTATCGAAATATGTTTCATATGTATCTAACTCAGATCCTTATCTATCAATCCATATATTTGCATGATCGTACGAATGTGTCTATCAATTTATCTTCCTATCTACTTATCAAATTCTGTAACTAGGTATCTATTCACATATGTATAAATCACATTATTTTCATATCTATAACATTCTGTTCATATTTATCGAAATGGGATCCATGTATATCTGAAACTCATCATTGTCTGTTTATCAATTTTAAGGGATCAATTATCTGTGCTCGTTTTTTCTACCCTCGATTCCGATATGCTAACAGTAAAATAATCAAAAAGTAAAGGAGAAAAAAAAAGTTAAAATAAAAAGATGTCTGAATGGAATGAAGAAAAGAAACATATTTTTATGATCTATATAATAAATGCGATTATCAGTGTCTCACAGTGCTACACTTTTTCAACATTACTCCAAGAGGCCGTAGGCCAACATATCATACCATTTTGGAATCAGGCCGTCCCCGTGATTAAATTAAAAAAAAAAAAACTCTCCTGGCAGGTTCCGGACCCGCAATCCTGAAATTCTGTTTTCTCAAGTTTTCATGTCTGCAATTGTTTCCGGCGATTTTTAAGGGCTTCTTTCGACGAATTTCGGATAACAATTTTTATAAAATAAATTTGGGAATAATCGAAATTAATTGCCGGATCCAGCGAAATTCTCCCATGAAATAAAAATAATTTTCACAGAAAGTATGGTTCTCCGTACAATCAAATTGTCTTTAAATTAAATGACGACAGAAGAACGTTGAACTTTTAAAAGGTAAGCTTAAATATTAATGGAATACTTAAATGAAGGGATCAGCTTTGTGTAGTTTATTGTTGACTTCTACTCTTGCCTACCCATTGTGATGAAGGCCCAATCAAGAGCCCTCCACATGAGCTAGCTTCAAATCCTCCCTATTAGGGGTCTTTTAAACTAGTTTACAAGAGAAACCATGTTTTTTACAAATATTACAAAAGAAATCCAAACTAAAACCTTTTTAAGATTAAATTAAATTTAGACTATAAGTAAGTTAAGGCTAATTGCACAAATGTCTATTGCTTAATTAATTTCCTTTGGCCATTGTCGTACTGATCAATTGTTACATTTGAAATCAATTAATATATTGTATTTGTCTAAGACTCATTTTGCAATAAATGAAAGGGATTCGATTCCTCAAATGCAAAGATACATCAGCGAAGATGAATTTCTTGGCTGTTAGACACAGACTGTCCTTTTCTTGAAGTTTACAAAAGACGATTTTTATTATTTTTTTTGTTTGTTTAATCATTTCATCCCAAGCGAAGCATTAAAGTCACTAAGAGGTAAAGGAGTTACAGCGTGTAAAAGAATATGAGAAAATGAAAAACAATATTAAGGAGCGAGAACAACAAAAAAACAGGAATTAAGAAGACAGAAGCCTGACATTGCATTTTAGATTCTGAAGATTATAGATTATATTATTCTGATTATAGATTACCCCCATTAACCATTTAACTATTTTAACGTCGATTAATAACGAATTACCCGGCGTTCCTCTGATAAAATTTGTGCTTGATCATTTTTTTCCTTTTACAATAGCCCCCTACCTAAACTCTACATTTTGTATTTACACCTCATAATATATTAGGTTTATATTAAATATAGCTTTGAATCTGCGTTTAATTTAACGTTCCACCCATGAGACACAGTATTTAAAAACAAACAAACGTAAGAGTTCGTCCTGATGAGTTGCACTTCGAACGAACGTATATGTTATGTACACTCATATATATATATATATATATATATATATATATATATATATATAATATTGGTAATCCGGAATTTTCAAAAGGGTATTGATCCAGTGAGAGCTCTACGTCAAAGGCAGAAGAATAATTCTTACCAATTATTCTCTCTTCCTCTACTCTCTATATACACACCATCCCCTTTCTCCCCTCTTCTTATACGATCATAAATTTACATCTTTCTTTTCCCCACTTTGTCAATATGAGATCAGACATTTAAAGTAAATCTATTCTTAAGATTCAAACCTGATTTTTCCCATTTACATTTGGTTTACAGGTGTGGTGAATCGAGGGAATTTTTATCGACCTCAGTAAAATAAATTTTTACTTAATGGTATTTTAAGTGTTTGTTTTTAATTATATATATATATATATATATATATATATATATATATATATATATTCGACTCTCCCGTCGAATTCGACTATGAGGGTCGAGCAGATCAGTTCCCAGGAAACCGACAGCCCGACAACAACACATGAGATTTGATTATAGTGGTGAATGTTTCGTGCTGGGCCATCGATACTTTTTGAAGGGCCGAATTCAGAGACCTGGTGCACTAAGTGCCACAAGGTCCCCAAACGTCCCTCCGCAGGTTTTGAATTCAGAGTTGTCCTTCTCCTAGACCAGTTGCCATCCAAGGCTATAGAACCCAGTCTCTCTTGCCATTTGCCTATAGCTGGAGGGAGAAGAGGATTCACACCTTTCCTAAGGTTATTAGCACGTAAGTTAATGTAATGGATTCGACTGGAATTCGAACTCGGTTCTCCGTTTCCTCAATCCAACCGCTATTCATAATAATAATTTTTTATATATATATATATATATATATATATATATATATATATATATATATATATATATATATATATATATATATATATATATATATATATATATATATATATATATATATATATATATATATATATATATATATATATATATATATATATATATATATATATATATATCCACATAATAATAATTATATATATATATATATCTTACTGGAATTCTCTGTGGTATTTACGACACTATTTGACTCTACTTTCAATAATAAGAATGTATTTATCTCTAAGTTGAAATGATGATCCCTATTGCTGTTGTGACCTCCTCAAATATTGTTTTCCACTCTACTGCTCCCTCATTTTAAACTTATTCACTGTTCTCTTGATGGCTTTTTAATGGATTTTGTAGACGGAATACAGAGTGAGTGTTTGTACCACTACTGAAGGTCTGAATGATCTTTTTTCTCTCAGCATTGCTCAGCTGGGAAGATATAGTGGGTCTGATACAAAACGATTTTAATATATTCTATTTCTACTTAAATAGCTCAAAACGGTTTTCAGTGATTCTTACGACAATTGTTGTTAAGATGGCCTAACGTCTTCTCTGAAAACCTGGAAAAAAGAAAATCGATTAGTGCTTTTTTATATATATTAATCATTTTGGGCACGTGGTCGAGTGATTAGCACGTTCGCATTCTGACCATAAGATTGGGTTTCGAATCTCACCATGGTCGATTTGTCAGGAAGGAGACTTCCTGATGTGATCCAACTGGAGGGTCGATCCCAGCGTGTGGCACCTTTGACAAGTGCCTGAAAACCATACAACGGGTTGTGCCTAAACTTGTGAGTGAAATTGGATAGACGAAACATTTGGAGCCGTCGATAGCTGTGGCCAAAGGCTTGAGCGTGTGGGCCTTGTTGAAATTGTTGATAACGCTAGATAACACGGTCTTTCTTAGAAACTGTAATGAGGCATGGTCAGCATAGTTACAGGATAATCCACATGAATAAAAACAAATGTGCCTGAGCAAGCGACTGCAATAGGGATTGGCTAGTCGCCTTTGTAGACGGGTATCCTCGAATACGAGTGACCAGCTATTCAATCATTTTGTGGAATAGACAATTATTCCATGCTGTTACACGATTTGGAGAATTTTGCTCTTACTCCCGGTATATATATATATATATATATATATATATATATATATATATATATATATATATATATATATATATATATATATATATATATATATATATATATATATATATATATATGTGTGTTAGTGTTAGTGTTACCTAATAGATTCAACATATACATTAGGTATACATCCCTTTGTAATTTTATTTCCTATTTCTGATACCTTTCTAAATATAAATATTGCATTCATCGTTCTTTCCCGCTTTCCGGTCTAATTCTGCTCTGTTTATCAGAATATGGATGATAAGTTTTGTTCTGTGGCTCATTAGTATGATTGTATTATACATAGACTTCACCATCGTTTGCATCTGTTTTGTTTTGGCAGAACCATCAAAAAGGATCTACTTAGGTCTTCTGATATATCACCAATCTTATATATTTAATGTATTATGTCGGTAATAGTGCCAAGGCCGAGATCATCTAAGGCTGCCAGCCTCTATGTTAAAGTTCCATCTTGATCTAATGCTTTGACCCTTTTCAATTTTTTCCTAGTGCTGATTTCAATATAGATTTTAATATTTCCGGTCTTTCGATATTTCTTTGTTTTGCGAGTTTTCATCTTTCGTTATGGAAGAGTTCTCTGATTTACATACAACAACCTCTTTGCTGTAGAATTGTCTGTTTTAGTTTTTATCGACTGATCTCTATATCAGTTGGGTATCCTCTGTGAGAAAAAAGAAGATTATGACCCAATTCACTCTGTCAGAAATTTTGGAAACAGCATATTCTACTACCCACTTTCTGTATAAATATATATATATATATGTGTGTGTGTGTGTGTGTGTGTGTGGTGCGATGGATAAATAGACATCTAAATTACGCCAAAAAGGAAAATAACACTGTCATCTCATTTTAACAGTTATATTTACTCAAAAATAAATTAAAGAGTAAATTTATTCAATAAAATCACAATTGGCTTCAAGC
>OZ010592.1:8722257-8782257 GCA_963932145.1 Acanthosepion lycidas | reverse complement strand
TGTTACGCTTTTTCATTCTATTCCTCTGTTTCCTGTTCCCTCGCTTTCACTTTCATTCTTTTTCTCTGTTTCCCTGTTTCTATTTCTCTCTTTTTCCCTTCTCTTTCCCTTTTTATTTTTATTCTTATCTCTTCTTGCATTTTCTTCTTTCTCAGTCTTTCTCCAGTGCTACGCCTCTTCCAACCTTCTCCGTGTCCAACGTTTTCTTTTAAAAGCTGTCAAATACGCTGTATGCATATGTCAATAATCAGAAGGCAGGTATTTAGCACCAGTACAGTCCCTGCTTTAGTTTAGATAAGAAGAGCAGAAGGAAGGTAGGAAAGAGTGAAGCAGAAAGATAGATGCAGACATCGATATGTACGTAGGTAATTTGCTAGGTAGGTAAGTAGCTAGGTAAGAGCTTGTGAGAGATGGGTGTGCTCAGGTTGTCTATCGATTTACGTGGAAATGTCATACAATCTTGGATGTCAGATGGAATGAACAGGTTGGAGTGTCTGATACTGGACGAAGAGAAATTTAAAGATGAAAATTATGATGATACTTTGTGATGGTCAATTACAATGATAAGTTTTTTGACTGAAACTATCTTGAAAGTTCAATATAAATTGCGAGAGGTCATAACAAATAAATTACTCCAGATGGAAGTCGAAAGCACATTCCATACCACGAGAGCTTATTATGCCATGTAGCGACGTTTTTACTAATTTAATTATCATTTCGACATTATCTGGGA
This sequence comes from Acanthosepion lycidas, assembly GCA_963932145.1. Taxonomy (NCBI): domain Eukaryota; kingdom Metazoa; phylum Mollusca; class Cephalopoda; order Sepiida; family Sepiidae; genus Acanthosepion; species Acanthosepion lycidas. Next base: position 8,781,524 of record OZ010592.1, on the reverse strand, counting down.
TGTTTCATTGGTGGGTAATTGTTAAACAAGGCTAGTCTGATTGACGTTACTACTGCGAATTGAGTTCGATCCTCCCTGGCTGCCCTCACACAAATTTAAGGTTTGAATATCCCAACAAGGCTTGATATAACGTTAAATCAACCAATACAATTTATTCCACAAAATTGTTAACGAGTCTAGTCACAAGAGTATTTTTTCGGAGTTCTATGATGAAGTATTCTCATTGTTTCACAGATTTAGATTTGTTTTATTCTTAACCGTTTTCTTTATCAAGTCTGTGTCGAGTCCAAATTTTCTACTTTCTTCTGAAAAAAAGAGCGATGTCCAGTGTGGTCCGAAAGTGTTGTCACCACCGACCAAAAAGTACTGAGAACAATAGAATAGCAAGTACGATAGAAATTCAAAGCACGTGTACTGGATTCAATTTATTCACTTTCATTTACGCTGTAACACACCGAGAAGGTCTGTATGATCATCATTATTTTCGTGTCAGTCATCTGAAATAGAAAACTGTTATCTAGGGGTGACAAGACTTTCGGATCACCCTGAACTTTAACGGCTCTAGATAGATCGCTGGAAGACGAGACTAAATTACTCAAAATGAATTATAGACATTGTAATAAAGAAAAATAATTAATCTCTTAATCTGAAAACACGATTAATTTAAAAGCCGCAAATGTATAGGTCAATGGAACAAAATACTAACAAACCATTGATCTTTTTCGAGTCGGTGATGTAGTGGTTATAGTCACTGTTATCTGGCGGCTTTGTGTTCATCTAGCACGCTTCGTTATCTCTTGGACACGAATGAAATTCTTTGGTTAGTTAGTGAAACTACTGACATCAAAAAGTAAAAATAAAATAATCAAAATCATATTAGCTAAAACTGTTGACACATGAAGATGACTAGAGTGTAATCGACCGAAACTTTGTGTCTACCAATAATGTTACGTCCCCCCGGTGTCGCTGCGCCAAATGTGACGTCTGCCTAGCCGCGTCCGTCGTGCTATCCTGTCCTGTGACGACCAAATGACTTGGTATTGGTCGCGGTACCAAATGTGACGTTCTAACCTTTTGGTGATTCGGATGGGAATCTGGTTAGATTCGGTATCAGCCTTGTCGTTCCCAGCTCGCCTCCAACGTCTGGTTTCCGAAGTAACTGTTTTGATTTCCAGTCTAACCTACCCACATTGTGAATTGATCTTAGGCAGACGAAATCAATCAGTCGCCGGGCCGTAATGCAAACCGAGTTCGATCAAGGGTAACACCGCACAAGTATATGTAAAAGAAAAGAAAATAATAACTCGAAAAGTTTAAATGTGTTAAAAAAAAAGGATAACAATATTTTATATCTGGTTGCTGAATGCAGGACTGCGTCTTTCTCCCAAACCCGCTATATGGATTCGTGACACTTTGTGTTTGTTAGGCGAGTCTTAACATCTTAAGTTGCTTGTTCTTTAAGAAACTGGTTCTTGGTGTATCTTCAGGCGATATTCGTAAAACTTCTTTTGGTGGTATGAGTCTAAGTCGTTCTTCAAAAATAAATTGTTCTTGGCTAGAATTTGAGGTCGTGATGCCTGGAATCTTTCAAGTCAGCTATCTGCGAGGCGGGTGCAACTCCAACTGCGAACTCCACTCGAACTCGAACTAGAACTCGAACTCGAACTGAACTGAACTCGCTGCGACTATGCTTATATGGACGCCGATCAAAACCGGGGTGGGCTTGTCGGGGTTTGAGGTTCCTTGATAATTCTAAATCCACAATCCACTTCTTTGTTTTCGGTTTTATTATTTTCCATTTTTGGAAGTCTTTCGTCTTCCCACCTTCTTCTGTTCTCATATTGGTATATCACCATGCCCTCAGAGGGTGTCAACCGGTTTCCCCTCTCTCTCACAGTGGCATCTCACACCTATCCCTTCAGGGGGTTGCAACAGGCCTCCCCTCCTTCTTCACATGATTACCTCTGCCTAACGCTCATGCCACCATTCAGCCAATGGGCGCTCAGCAGCGTGGGTGATGCCATACTAGCCTCGGTTTAAAAAATCTTGCTCAAAGAAAAAAAAATTATCTTCCCTTTTGTTTTTTTCTTTTCTTTCCTTTCTTCGAGGAGACTTCACATCCTAGACTCTTATCTTAACCGAATCACCTGGAATTCGTCAATCAGATTTTCGCCACCATCAAGTGTGTGGCCATTTGGACGTATTTGCATTCCTGGTGCCAATTACTCATCCGATAAAATAGTTTCACTATCATAGCCAGCCCTGGCGATAAACAGATGCTCCTCTCAATGATATTCTGCATATAGACAAAGGCTTAACCTTTCCTTCATAGTGGTCAGCGGACACTTTTGGTTTTCTCGGACAGTGCGTGCTTGATTAATTTTTATTTTTATCTCTTTAGAATTCTGCGGGAGGTAACTTGTCCAACTTGAAAATTCCCTTTACCATTGCCATGGGCAGATTGGACATATCTTACTCTCCGCCCCGTAACATAAATCAGATTAAATTCTGTGTTTCACCTTTTCGATAATAGAAATAAAGATCTTACCACTTTCCCTGTCAGGAAAATAACACCGCTTAGTGTCCTTTTCGTGATGGCTTCTTATCACCTAAATTTAATTCTCGCCTTTCTTTTTTTTTCATCTTTCTTTCTAGCGACGTAAATAGTGTCACAATAATATCTTTAATGGTTTATATGAGAAAAAAATATTTCGAAAAAATTAAATAAAAATAAAAATAGGAAAGAATAGATCAGAAAATACAATTCTGATAGATAGGACGAAAGAAAAAGTCCAAACGAGAAAGATGTCCTATAATAAAAAAAAAAAAAAAAAGTCTTCGTCACAAATTTACAAAACAACTTGACTAAGTGTAGCATAGATAAATAAAAGAAAAAGTCAATTATGTTTGTTCTATTGATTTTTTTTTTTTTTATCAATTTTTTTTCGTTCAATTTCTTATGGTCTGTTGCTCTAACAGGATTTATTTTGAATACTAAAATTCCGTAATGCAAATCTAAACAGAGTCACTCAAGGTAGAGTATTGCTCAATCAGTTGTGTAATAAGGAACATAAGAGAAAGTAAAAGGAAGTAAATGCCATGAAGATAAGGAGGATTTCTTAGTGACTGGACATTAAAGAGGTTAAAATTGCAGTGTTTAGGGAAACATATTTTGTTGAACAAAGTAACAACTCGCAAGAAAAAGTGAAAGTTCATCCTTACGATTGGAATACAGATGGAATGTACTGAATTCGACTGCGGCATCAGCGGTCATTATATAGCAATTTACTAAGCATAGCTTAGTTTTGGCAAAGGTCTAATGTATGAGTCAAACATTGAGTATCGAACTATATCAAACCAAAACTTTGAAAGAACTTGTAGGGCGAATACAATAATTTATATCTTTCGTACCACAAGACTTCCTGGTGAAATCAGTTGAAATCAGTTGCAATTCCTCGGTTGATCGAGAAGGTGGTAGCGAAATCAGGTACTTGTATGGAATTTTAAATAAAGCCCCATGCTAAACGCTTTCTTCGCATATCCATTTCTTATAAAAATTATAGTTAATAAATAAAATTCTTTTAAAATAGGGAGTCACTTTTCAATCACCTTGTAGATGAGATGTGACACAAGGCCGAAAGTATGGAGCAACATTGAAGTTTTAACCCACAGCTTGCTTATATTTGATCAAGCTTTTTATCGATTATACCCTGTCAAAGTGCTATAGGCGAAAATAACAGCATAATATATTTGTATGACAATGGGTTGATGGCCTACTTGGAAGGGAAATTAAAAGAACAAGTTAACAGCGGAAAGCAAACAAGAAAAGAGAAAGTAGAAGAGAAAGACCAAGCTCTTAGCTATGCATTAATGGCGTCAAAATCAAAGCTTTTATAGTTTAATAACACAAGGCGCAAAATATGACACAAAAATCTGGAGGTGCATTAGAATAGCAAATGATGTCTCAAAAAAATTAATCTAAATTAATCTAAATAGTAAAATACAGAAATATGTGCTTAGAAAGAAAGAAATTGGTGAGATGTGATGTCTAATCTCTATAGCAGTTAATGTTGAAAACATTCATAAGAAAAAACAAAGAAAAGATTTAAGCAACAGAAATGACGAATCCTAAAATTACAATTACTAGAATGTGAGCAAATAAGTCTTAAAGGAAATAGGATCTACAAGGAAAATTATACTTACAATCAAAATGAGACAGGATATATAAAGAGAAAAGAAGATTGGATTGTTTGAATTGTTTTATTTTACAGTATATCAACCTCAATAGCTTACTTAATGCCGACAAGATTTTTTATTGCTTATTGCTGGTAATATTTTTATTTTCAAAAATGTATTGCTTATAAAATTATTCGTTTTCAAAATGTATTGCTATTTTTTATTCAAAAAAGTATTACTGGAAAAAGAATTTTTCCCAAAAATTATTTCTGGTATTAAAATCTATTCTTATATTCTATTATCGTTTTGACCCCTTTTGGTGGGTAACAATATTGCTGGTAAGAGTTAACTATTTGCTCATAGCTGGGACCCTAACAGGTGCTACCACCCCGGGTCAGGGTGGACCTGGGAACTCCAGCAATTAAGAGGTGGTTCCACGCTTTTCAGAACTGATCAGAGGTTTTGCTGTCGGAGGTAGTTTATCACCATAGCGAGGACGGGAGAAAGAAAATCACTCATAGAGCATATTGATAGCGAGGGATAATAGAGAATAGACTAGTTAACGTGTTTGTACAGATGGATGACAGAACAGAGACAAAAAGAGATGATTTTGATTGAAAAAATATTTAGAGCAACAAAAGACAGGAAGTTGTGGAGAGATTTGATCTTTCACGTGTACAAAGGACTTAAAATAAAAAACGTTTTTTAAGAATGTGGACGATAACGGCTCTCCACAACTTCTTATCCTTTGTAGTTGTTGCCAAATGACCTTTATTTTTGTAATGCTTGAAACATGTTCATCGAGTGAAATTATCCCTGCGTCCCATTAAAATGTCTGACGCTCAACTCCACGAGAGCACCTCTTTGCGACTGCTCGGTCTCACATTGTCCACTGACCTGAGATGGAAAAATACATTGAGTCAGTAGCCTCGTCCACCACCAAGAAAAGTTGGCTCCCTGTGCCGCGCCAGAAAATTTTTCTCGCCGGAGTCAATACTTCAAATCAACCATTCGTCTTTGCTTGGATTATTGCTGCCCTATATGGTCTGGAGCCCCTTCTGTTTATCTGAAGGTCCTTGATAAAACCCAAAGACGGATATGCAATGTAATTGGTCTTCATCTGGCATCTCATCTACAGTCGCTCTCTCACAGACGTGCTGTTAACTCCTCTGCCTTTTTTACAAATACTTTTGCGGTAACTGCTCCGATGTGCTGCTTTCGCTGGTTCCCAGACTTCATGAATTTAAGCTTTCAACTAGGCTGGCATCTCGCTCTCACCCTTTCACTGACGAAAATGCTGCCATCTCTTCTCCTCCAATATCTTCATGTCTCGCACTTCCCGCCTGTGGAACTCTCTCCCCATTTCTTGTTTTCCTGATAGCTATAATCTCGAACTTTTCAAATGTAATGTCAATCGACATCTCCAGATGCCCTGATCTATCCTCTAACTTTCTCTGCATCCTTTCCTCTACCACTCCTCTTTGCTCTCACTACAAATCTCAGTAACCCCTTACGTGCTTGCTTGGGGTTGAATGCTTAAATATATATATATATATATATATATATATATATATATATATATATATATATATATATATTCACGCTTTCAGTTTCAATATACAATTTGTTTTGTACATTCATTCAAGAATTATAAATGATTCCCGATACCGTTTGAGAATTATTGTTAGTGACTCTAAGAGTCAATTCTTCCATATCCCAATTACAATGCCAATGATAATATTAAGCATCTATTTATAAGAAAACATTCAACATCCGTTCAAAGAACGGACTGTAAGAGCGTCAGTTGAAATATATAAGATTGCTCTTAAAACAATTCTTCAGGAATCTCAAGTCCAGTAGCTCATTCCATTATTGATATGGGCTTTCTTCCTAACATATTGTTCGAATCTCTCTATATTGCTGAGATGAGGTAATATGTACATTATTTACATTATTTGGACTATTTTCCTCGTCTTTGTCGTCATACACATGGCACAGTGGATAAAGGCGTTAGTTAGATACAGGACCCAAAGACTGTGAGTTCAATACCCAGTTAAGGCAGCGGAGATCATTCAGAGGGAAATTAACAGGAGATAACTGATAAATGACATCCATTAAACATGACACCTGGAACTAGAACAGTCTACACTAGTGAGCGAAATAAAGGGCTCAGTTCGACATTCCAACCAACTGAAGAAAACCGGAGCGTACAACAGCCGAAACGTTGTGATAAATATGGCAACAAAGATGAGGATGGTAGTCTAAACAATGTAAATAGTTTATATTGTTCGAAGTACAGTGAAACGTAATCATCTTATGTGATTAATTTTCTTCAAGTTACATGACTTGTTGCTGCTCATGAAGGTCCTCCACTGATGTGGTTTCTGTACTTTGGTACTGTTCTTTGTTTGGAATACTGTAGCACCAGTTCACGAGGTTCGAATAAATACACTCTGACCTAAAAGCTCCATTTACTCATTTTTAGTCATTGGCCAGAGAAATTCAATTTCTACGCGTGTCATCTTTGATATTTCTGAAGAAGTTTGACGCTATATATGAAAGCCATGACGCTATATATGAAAGCCATGATATGTGGAGGCACATTTAGGACAGGACTGTTAGATAATGTTTTTCGAAGCCTATTTTATGTTATAATTCATTATCTCTTCTAGTAAAGAGAACTTTGTTTAAAAAAAGAGTGCATAGCGAGAATATTATTAAAGATACCTACCGGAAGTACGTTGGAGAAATATGGAGATTAATACAGGCAGTTATTTTTATATATAAATTCATGTAGTTCTCAAATTTAACTGTTAAATTAGCCTAAGAAAAGAAAGGCTATTTGAGCTGATAAATCAATGAGGTGTTGGATAAAGAATCCACCTCCAATCACTCTTACCCGAACGAAACATTTCTAAGCACTCATTATCCTGTGTTGTATATATATATATATATATATATATATATATATATATATATATATATATATATATATAATAGTAATAATCTTATAACTATAAGCGGCTGTACTCGTCCTGCAAAACCTTAAGTGTTTTAGCTTGTAAATGAACAGACAAATATCCCCCCTCCAAAAAACGAACATGTACTTCAGGCGAAAAAAATCGTCTAGAATCAAAGTTCACAGTCCAAAGAAAAAAACCCTCCGTCACAAGTAAAGTAAACTAAACAAAGTGCTCAATACGCTAAGTAGAGCAAACTAAGTAAGAAAACCTAAAGAGCCAAACAAACTTACCTAGGTTTCACCTACGCGGATCGTCAGGGTAAACTGGCCATTATAGCCTGACGTTCCGCGTAGGTGAAACCTAGTAGGTTTGTCTGACTCTTTAGGTTTACTTATATATATATATATATATATATATATATATATATATATATATATATATATATAAAGAAAGAACAGTGTTATGACATAGTACCTATTCTATTGTAAGAGACTCTCCCACAGATAATAAGTAGCAGTGGCCAGTGGAGCTGAGTGGGGTTGAGCGAGTCAGTCGATATCGGACATTGAAGTACCAACCATCACAACGAGATTTCTGCGTCATTAACTCTTAATTCAAGTTCCTAACTTTTTGTACGTGGAACCTAATTTAGGACGACTTATTGAAATACAAGCCTCCACTGTGAAAACTACTCTACAACAAACAGTAAGATATATAATCCGATGTCCTTTTTGTATTTTTTATTTTTATACAAAACAGTGCTCAATGTAAATTTACAGAGCATAAACACCCCTTTTAGAAAGAATCTTTACGTATACAAGTACGAATTTAACGGGAAAATGCCGAAAAACCTTTTGTCGTTAATAATTTTAAAAAAACAAAAAAAAAAACAGACGGCATGCGTTTAACAGATGTCAGAATTCGTTGAGAAATGCACCCCTACCCTGCCTAGATTTAACCTCTTTTTCGAACGTAACTCATAATTGATACAGCAATAGTTAATAAAAATGGACAAGCTACAGCCCCTGTCTGAATGATTGGATTTCTCTGTATCCTTGAAAACAAAAAAATATGAATTGTATGTGGGTTTAAAACTCGGTAAATTTAAAAATAAGTTATTCTAAAATTCGCTTGAAGATGAAACAAACTAATGATTTTAATTTAATTATATAATTATATTTGAAGTTTTCAGCTTCGATTTTTGAAACATGGTTATTACTGTCTAGCGAAGAAACCATATCTTAATTCAGTCAAATTATAATATATATATATATATATATATATATAAAATGCATTACCACTTTCTGAGGGAATTGAACCCTCAAAATGGTGCCTCCAAATTATTCAACTTTCTGTGGATTGCAACTCAAGAGAAGTTTCAGATTTTAAGTAAAGAAATTATTGTGATAAGCATCTCCAAGAAAAATCGAATTTATGACATCTTGGACGAACCATCCTTTATCCAATTCTCTGGCTGTGTCTGAAGTTTTCCTAAAAACGCCTGCGATCAACTGTCAAACATGGTAGTACTCTGTTAATGGTCGGGAGAAAGATTTGGAGAAATATTCACCCAGCGCTTCGAAGAATGCTTCAGCAACATTAAGGCGGAAAATATATTTATAAACTTCAGGAATTAATACTTTACATTTTTTTCCAATCATGAAATGGTAAAGAGCACCACACATTTCATGCAAGGTAGCGCTCCATGCCATGCTGCAAAATTCTGGGCGTGATAAGCGCGAAATGTCGTTCTACTCCTGTTACCGGACACGTACAGGATTGGATATTTCTAGGCTTTATTAGATACAACATTGCATTAGCTATGGGTGAACACTGCTTGCCTTCACGATTTGCTTCAATTTCTGCATTTAACTTTGGTGAAAATTCCCCAGTCGAAGATTGCAAAGCTTGTCACTTCAATGCCTGACAACGTGCAAGAAACCAATGAACGAGAAGAGAAGAGGTCGTCCACCCAGTATAAAGGGAAACATTGATAAAATCAAGTGTTCCACAAATTCTATTTTGCTAATTATCCATTGTTTCCAAATTTGTCAAATGATATATTTATTTGTGAAATGCTTATAGATAGATAGATAGATAGATAGATAGATAGATAGATAGATAGATAGATAAATAGGAACAGAGTGTGACAGCTCGATAGACAGATTGAAAGATAGATCTATAGATACACAGAAAAAGAGAGAATGAGATAGATGGGAACAGATAGATAGATCGAAAGATAGATCAATAGATACATAGATAAAGAACAGAATGAGATAGATAGATAGATAGATAGATAGATAGATAGGAACAGATTGTGACAGCTCGATAGACAGATTGAAAGATAGATCTATAGATACACAGATAAATACAGAATGAGATAGATAGATAGTGACAGATAGACCGAAAGAGAGATCAACAGATACATAGATAAAGAACAGAATGAGATATATATATATATATATATATATATAGATAGATAGATAGATAGATAGATAGATAGGAACAGATTGTGACAGATTGATATATAGATCGAATGATACATCGATAGTTACACAGGCAAACAACAGAATGACATAGATAGATAGATAGATAGATAGATAGATAGATAGATAGATAGATAGATAGATAGATAGATAGATAGATCTATTTATGGTGTTTCCATACATAGTATGACAATATGCTTCATCTTTGAAGGATCTGTTAAACTAACAGATTCTTAAACAAGGAACTGAAGAGCAAGACTTCCACTACACTTTCCCATTTTTCATTCCCATGTCAAATACGATATTTATTTTCAATGAAGATTACAAAAAAAAAGACTCTAGACATAATTCATTATCGTGCGTATGATGAAAAAACAATCAATTATTTACACTATGCCAACTTGTCCCTCACCCCCGTTGTTATCACAATGTTTCGGTGTTGTGGCCTTTGCTATCCCTCAGGTGAATGTAAATCCGGCTAATTTACAAGGAATTCTGAAGTGAAACCTTTGTTTAATCTAGTTAATTCATTAAGTGTTAATGAACCGGACTTTTTTTGTTTTACTAATGAAAATATCGCCAAATACGAACTTATAAATTATATCAATAATATAGTAAATGTCATAACGCGATACAGTGCGTTCCAACATTATATGCAAATCGCATTTCATATAATTATCCTGTAATTTAGGGCAAGTGTTGTCATTTATTTTATCAAAAGATTGGCAGAACTAAAATTCGCAGTAGTCTGTAATATCAATTAGTTCTGCGCAGCATTAAACAAATGGCAAGCATTTAGGTTATTTTCTTTCGTTTCTAAATTATATTCGACATATACATAAGTCTGTCTGCTGGTGTCTACTCCACTTCTATTGACCACTACCAGGTCCATCTTAATTGGTGCCATTTAGTCTTTTGGTCTATCTTTCTGTTACCCATTTAACTGCCAGGTTTCCAGGTTTTCTAAGGTGCTTCTAGATATGTCCTAACTTACGAAAACTTCAAATTGTTTCTGGCACAGTTAACTTGAACCCATCATTTGATATATAGTCATTGCATTTATTGTCAGGATTTTACTCGGCATCTATTGTCATGGGAGTCCAATTTATTCTCCAGATTAATCATAAATCGATAAGTTTTGTATAATAGGTCACTGTGGATTTCAAATTCGAATTTAGTTCGAAGAGAAAATGTCTTAGTATTCAATTTTTACTCAGCGTGTTGCCGTTGTTGCTTAAATTAAACTTGGAGAAGCAATATAAATATTGGATACAGTTTGCTTGATCATCCCGAATTTGACTTAGAAAAACATTACCAATTTCTTTATTTCTCCCTCTACTTCCTTCCCAGCATCACTTGCCGATTGCATCGTTCATCTTTGTATGAACTAGAGTATACATTTAAAATACAAGCTCTATGTCTATCGCCTCTCCAAGACTTGTTTCAGTCTGTATATTTGGGGGGCAGCAATGCCACTTTTATAAAAGTTTCAGTAAATACAACAGACTAGGTACTACGATTCATCGGTTTATTCAATGCATCATGTGTTCTTATAGGAGTTTTCTTTTCTGGACACAAAGTGTGTCAAACAGTTCAGATGTACTATATATTCGAGCTACTTTGGCTATTCCATAAGTTTATTATCTGAATGTATATATATTTTACATATGAATCTAGAATGATGGAATATTTAATTTTATTTTCCAAGCATAGTCAGCACATTGTGGTTGTGTTCATTGTTCATGGTATTTAAACTAACGCCAGGAATGAATATATGAAAATAATGTATTAACGTAATAATACAAACTGGTAAAGCAGGTTAGTAGTCCCAGGAATACGGGTTAGTAGTAAAATATATATATACAGTCTTTGGTATTGAAGAATCGCTGTATGACTTCTTACTGAGTCTACATGCTCGCTCACTGTGACTCCTACAAACGCTGTTACCTCACCCTCACTCTTCCGGTTACCTACAACCTTTTACTCTGTCACTCTGGCCTCGACTCTTCGGTCTTGCTCTCTCGGGTCTTCACTGGCAGTAGTATAAGTATACACTGGGTGAGTACATTTGTATAAAAAGGGGTGGACCCCTCAACAGTATTGGGTGTTTGGTTTTTCTTTTTTATAATTAGTGTTTCCATTATTTATAGTATTTTTATTATATATATATATATATATGTGTGGGGGGGGTGTATAAAGAGATAGATGGATAGATATGAAGTAATTTCCAAATGCAGACAGGATAACAAAATTCTACTACGATACCAACAATTATATCATCAGCAAAAACAGTAGATGAAATCGCATACCCTAAATCTTATCTGTTTTATTCAAAATAACAAAACATGGAACCCAACCCAACAAAGAGTCATACGAAAGAAAAAAGAACAAAATAAATAACAGAAATATATAAATAAATAAATTATGGATGTAAATAAAAGGATCTATCTATTGGTGATAACGATAAATAAAAAACCAATAATCTTAAACAAGAGAACGGCGAATGGCCGGTTTATTTCTTCACAATTAGTTGTCTTATTGAGCTATATAGACATCTTGTTACAGGACAGGTGTGATTTAGTAAGTAGACCGCATTGATACATATAACTGACGTTCACTTTGCAGTGTTTATTCTTCTTATGTTCACGCTCTCTATATCTCTAAACGTTCTCTTCCCGATTTTGACCATTCTTTCCCTATAAATCCAGAAAGAAGAAGAAGAAGAAGAAGAAGAAGAAGAAGAAGAAGAAGAAGAAGAAGAAGAAGAAGAAACAGGACGGGGAAGAAAATCAAGGGTATTATAAATGTATCGGTTGGGTTAACTGAAACGTACATTTTCATTCAGCCTCATATGAACTTAAGAGTAATTTTTGTAAGTACGCAGTGGGTCATGATTTCAGATCTCTGGTTAAAAAGATTCTTCGAATCCGGAAATCATTATTGCTAAATTTTCTTCAAATATTACTGTAGTTGTTATAAGACTTTGTCTTTTTTAAATTTTCCTATTTATAATCTGATATCTGTTATTGTTGTTTTTGCTTGTTTTTTTGTTTTTTTTTTTTTTAATTCTACACATAGTTAGCTAGTTTGGTAAATCTCCTAAGATTTACTAGCTTGAATGACGATCTATAATTGTACCATTTACGTTTGAACGTACCTTCAGTGCATCCTATGTACTATTTATTCTGGCCGTTAATATATATTATTTATGGTTTATATATTATAGCTTCCGTTTTACAAGCTCCATCTAACGGACATCTATTTTTATTTCTACAGTTGCATAAATTACTAGTGTTAAATATATTTTGCTGCACGTTAGTTTTGAAATTTCCGGCGTTTTGTCTATTTATGTTTGTAAATTACTAATGCAGCTCTAGCTTAATTTCACTATGTTTTTTTTTATTAAATATCTTGTATAATTCTGCATTTTTGGGGATGTATTTAGTAAGTAACTGGAAAAATAACTTCCCTTTTTGAAGAGAAAAGTGAAAAGTGGGGCTAAAACAAATTATATTTTTCTTTTCCTCGAATTGTTCATTATAAGTTGTTTAATTTCAGCTTTAAATTCTAGTTTGAATTTTTAACCCGCTACCTTTAAGTTCTTTTCATATTCTTTTTTTTATCCTATTTATTTTGTTCGAAGGTTAGATCTAATATTCACGTATTTCAATTTTGCGTTAGGCTTTATGTATGAGGAGACACTGCCAGCTTGCAGATTTATTTCTACGTCCGGATAGTTGACAACTTTTTATTCATTTCGACTTCTTTTTCAAAGCAGAGACTTTTGAAGACTTTGAAAAGCGCTTTTCTTATAGTGTCATTTGTTCTAATGTTGTCTGGCGTTATCATCAGACCATCATCCCTATACAGACCGTGGTTGTTTATATGTACAATTGTGTTAATTTCATATAAAATATGTAGGCCTATTAACTCCGAAACCTCAGCGAAATCAAACGAACCTTGTGGTACATCAAAGCTGTCTGTTTTTTGATTTTTTAACCCAGGTTACTTGATTGTGAAATAAAAATTGATTTGTGGCAATGTAAAATTATTTCCTTTTGATCAGGTGTTATGTTTAGAAAACCTTTGACGAAGTACAAAGCATCCAGCAGACTTTTTTCAGATATTGATGGATAAACGATTTAATGTCGTATTTTATAAATATATATATTTAAGCCCAACCTTTTTCCACATCAAGTAACCCTTTGTGTCTTAGTGGCTGTACGGCCGTGATTGGATTGGATTGATATATATATATATATATATATATATATATATATATATATATATATATATATATATATATATAGGCAGCAATCCTTCATTTATGCATGTATCATTTAAAACTGCAGACTAAGTAGTAAGTTTAAGCTTTTTATTTCATTTTTCTTGTGTTCAAACAATTTTTTTTTTTTGGACAAAGTGTGTAGAGAAACTGTCCAAATGTTCTATAATTACAATATAATTTTAGCCATTATCAAGGATGATTTTATTTATTCAGTTTAATTCAATGTGTGTGTTGTGTGTATGTTTATAGAGATGTTTTATTTTCGAACGCAGTTAGCACATTGTTGCCATGTTCGTAGTTAATATTGTTAATATTTTGTTTTTTTTTCTTTTTTGTTATTAAGGCTTCCTTTATTTTTAATCTCTTTTTACTGGTGGATGAGGTTTGTGCTTTCTACTAGTATGTTTCGGATGCAGTGTGTTAAGTTTGTGTATGTGTTTAAATACAGTTGTGGTCGGATAGGTGTAACGTTAGGCGTCTGCATAGGCATGTAGTTGTGTGAGCGATGTAATAAATTATGAATTCGGATTGATCAAAAACGCATTACACTTAAAAACTTAATTACAACGCATATCATCTGAAGAAGACCGGAGCGTACAACAGCTGAAACGTCGTGAATATGACAATAAAGACGAGGACAATAGTCCTGTAAATAGTGTAATGTTATTTTTTTCAAGCTGCTGGGCACCAAATAAAATTTTCAAACATGACATGATAAAGTTCTTCATGGACAAAAGGTGTTGGTATTAATAAGTTTTCTTTTTTTTCTTTTATTTGTAGTATCGTTACAGATACATTTTATTTATAACTGATTTTTTTAAGCACCCACCCACACACACACACACACACACACACACACATATATATATATATATATATATATATATATATATATATATATGCTGGAGATGAGAATTCTTTCAATATGCAACCTATGTTCTTTTCTGTGTCTTACGGGTCTTCGCTGTGTGTTATTTTTTTCTTCATGTCTTACGTCGATTTTTCTTTAAAATTTATCGCGGGAAATTAGCTGAAGCGGACAGCAATGTGCCTACTTCATGTCTGAAGATTCCGCAATAAAGTATACACCTGATCCACTTTAACTGTGGTAGCATTTCTGCTAACGAACTCTTTGACCATCGTTTAGACTTCTTACACATCCAAGTCACGCAACTCCGGAAAGGTAAGTGATGTTCCTCAGTTCATTATTACTCAGAGTGTATCTAATCGAAAGAGATAAATTCCTCTCTAAACACGGAAAAAATATAACAAATTAGTTATTCGTTATCTATTACTTACAATTTCATTATGTAAATCTTCTTGTCGTGAGAAGCGTAGGTTGTTGAAAAATGTTATCGCTTTCAGAACTTTAAATACGTTAGTACACCCAGTTGCAATGATTATATCAATTTGCTATATAAAAGAACGTGCAGGAATTAGGGAAAAACTTACGTGTCCATAGTTCATTTGGTACGTGAATTAATGTAGCAAGTCTCTTTGTTACGTTACTGAAGCTACTAAAGTTCTCAGCAAGATTTTTTAATCTAAAGTGAGAATTTTTGTATAAGCTATGTCCCATCATGATTCCTCTTCTTCGTAGCACTTAATAAATTGTCCTTTTTTTCTTTATTTCTCCGAAGACTTGTTCCGCCATTCATTTATTTAAGCTCTTTCTTCTTTTTTTCTTTATGAGCCGTGTCCCTTCAGGACGTAAGTGATCATGAATCTCCACCATTTCCTGTACTTTGTAGCTTTTAATAACATTTGTCTTTTTGCTAACTAGAAGTTTTTGCAACACGCAGTATGTTGAAATCGTTACAGTAT
The DNA here is from genome assembly GCA_963932145.1 of Acanthosepion lycidas. Lineage (NCBI taxonomy): Eukaryota > Metazoa > Mollusca > Cephalopoda > Sepiida > Sepiidae > Acanthosepion > Acanthosepion lycidas. The sequence continues at coordinate 8,765,787 of OZ010592.1, read as the reverse complement.
TTAGTATTGTTAAAGTTATCGCTAACATTTTTGTCAAGGTTTGCAAACTCTACTTTTCGTTCAACTTCGTAAACCATTCAATGAAATATAAAAAAATTAAAGAGCGGATACTCTAAAAAAAATTAAGAATTTGTTATTTTAACCATCAAATAGTTTTTTTTTTGTTAAATAGTGGAAGTATTTTGTATGTTAAATAATAAAAGTTTTAATTTTTACAAAAACATTAATTAAAATATATTGTACTGAGCTACACAGAACCAAGCTAGTAGAACCAAGTATAATTTGTACCTGCTTACGTGTTTGGACTTCTCCCCAAAATTTGGTTTCGATCGGTCAACGTATGGCTATTTTAGAGAGTGTGTGGGACGGACGGACAGACGGACGGACGGACGAACTAACTGAAGTCCCAGGACTTTATATATAGCCTCTCCGAAACCTTGTTCGGCTATCCATTTACTCAAGCTCAGTCGGTAGTTTATGCGTTGTTTTTCTCTGTCCCTCTTGGCTTTCCTCTATCCTGTGAGTATGAAAATTTCCAAACCCTCTTTCCTCAATATATGCCCGAGAAATACCAAATGTTTCTATCTGATGTTAAGTCATTTTCAGTATCTGTCTATATTTCTGAGATGAGGTATCATGTGCACTATTTACATTGTTCGGACTATCATCCTCATCGTTGTTGCCATAGTTAATACAACGTTTCGGCCGCTGTACGCTCCGGCCTTCTTCAGGTAGTTAGAATGTCGAACTGAACCCTTTATTTGGCTCGCTGGGGTAGACTGTTCTATTATAAACAGATCATTTACTTAAATATTTGTATCTATAATAACATTCTTATTATAGATACAAATATTTAAGTAAAGACATAAAGATGTCTTAAAATAATTGACGGACTTAGTCCATTTCATTATATATATATATATTGAGATATGTGTTATTGAAGACAACGGAAATTATCCGTTTAATAATATTTCTTTCGATATTTTCTTGCTTTCTTTGTATTTGGTGTGTTGCTGAGCGCTTTCGGTTTGCGTCAACTCTCATCATGGTTGTATGTTTTTGGTTTGAAGTAGGATGCTTTTTATTTTTATACATAATATTTTGGGGTATTCAGGCTGTCTTGTTAGATTAATTCATTAGCCATTTGGATGGGATTGGTTTTTATTATTTGGAGGATTAGTTATTAAATATATTTAAGATGCTTGTACCAGTATTAAATTTTATTTTATGTATGTTGGGTTTTTACTTTTTAATTGAGATGACTTCGAGAATTTGTAAGCGTTTTTTGCATTTTCTTTTTTTTATAGTATTTTGGTATTGTTGATTAGGATTTTTTTTATTTCGGAGGATTTTAATTTTTCATTAACGACACAGAATGTTGTTATAAGGTGATTTTTGACGGCGCTGGTGTCATTAAGATGGTATGTAAAACGACGTGAGTGAGTTGTGGTTTTGTGTCCGATGTATGTGCTAGGGTTATTATTTGAGAAACACTTTCAAAACGAGCATGTAAACCTGTCTGTACACTACATTGGTTTTATTGAGAAACAGTTTGAGAGGATTTAAATAGTCAAATTGAAATTTATATATATATATATATATATATATATATATATATATATATATATATATTTATAATATTTGTTCTCTGTAAATTTACAGTGAGCACTGTTTAGTAAAAATAAAAATATCAATAAGAAAACCGGATTACATAACTTACTGTCCTTCCTTTTTTTTTACTAAACATATATATATATATATATATATATATATATGTGTGTGTGTGTGTGTGTGTGTATGTGTGTAACTTTCCAAGATGAAATGGCCAAACAAAATGTATTTTTTGATTGAACTGATGACTTTTTATTATCTCTTCGTAAAAACTGGCTAAAATATTCCGATCAACATAAGTTGAATCCATAAATGTTGAAAAAATTACGTGAACAAATATAATTAATCTTGTCTTGCAGAAAGCATTTAAGCTTGAAATAATGATTAACGAGTCTACAGTTGTTGAAAGTTTCCCGCGGTTCGTCCACATTGGGAATCCCATGCCATATAAAATTCAGCATTATATATTCCAGTAAGGTTTGATGTGTTCAAAAAGCAACACACACAACTCAACCCAAACCTATTTTTTAATCAAAATATGAATCGCAATCAAAATTTTCAAAATATCTTTCGCTATTATTTAAAGAATTCCCCTCAAAATACCAGTGAAAAGGCTCGGAAATTATTTCATTTATTCTGATGGATGGTTCTGCTCAGGTTTGAAGTCGATTCTTTTCTAGTTTTAGTCTTTCTATTCACATTGAAATTGGTTGGGACTTGTTGAGAGTTTCCATGAAAAGACTCCCCAAGTCTGCCCAGCCTATCTTCCTTCTGTTGAAGCAAGTTTTCAAAGCAGAATACTTTAATGAACATTAAGTTTGCTATGCGCGCAAATTGTTCACTTTCCTTGATCGGCGCCTTCGATTGTAGATTTGGCAGCGAAGCGACGGGTAATAACTTAAGTTCAGTCGATTTTGGAAACGAATAACTTGTTGGATTTTAATGACGCTAGTTAGTAATTAACAGAGGACGTCGACTGACAGGTTGGCTACATTTTAGGATGGAGATTGATTTTGGCTACGGCGACGTTGGATTTAAGGGTCGTCCTGGTAATGAAGGCTAAGCTAGCGATGTATTACAAGTGGAAAGATGGGTGTCAGTATGTTTACGAAAAGGTCGTATTGTAGACGATTGTGAAAATAATGACAACGCTGACACAAAAGAAGAGAGAGGAAACACATAAAAGGGAAACAAAAGACAAAAGAATGAAACAAAAATGAACTAAGGAACAAATACATTCTTTTAGGTGCCGTGTCCCTTCAGGACGTAGGTGATCATGGCCCACCACATCTTCCTGTCCCTACTATCTCTTAATAAATTTTGTCTGTTTGTTATTTCTCTCAAACCCTGGTTTGGTTTAGTTTATTTTGTTTTACGGCATATCAACTTTAATGGATTACTTAATGCCGACAATTTTTTTTTAATGCTGGTAATATTTTGTCAAAAATCTGTTTCTAGTAATATTTTTTCTTCAAAAATGTATTGCTGGCAATATTCTTTTTCAAAAAGGTAAAGCTGGTAATATTTTTTTTTTCAAAAATGTGTTTCTGGTAATAGTTAACTATTTGCCCATAGCTGGGACCCTAACAGTTGCGTCTTTAAATCAGCGCTTGCGGGTCAGTGCCTGCAGGTCAGTGCAGGCAGAATGGAAAATAAGGCATCACTCACATGACCACGCAAACAATTCTGAACTCTATCAATGTTGGATGGTGATTATGGAGCATTTCCAGCTCAGATATATCAGCATTACTCTATTTTTTTCTCTGGTATAATTATTGTTGTGGATCCCGAAATGAATTTGGTCTCCAAGAAATGACAAACGCAATAATTAAATATAAGAAATAAAATGTATTTATACAATCATACAAAGAGTAATACTGTTAGTAAGTCCAGGAACGTGGTTAGTAGCAAACACAGATAGATATATATACAGTCTCGAAGTAGGACTTCCTTAGAGTCTACGTGCTTGTAACTGACTTCTACAAGAAGTTACCTCACACTATCTCCGTTCGTATATTCTCTCACTCTCCGTATATCTTCTTACTATCCGACTATCGACTAGTATTTAGTCACCTCCACGAGGGCATCATGTGGCACAAGGCCGGTTTAACGTGGGATCTCCGAGCCCGTGGGCTCGGCCAAAAATATACCCTTTGAACCCGTATAAACTGGTTCAGGGTCGGTTTAATTCTCCGAACGAGATTCCGCCCTTCGGCGTAGCCTCGTTCGGGTTCCTCCCCACCCGAAGGCAGAGAGTTCAACCGTTCAGCCGATCGTCCGACAACGATTCGACTACCGACTACCCTCACTGACTGTAATTCTGGGTATTTAACGGCAGCAGTCCAGGTACACTTGGTAGAGTCCACTTATATGAAAAAGGGGTGGACCCCAAACAATTATTTGCAGACATTTCTTTTAATTCGTGGAAAACTATGGTATAAGAATTGTGGGTAGTGGAGAAATCCCACTGTAGGAATAAACGAAAGCAATACAGATTTTTCATATTGATTAAATCAGATGTGGTTTTTAGCGCAAACATTAATGGCTAGTATTCATGCTTTGTTAAAAAAAAAAACAAAAAAAACAGATGTTTCAGGGACAGAAATCCAGGATTCCAAAAACAAGAAATTTACGAACGAATTCGAAATCGATACAAATGTCAATTTCTTTTTAACCTACTGGTTCTTTTCTTCTCATTCTCTTTCTTTACCTACAAATCATATTTACTAACCTCAGATGTTAGAGTGATATTATTCATCGAAATATTACCCGGCGCCGGCAGAAACGAACGCAAATGCCACGTGGGCCAGTGAGTAAGCAGAACTGGCGCTGTGGGATGAACCAAATGTCGGGCTAAGGTGCCTAACGCGACGCCCATGAGATCACCAAAAGGCTGTCGATTGATATAGACAGCGTGACGGTGGCCACGGAAGACCAAATCCGCTAAGGTGTGTGTAACAATTCGAAATGGATGGCGCTGGAGCGAGGGACCGATGCCGGACCGTCACGCCATTATATTATCCGGATGTATTTTATTAAATGAAACATTCTAGCGAGGGTTAGCATTAGAGACTGGTGCTGCAGAACAACAAAAATTAATATGTGGCAAATAACAGAAACCACATTCAGTAGCAACAATAAATAAAATGGTTATTCCATGTAAATCGAACAGAAAGTAATGGCATAATCAAAATGTTAGCGTTCCACACAATTTCGAGCAAAAGATTCAGTACTAGAAAGAAGTACAACAGTTATTGGATCTGTGTCACCTCTTTTCCTAAAAATTGTTTGGATCTTTTCTGTTAATTCACCCCAAATAATGTAAAGTTACTTATCGCAAATATTAATTCACTCCAAGAAATTATAAATTTTAAATCAAAATTTGTTTACAATATCTTTTATTCACCTTTCGTAAGTGCGGATGATATCCGAATTACTTACAAGGGTTTTTTTACAATTTAAAAGAAAAGAAAAAATCTTTTTTTTTTTGGTTGTTTATCGCGGTGAGCGCGAACGTTGACCCCACACTTAGAAATAACGCACACGTGTCACTCAGATTTTGGGTGATCCAACCGCAGTACAATGGATGAGCCTCGCTCCGAGAAGATTTGGTTTTAATTTTAGTAAATAAGAAGCATTTTTATTTTGGGGTGAATTAATATTTTAGGCTATATGAACAGAAAACATCCAGTATAAAGATGTTATAAATTTCAAGATGAGGAAAACCGGAGGCCACACCAGCCGAAACGGTGTGATAACAACAACAAAGATGAGGACAATAGTTACAATGTTAATAGTGTAAACAATGATAATACTTATACCATAAATTCAAACAGAAAGTAAAGTATATCCTTCAGTATAATAAGACAGGGTAGTAAAGTCATCGCTATTCAAATTTCTTTTGAAAAGTTGTAGCGTACCATCCATTAAAATTTCAATGTTCTACACATATTTCACTAAAATATTTATTATTTTACGATATTAAAGAATAGAAATGAACAGAATATTTAACCACTGTGATTTTTCTTATAATTTACTTTTCAAAACTTTTCTTTTAGGCAAGGTGCTAATTAGACATACACAGCAATCCATTTTAAGATTGTTAATTAATCTAACCAACTTTGTTGTGCTGACATTATTATATTTCTATATATTAATAAACTATGAAAATAATAAAATATTGCCTTTCATTAAAAATGAAGACAGAAAACTTTATTAAAAAAAAAATAAAAACAAATATAAAACAAATATAAACTAACTTTACATTCTTCAAATTATTGTCATATTCACGAGGTTTCGGCCGTTATACTCTCCGGCCTCCTTTATGTGATATACACTGGAATTTCGAACCCTTCATTTTGTCCACAGGTAGATTGTTCTAGTTCTACCTGCCATATCTTTTCTGGATATCTCTGCTGTTTTCCTGGGATATCCTACTGGGGAGAAGGTGAGAGTTTAATGGAACTGACATCCATTAAAACATTGCCCGTGGAACTAGAACAGTCTACCCCAGTGAGCGAAATAAAGGGTTCAGTTCGACATCCCAACCACCTGAAGAAGGCCGGAGAGTACAACGGCCGAAACGTTGTAATAAATATGGCGACAAATATGAGGACAACAGTCCGAATAATTTATATATATATGTATATATATATATATATATATATATATATATATATATATATATATATATATATATATATATATGCCTTTCTCTCAGTGAGTATAGCATGAGCGTCAAAATGTGGCGTTTATCTTCTATGTAGTTAATGTCTACCGTAATGGCTAATTGCTTTTGAAGTCGCTTACTCAGGAATATTTGTGTTTATGCGACATCCACTGAGCTTACGTTAGTTACACTTTTGGGGAGAGAACGTATAAACTGGCGTGATCAGCAATTTGATCGAGAAGAGTACGGTCACACTCTCAGTGATGACGACTTGTGACTTCGTATTAGTACAACTATTAGCCGTAAACAAAAGGTTTAATCTACCCAATGTCACACACTAACCTTGAGTCAATCCGTGGTATGGGTTTCAGTCACTTTACAACAGTAGCGCATTTTGAGATCATCTCTTCAGGGCGACATTATTTGACCATGGTCACATTCGAGCCCGAATTTCATAGACAAAATACAAATACCCTAATTTGTCAACCATGCACCAAGCAAACACTATGCTTAAAAATATACATTTCTATCGTATTTTTTTTTAAATTATATATTTCCATAATTTCTAAATCCTACTTGACTTGCTTTAGGACATATAAGACAAGGATTTTCGTCGCTATATTCTTGAACGATCTATGGAGAATCAGTTTATTTTTACGGCTTATCAACCGTTCATAGGTTATTTAAAGTCGAAACCTATTCTCGTATTGAATAAATACTTCTTTTATTTAAAGAGTGAATTTTGCATTTACATTTTTTTAGAATACCAATGATTTTTCCCGATACAATTTGATTAGTTGACTACTTTTCTACGGCTTATCAACTCATTTCAGGTTATTTAAAGCCAGAAAAATATATATTTTATAGTGTGAGAATTTTTTTGGAGATAATAATGATTTAATGACGTAAGTCTTAGTAATTAATCCATAGCTGGTAAAAGAAGAGGAGGACTCATACCTTTCTCAATGGTATTTGCTTGTTAGTGAATATAACAATCCCAACAGGAATTTGAACTCGGATTTATCGATTCAAAAACGAGCCATTACACCACCCGCACATCGAAGCTTACAGCACCTGGTATTCCCAAGTGATCACTAACCCGGCTTGACATTGCTTAACTTCGGTGATCCTACGAGACTTCTAGATACATATCCTACTATGTAAGTTATAACTGGCGGGTAAGGATGGATTCATGCCTTTCTCATGCCTTGCACGTGTATGAATATAACGAATTCGACTAGAATTCGAACTCAGCTCTTCGAGTTCTCATAGTGAACAGTTATCCACTACGCCGGTCGCACATCCCCGCCTAAAAATATATGTCTTGTATATCAAAATGGTTCTAGCAGACCTACTATTTACACATAGATAATAGGAAAAATGGATTCATTCTTTTCTCAAAGGCGTAAGTTCAAAATAAAAGTAAGTAATTTGAACTCGTTTCATCAAATCTATTCATCAAGCCAATAACCGTTAAATCAGCTGTTCCCAAACGATGCGGCACGCTTCATTGGTTTGGTGGAAGAGGATAACAGGTGAGGCGGAATGATTGAAAGACAATCAAAGATTAAGAAACAGTTTTAAACAATTCATATGCTGAAATCAAATATGGTTTCAAAATTAATAGTGGATTACATAAAAAATTATAAATAATTATTGACCGATTTTAATATAGTAATATGTTTGCATTACATCAAGTATTAAGAATATAGTAACAAGAGTCTGAAAATTGGAGGAGAGAGTTATCAACAATAATGTTCTGACTTCACATCCGCGGTTATCTACTTTTAATCCCCTCTCTCTTTTTTATTTTTAAATGTACTTTTTATCACATAAAATTTGGCGAGGCGCGAGCAAATTAACATTCCGAAAATGCTGCCCAGGAAAAAAAAGGTTCGAGAACCACTGCGATATATCAACCCCACCTCTCATAATATATAATCAGAATAAAAAAAACTAAATCAATATTCAAATTTTTGACCAGACTACAGCTTACCTCGACATTTGAACCCGCCGGCCTTCTTCGCGTGCCTGTCTCAATTGATAATCTTCCGTTAATTTAGAAAACGTTTTGATTCAATTCACAGGAGATGTTTCGGATGATGGGAGTTATTTTGTATCTGTCAATTCTCTCCTGTAAATTATTACTTGTCCCTTAAAGTAAACCAGAGTTTATAACATTTTACATTAACCGATACAGTGATTGAACTCACAACTCCCTGATAATTCCATTTCTATGTGACAATGACAAGCAAGATGAAGATAGTTCGAACAAATTATTTCATAAAAATAGTAAAATATCAAAACGGATTTCAATAGAAAAGAATCAGAAAATTCGGCAACACTCGGCATTTTTTATGTTATTCACTCCACTTAGACAACTGCCTTAAAATATTCCAGAAAAAATATTTTTAGTTTTCCCATGTTCCATTCAAATAAACAAGGGTGTTCTGGAAATAAAAATGGCAATTGGCCGAAGAGAATTCTGGGATATTTTGAGAATGATTGTTTATCTATTTTTGAATACGATAAATTTTATTTCGATTTTGTTTTAATGAAGTTTGCAATATTCCGAACTAGAAGTTGTGTTTTAAGGGGCTTCCAAACTAAAGAGAATGAGAAATAAAAGAACAATTTTATTTTTCATTATTAAAGTTTAAACGTGTATTCGAAAGGAATTTTTTGATTTAATGTTTCTATTTCAATAATTAATTTTTGGACAAAAAACTGCAATTATTTTTCGCCATTGCTGCTAGCAATTACAAGCGTCTTTCTGAAGGTGTGAATATTTTTAGTAATGAAGTTTATAAATAATAAACTTCATATTATTGTATTTAAAAATATAATTTACCCTCAGTGTTTTGCCCTATCTTTTTTATTTCTTAATGTTTTTTATTACTAAAGAAATTTTCTTAATTAAATTAAAAAACACAAATGTAATATCGTATTCAAAAAGAATTCTTATTGTTTGGCGCCATATTGCTTGCTTTTATGAATGGCGAACACAAAAGCACGGAAAAATATTCGGGTTAAAATTTTCTGAAATTGTTGTAGGAGGAGGCGCTGAAAATTTCAACTTCGTAAAAATCTGATCAAATATTAGACATTAATCCTTTCTTGATCTAGCTGAGGACATATATACGATGGTATAAACATCTTTTTTAAGCAACCGTGTCTAAATTAAATTAAGAAACACTGGTACAAACGTCAGTTTGGTCTGCGCAAAACTGAACAAATGATAAACGCACATTGAAGCAAAAAGAGTTACTTAGGCTGGTGCAAAAATAATGTCGTTTTCTCACATAGTAACATATGTGAGAAAACGACATTATTTTTGCACCAAACTAATAGATATTTTATACTGTACTGAAGAATTCTATAACTTATACTTGTTTAAGTACATGGAGGCATTTTCTTATTTATTAGATCAAAGAATAACATTTCAAGCAACCACCTAAGAAACTTGAATACTAATTCCTTTTATTAGTCTCAAAAAACCGCTTAAAATCCTTAGTTGCTTATAATAACAAATATCTATCAATCCACATACACGCAGGCGCATACGCACGGACGCACGCAAACACATACAAACACACACAAACACAGACACACACACATATATATATATATATATATATATATATATATATATATATGTATGTGTGTGTGTGTGTAAAAACAGAGCATTTGCTTAAATAAATTGTATCTATAAAGATAAGGTGAAACAGAAAATATATTAAATATATATATATATAGTATATATTATTAATTACCCATATAAGTACGTTTACATTACGACTAAGGTACAAAAAAGTTATGAAGTGTTCAATACAAAATCTGTTTAATACAAAAAAACAACCGTCTTGAATAGTTCATAATTTTTCGCAGCTGATGAATGGTAAAACCATGAAATTCTGTACTGTAAACGAAGAAAAATGTTTAATCTTACTTATTATAAAACGCAGATTCTGCGTGTGTGTGTTCGTTTATATATTGGATCGGATTTCCTACATTTTTCAACCGATTTCGACAAAACTTCACAGGACTACGTAAAATTACCTTGCGGTGGTTCTGACAGCGCCAAAAATTGGAAAAACACAATTGTTTTCTGCATGAAATTAATTTGAAAACACGATTAAGAAGCATTAATGAAAGGGGGACAACTCATATCGAGTTATACTTATTATTAGGTTGGTGCAAAAATAATGACCTAATAATGTCGTTTTTGACGTATTTTTTAACGTCAAAAAACGACATTATTACGTCATTATTTTTGCACCAACCTAATAATATCGAGTTATCGAGTTATACTTATTATAAAACCCAGGTTGGTTGGTTGGTTGGTTGGTTGGTTGGTTGTGTGTGTGTGTGTGTGTGTATGTGTGTGTGTGTGTGTGTGTGTGTTCGTTTATATATGGAATCGGATTTCCTACATTTTTCAACCGATTTCAACAAAACTTCACTTTTTGGGGGCAGGTAGTGTTTCTTATTGTCTTGCACACTTTTTTCTTTATTTTTACATTCAGAATGCTTTAAAAATTCCATTTACAAGACAATTGTTTATAATAAAATTCTATTCAATCGGTAGACTCATAACGATTGAAAGCAATGTTTTTGTTTGAATTTGAATTCGTAAAAAATAATAATAATAATAATTAAGACATGCGTATCCGTCAACCTTAAACAATAATCTTTGTCAATTTTATTTTTCAGTCTTTATGGTGGTCGATACTTGATCTATCTCTTACTGTTACATCATCGGGCAACGCCGGGTTCTACTGCTAGTTATTAATATATACTTTATAGCTCTTTTTCATTGACCACTCTTTTGTCCACACCAGACATTAAATAAATATTAATTTGCTCACCTGTATGTATAGGTAATCACTCACATATATGGTTGATAGATCTCTTTATTTTGATTAAATATATCTACATTTATAATCCATATATATATATATATATATATATATATATATATATAAAAGTGATCACTTGGAGGTGACAGTCTGTTTCATGCTAGATGCAATCGTCTGGCCAAAATTTAACAGTCCCCCCACGAGGAATGTATGTGGAACAAGGCCGAGTTTAACGTGGGTTTCTTCTAGCCCGTAGGCTTGGCAAAACTATACTCCCTTAGAACCCACATAAGCGGGTTCGGGATCTGTCTACCTGCCAAAGGGTAAAGTTTCGTCCGGCTTCCTCTCTGCCAAACAGTCAGAGACTGCGTTTGGACTGCCTAAACGCAATCGCCAGGCCACGAGTGCTGTTATTTCTCTCGGCTATTTATATATACGGATCAGTGGTCCATTGTGGGTAGTCTATTTTGGTGGTTATTTTACCGGAAGTCGTTTATTTGTTTGTTTATTTGGGTTAAATTATTTTACTTGTTTTTATTTACTTGTTTTATTTATTTTTTACTTTTTTTTATTTCTTATCTTATATATTTATTTATCTATTTATTTATTTTTATTTTTATTAGTTGGCGTTTTTATTAACGCAGTAAAATTTGTTTATATCGCTTATTTAATAGTTTTGTTTTCGTTTGGGAAGATAATTAAATCTCTTTATTCAATTTTGGCGTTGATTGTTGTGGTTTATTCTAGCTAATATTTTGGCGGGAGCAGTTTTTAATTTGTTTATTAATTCATGTATTTATTTGGATTGATTATCTTTATTTGTTTTTTTTTCTAACGATTAGTTTATTGGGATCAGTTTGTTAGTTTATTTATTTATTTATTTGGATGGATTTAGATTAATTTATTTTACTTGTTTTTTATTATTATTTATTTATTATACTGTATATTTTTATTTACACTTTTCTGTTTTCAATTTTTCTTTTATCGTTATATTAACAGTTATAGCTTTTTTTTCGTCCGATTTTTGTGTCTGATTTTTATAGTCTAACTAATATTTTGGTCATAATGATTTGTTAATTTGTTTATTATTTACTTTATTTATTTGGCTTCATTGGTTTTGTTTTTATTTTTTTTTATTTTTTTTTCTGTTTCGCCTATTCTAACAGGTGTGATTGGGTAATTTGTTTGGGTTAATTAATTTTACTTATTTTATTGTCATTTTGTTTATTTATTTTTTCTTTTAATTTTCTTTTTTTTCTGTTTTCGATTTTTAAGTAACGTAGTAATAAAATTTTTTTCATGTCTGCATTTAGAGATGAGCTCAAATCTTTTATTTAATAATTTATTTTGGTCTGGGAAGGTAAAGATAGCTATTTTTCCTCCAAGGAAAGTTTGCAAGTTTTTGACTGGTTGTTTTAGGCTGATGATCTCTTCCTTATTTTTCTAAGATATTTTTTGTGTGACGTGCGCTTTGTTTTTAATTTCCCATATATACTTAGAAAGCATTGTGCTTTTCACATATTCACTATTTGTAAAAGAGGTTTTGTTTGCATAATATCTTTGTTTCCAGGGTCCTTCAGTTACTCCTATGTATACTTTTTCTTCGTTATCTGGTGATTTTATCGTAGCTTGGTATATTACGTTGTTTTGTAAACAATTACCGTTTAAGGGACATTCGTTCTATACTCTGCAATTGCACTTGGGTTTAATTTGTTCGTGTGGTTTGTTGATAATTTTCCTGGCGTGCTTTTTTATTATTTGTGCCATGTTCTAGGTGCAACTCTAGCTGATGTTTACTGTGTTTTTGTTGGATATTTTGTGTAGGGTGCTTGATTCCGGGAAGTGTTTGCGAAAGAGTTTGAAGAATATTTTTCCTATGTTTGTTTTCACGTTTTTGCTATACAGTTGGTTGAACCATATGATATTTCTTTTCCTGTTGGTCTTTTTTGTGTTCTGTGGTGAATATGTAAGTCTTGCTGGGGATCCGCTATCTTTTACACACACACACACACACACACACACACACACACACACACACACACACACATATATATATATATATATATATATATATATATATATATATATATATATATATATATATATACTGTAAATTAATTGATTTAAAATATGTTTTTTCGCTAGACAGTTCTAACCATGTTTCAAAAATGGAAGCAAAAAGCTTCGAATTTAATTTTGTCATTAAATTAAAGATATTAGTTCCATTTCATCCTCAAGCTAATTTTGGAGACTTCAAAATTCACTTGAGGATGCAATGGAAGTAATGTCTTTAATAATATTAATGTCTTTATAATATTAATGCTCTGTAAATTTACACTGAGCAATATTTTGTAAAAATAAAAATATCTATAAGAACACCGGATTATATATCTTATTGTTCTTTCTTTTAAGGATATATCCCCCGGAGAAAATATTTCCACTCATAAGTCTATCGAGATAGTGCCAATCGCTCATAAAACATTAACATCCGTGTTAAAAAAAAGAAGCTTTTCAGCTATATTTCTAAGCTAAAAGTAAGTAATATTTGTTTCAAATCGCATTAATTAAAATACAAACCAGGTAATCTTTCTCAAGTAGATTTTCAAAAAAGTATATTTTACTTTTTTTAAGATGTGCAATAAAGAAAAAGGACGTGGTGGTTTTAGCTTTGTAAGTATGGCCGAAATCATCCATTTTAGCAATTTAAACAAATTTCATTCTAATCAACTTAAATTTATTTTGAAATAAAGGAAAGTATTAGGCTTATTGGAAATATATATATATATATATATATATATATATATATATATATATATATATATATATAAAGAGAGAGAGAGAAGGAGTGATTAAATAGGCTGCTTAATGAAATTTGAAGGTTGAAACGCACAAAATGATATCAATATTGTTAATAAAATTGATACTTATTAAATATTGACCTTTGATTCAAACCAGCACCGAGAGATGAATTTTAAAGTCGGAATTTTCGAGCACGCTTGTGTTCTTATTCAATGATACGAGGAATAAACGAAGTGGGACTTACTCTTCTGAAGAATGCTGGGGAACTTATACTCCCTGAGTAAACCCAAATGACAATTTAATCCCTCAATGTTTAATTTTATATGGAAAATAAATTTCAAATTTATCTCTTCGTTTTTCGTTTCAGTCAAAATTTTGATATGTAATAAATATCAACTTTATTGACAATATTATCATCATTATGCTCGTTTTTTATCCTTCAAATTTCATAACAGGCCTATTTAATCTACATATAATGAGGACACGTCGACCACTTTTCATTTTAATTACACACACATACACACACATATATACATATATATATATATATATATATATATATATGTGTGTGTGTGTGTGTGCGTGTGTATGTGTGTATGTATTAGCCACATTCGTTGATATTTACTTACACTGATTGCCATGAAAATATTTTTCAGCATTCTAACGATATTTTTATTTTTGTTTACAAATACTTGTTGCAAAATATAATCCTTATATGTACTTATATATATATATATATATATATATATATATATATATATATATATATATATATATAGGCGTGTGTGTCTGGGTGTGTATGTGTTGGTGGGTGTATGTGTGCGCGTGTGTATATATATATATATATATATATATATATATATATAGGTAAAAATCCGTTGGTAAGTAATCAAAGTGAGCCCTATTAATATAAAATATAAAAACTGATCCACGGAAGAAATTTATTATAGCCCATAGAAATGAATTACATAAAAATGAAAATCAATTGTACCCAATTTTTATGGCCATTTCGCTCCCTGGGATAAATTCCCTGGAGCTTGTCAATAGTAAAACGTTTGATAAAAAAAACGAATCATTTTTTTTTTTTTTTTTTTTTTATTGTCTTTAATTTAAAATTAAAAAAGGATAGAAAGAAAGAAGAAAAAAAACATAGGAGAGCAGAGAAACAAATCGCAAGTAAGTGAAAAGTCATTTAAGAGAGAGATAGGAATATAAAAAAAAAGAAAAAGAAACACCAGATAGTGAGGGGAAAGGAAAGGAAGACAGGACATATATATTTTCTGATTTGAAAACCATCTTCCGCATCGATGTAAAAATGGTTTAGATCATTCGTCTTCGTCGTTTACTATCCAGTCAAAATTAATTTGTCTTGAAGATGTGAGCTTCCTATATGACAATAAAAGATGGTGAATTTCACACAAATCAAATGAAAAACATGGTCGCACTGACAAATATCGAGAATATCATGGGCAGAGCATACAGCAAATTAGTAATTTCTGGAGAGAATAGGAAGCATATGCAACCATTATAGATGCGGAAAGTGAGTTGTAACCTTCAAATTCAAGCCGAGGTTACTGCATTCGCTTTCACACAAATACCTTTGGGAAAATAAATCTGTCTAATAGACATTGACAGGGTTTGTGAAATCAAAACCCGTTGTACGGGGAGTTAGCAACTTCACGCAAAAAACGTACCTGCTCTGGAAGTGACAGCAACAATATCTACTCTCATAAGTTTATGAATCCACACACCACAAACAATTTTACGGATTTAATACACAAAATGGAAGATAGAAAGTACAAAGAGATTGTTGCTAAAAATTAGACATATGCAGCTGAAATCCATGATGCAAAACGTCGGTTTACGAAATGTTCCGTTCCCAAGACACATTAAGTTATCTCTCCTAAATTCTATTCTACCATCCATTTACCCAAGTTGGCTAGGCAGGTTATGCGTTATTTTCCTATGTCACTCTTACCTTCAATCTGTCTTCTGAGTATCAAATTTTCCAAACCCGCTTTCGCCATTACTAGAAATTTCAACTGTTTCTTTTTTGATAAGTGTCCTTTCCGTTTCCATTTTCTCTTCCTCATTGCTCACATGTTTGATACATGATATTCTCAGCATCCTTCTGTAGAACCACATTTTCTTACTTTAAGTCACTTCTTAATCTATGAGGAGAATTGTCCAGCATTCATTGCCATATAGGTTTGGTTTGGTTTATTTTGTTTAACGGCATATCAACCTCAATGGGTTATTTAATGCCGACAACATTTTTAGGATAGATTCGTATGAATAGAATATGTATTCTTTGGTTTAGATTGGTTTGGTTTATTTTGTTTTACGGCATATCAACCTCAATGGGTTATTTAATGCCGACAACATTTTTAGGATAGATTCGTATGAATAGAATATGTATTCTTTGGTTTAGATTGGTTTGGTTTATTTTGTTTTACGGCATATCAACCTCAATGGGTTATTTAATGCCGACAACATTTTTATGATAGATTCGTATGAATAGAATATGTATTCTTTGGTTTAGATTGGTTTGGTTTATTTTGTTTAACGGCATATCAACCTCAATGGGTTATTTAATGCCGACAACATTTTTAGGATAGATTCGTATGAATAGAATATGTATTCTTTGGTTTAGATTGGTTTGGTTTATTTTGTTTTACGGTATATCAACCTCAATGGGTTATTTAATGCCGACAACATTTTTAGGATAGTTTCGTATGAATAGAATATGTTTTCTTTGGTTTAGATTGGTTTGGTTTATTTTGTTTTACGGTATATCAAACTCAATGCGTTATTTAATGGCGACAATACTTTTATTACCGGTAATATTTTGTTTTGTCAAAAATCTGTTTCTGGTAATATATTTTCTTCAAAATTGTGTTGCTGTTATTAATTTTTTCAAAAAAAGTATTGCTGATAATAGTTAACTATTTGCCCATAGCTGGGACTCTAACAGGTGCTACCAAACCGGGTCAGGGTGAACCAGTGAACACCAGCAATTAAGAGGTGGTTCTACGCTCCTCAAAACCTCCTGATCAGAGGCCTTGGTGCTGGATGTAGTTTATCGTCATACCTAGGACGCGGATGTGGTTTAACGTCTTACCCAGGACGACACTGCCATATAGGAGAACTGATATTACATAGTTGTTCAATACTCTTTTCTTTTTTTCTAACGAAATTTTATTGTTTATTAATAATTTGCTTCTTTCTGGCATCATTCGCTATATCAATGCGCTTTAGGATTTTGGTTTTGGAGTGTCAGCTGTTTAAATTTCCCATATATATATATATATATATATATATATATATATATATATATATATATATATATATATTCTGATTTCGGTATGTTCAATTTGTAACTTACTTCTTGGTCTGTTTCTTTTGCTACCAAATTCTCATTCTATCTTCTTGCAGCTGATGTTTAGTCCAATCTTCTTTATTTCCCTATATTCCCTATTCTGGCCGTAAACACTTATTTAGATACTAGGGCTGTACTGTGTTCAATTTATCACCGAATAGATCCTGAATTTCTGCCTTTGGAAATGGACGTATGTTCTCTCAAGTAGGGCTTGGACGTCTGTTTGGAATTAATTTCATCCCGGATCTCAAGTGGTACTCGTACATACGATCAGTCGCTAAAGATGCTGGGAGAATTTTCGGTTCTCCGTACCACTCCAGTAAGTACCTTACTCTTCTTGCTATTTTCGATCTTTACAAGAGCCAGATCAGAGTACTGATCCCATATTTAGACTAATGCTGCTCAGTCTTCACTTTAACTGTTTTGATAGAGTCCAAACGCATCTATGAGGCCTTGTGGATGATGAAATATTTTCCCACCTAAAACCAGTCTCCCACAAATCAAACGTTGCAATACTCTCATTATTCTATCGATATTTCCATGGAAAATGTTACATTCCTTAGTTCTGTCAACTCTAAACCTTCCATCTTAGACCATATACATTATATATCTTGTAGCAAACCCACCCTATCCTCTTCTCATTCCTTTATTAATGTTTACGTTCGACTTGAATAGGTTCTTCTCCAGAACTGTTGTTTTGTCGAACAAAATCTCAAAAAAATGCTATAACCGTTAAAATGCGTCAATTACTCTTGATGTCTACTTTGAGTGGCCCTTTTATAGGGGTAACATTATTAAAAAAAATATTGAAAGTTTTGTCGGCTTATTCATTAAATATCCGATTTCCTCATTTCTAGACGGGATCGAACATTGATCGGAAGCAAGATTATATCTGTCTCATCCACTAACTAGCCAATTACTCGGTGGTTAGATAAGCAAAACTACTTTGGAAAAATACTTAGACATTGCTATAATCAAGTATATTTATGATATGAAACTACACTAAAAATTTGACTATTCTTCCAGTTGAATTGAAGCGATTGATTAGCCACGACGAGGTGACATTAGTAAAGTTCGTACCAACAGAAAACGTAGAAGGATGTAGAGAAATTAGAATCGGTGATGCTGGGAAAGAAATAAGTGGCTTTGGAAAAGTGACCCAGACGTCTGTTGACAAAAAAAAAGCAGTAATCCATTTTCTAAGAGTAAACGAAAAGCAAATTCAAAACTTAACACTTTTCATTCTCTTCCTCCTAACATCACTTTACCGCTACTGTCTTCATTTACCAATGCCTTCTTTATCAAAACCAACAATAGAGAGGCAGACAGATTTACAGACATGTTGGAGATAAGAAAATCCGATTACCTCCCCTTATTTATTTTTATTCCTTCATTTTATTTTTATTCCTCCATTTTATTTTATTTTTAGTTTTTATCTTTGTTTTTTCAAGCCTGGTCACAATTGAAAGCACTGCGACGAAGATGACTATTCCAAGTGCCGTCTCCCAGTCTAGACACTGTTTCTTTTTGGCTTTGACTCTTTTATTAGTAGTAACTTTGTTATTATTATTATTATTATTATTATTATTATTATTATTATTATTATTATTATTATTATTATCTTCGTTTTTCTTTCGATTGTTTTAATGAAAAAAATGTTTTGTGATGAGAGAATTGATGGTTATGGTCTTGAAAGCTCTCAAACATTCTTTATTCTCCTTTGAACATTCGCATCGTGTATACTTTTCTTTTGATTTTTTCTTTTTTTTTTTTTCTTTGTTTAGATACTTGAAGAAGTGTAGGAAACGTATTATTATTTGAGTCCATAAAATTCCTTTAAAATATCCAGCCGCTGCTAACAGGAACTTTTATCTCACAATGATATATGATATTCATAAGACCCTTTAAGAGACAAAGATTAGAGTTGATGTGAAAAAGTCATAAAAAAAAACCTGATGATCAGCGAGAAAATGTTACGAAATATTGTCTTACTTTTTATGCTCGGAGTGTATACTAAAAGTAAAACTATATCATCACCACTTCTTGCGTTTCTTTAAAGGACTCTGTATACCGCTTCTGATAGGGAGATCTATGACACACTCGTAATGTTGATAACGTGTGTTTCCGTTTCTTTAACTGAGAATTAAATGTAATTAAGGGTGAGTTTTTCATCGAATTTCTTCAATCTTTCCAGTAGGGCGTTTCTAAGAGAACTAGACGTTCTTCCAGGATTTATTATTAGTCGGCACAATATTGAGATCATAACATATGCAGATGAGACACTGTTGATGGCAGACAGGCAGAGAGAAAATGCAGTAACTCCTACAAAAGCTACTAAAGAAAAGGAGGAAGAATGGACTAAGCATAAATTTTCAGTGTATGGTTGTCAGCAAAAAGAACAGTCCAGAGTGCGAGCGGTGAATTGGAGAAGTCAAAAGCAAACAAGTACACAAAAAGAAACTCCAACGCGTTGTTATTTTTATATTTAACGTGGCCTTTCGGGGAGTTGGCGATCATAGCCATCCACAATTTTATATCCTTGTAGCTCTGAAAAATTAAGGTCTAAAAAATGCGATTTTGTGCATATATATATATATATATATATATATATATATATATATATATATATATTAAGAAATGGACAAAGTCCGACAATTCATTTTTATGTTTCTCGGACATTCAGGCCGGTAAATGTTATTTAATTCTGTTTATTATAAACAGAGCATTTACTTAAATACTTGTATGTATAAAAAGTACGTTAAACATAAAAATGGCTTTAATAAATATATATATATATATATATATATATATATATATTACACAGGAAAAAAATCTAAAATTACCTCATTTGGTGAATGGACTGTATTCGTATCGGAATCAGAGATTTAGAATTTAACTTGAACTCCAAGTTAAATTTTAGATCTGTTATATCAGCCCAACGGACTTAATGTTCGTTGAAATAAATCTATACCCAAATAAGGTAATTATGGATTTTTTTTATTTTTTTTTTTTTTTTTTTTTGCTGTGTAATTTATATACTCTTTTATAGAAAATACATTGATCGCTCTTTGTGGATCAGTTTTAATATTTGATATTATAAGGATCCAACTGATCTATTATCTGTACTATATATATATATATATATATATATATATATATATATATATATATATATATATATATATATATATATATATATATGCCTTTTCTAAGAGTAGAAAATACGAGCAGGCTTAACCTGAAGTCACCGAAACATTCATAATTATACTGCAGTTGTACTATATATATATATATATATATATATATATATATATATATATATATAAATTTAATTAAAATTAAAAAAGCCCCTTTGATTATATTTTACTTCCACAGGAAAGAGTTTTTTTCTTGGTTCCTCAGATCACACTTCCAAGCATAAAAAAATGGTATTCAAATTTACGTAATATTTTATGACAAACTGAAAACGCGTCACAAGAAATTTTCCAGTTTGTTGAAATTTGATTAATTTGTTCTTGTAAAATCACAACGCACTTTCACTAAAACTAAGAGTAGAAAATACAAGCAGTCTAAACTTGAAATCACCGGAACATTCATAATTCTACTCCAGTTGTTATTTTTTTTTTCTTAATTTATTAATTCATGCTTAAACTCGACAAATTTGAATCAGTCTCTTTCTAAATTTTTTCGTAGCTAAATCCCGAAAAAGAACGAATCACCAGAAAAGAGATACTTTTTTGTGATATGTTTTACGGGATCTCACTGATAGATTTCCTCGTCTTATGATCCGGTTATAGCTATGATAGAGAAGGACCCAGTGGAGTTCCCTTGCTGAATTGAAAGAAGTACCATGCATTTGCCGCTTTGCTTCTCCTTGGTAGCCAAAAGAAAAGAGGCTGCCCTCATGGTTGATAACTCACAAAGATCTGAGACTCATGATGGCATAGATGAAACAAACCACGAAGATGTTTACTGAGAGATGAAAGCAACGATAAGCAATGACCAACCCCAGGCAAACCTCAAAATCTTGCCTATTCGTTGCTGAATCTCAGAAAACAGATTTCGCCTACTTGTTTAATTATTTTTAAAGGAGGCCTAAACGATGTTCGTAAATTTACAATTTTGAATTCTAATTTGATGATAGACGCAAATTGTACAAAGATAAAACAATTGTTCATTATGTTCAAGTGTATTCTCCTTTATGTGGTGAGTCCTTTCGGAACGTGGCCGAACGGTGCTGTTCACAATTTCTTATTCTTTGAAGGTTTTAGTAATATTTCTTTCCTTAATATCCCATTCCCTTTCCTGATTTTCATTTTCGCAAGCTCGTTGGGCAGGTTACCATCTACTTTTCTTCTGTCTCACCTGCCGTCAATGTCTTGAGTATGCCTTCAATTTGTCTCGTAAATGGCCACGGTCTCTTTCTCATATTAAGTATAAAACTCCATTTTTTTTACCCTTTTCCTTAAAAGTTTCCACATTGCTCACATGATCCATCCATGTTATTCTCAACATCGTTTTGTACAGTCAGATATCTTTTAACTCAGAAAGTTTTTACCCTGTACAAGCCCGGGGTCACTCGAGGTAGAGAGTTACGTTAGGGGATAATTTATACGGATAGGATGGGAAGATAACGGTTTACTCTCTACTTCAATAGATTATGGTTTTAGTGATGGAGGAAACATCCTCTTGGAAGTTTCTTCTATAAGGCATTGGTTCGAGAAAAGTAGCTGTTTGAATGGAACTTACTTCTCTTTGGTTTGGTTTGTTTTACGGCATATCAACCTCAATGAGTTATTTAATGCTGACAAAATTTTCATTGTTGGTAATATTTTTTCCTTCCAGAATCTATTTCTGGTAAAAAATTTCCTTCACTATTAATATTTGTTTTCAAAAATATATTGTTGGTAATACTTTTTTATTTTTTTTTACAAAGTATTTCTAGTATTAAAACCTATTTTTACATTTTCATAGTGTTTTGACCAGAGTTTGGGTCTTAACTATTTACCCATAGATGGGACCCTAACAAGTGCTACCACCCCGGGTCAGGGTGGACCTGGGAACATCAGCAATTAAGAGGTGGTTCCACGCTCCTCAAAACCTCCTGATCAGAGGCCTTGGTGTTGGACGTAGTTTATCGTCTTACCCAGGACGCGAATGTAGTTTATCGTCATACCCAGGATGGTTCTCACCGATGAATTACGGAGGGAATGTGGGGTTGTTACTATGTAAGTGGCATGGATGGTCCCAGCTTTGAAGGTCGTATCTGGTGGAACAATGAGATGCAGTTCGACCGAACATTTTCTATAGGAGAAACTCGCCACATTTCATATGTGTGAGAGAAGTTCGATTGTGGAAAATAATTCTACCCCAACAAAGGATCGCATACGTTTTGGAACTCAATACTGGAAAGTGAGGTCTGGGCAGCTTCTGCCCAAATAGGGTAACAGTACTCCATTTTCAGCCTCTAAATTTATGAGGAAATTGTCTAGCATTGACTGTTATATAGGAGGATTTATATTAAATTTAAGCTTAACATCTATTATTTATTTCTAATGATCTTAATACGTTGTTTGACTTTTGGAAAATATTTTTTTTTACTATTCCAGTTTGTCTTCAGATTTCTGTACCTCGTTTTCTGTCGTCAATTGAAACATTTCCCAAATAGATATATTCGTTTAAATCAAATAGAATGGCTGCTAAAGTAATCCCCTATTCGTAGATTTATAGACAAATCTTAAAGATGCATGGGTTCCTTCGAAACCAATAAATGTGTTCTAATTCCCCATATTTTTGTTCTCCCTTGTCTTGAAGTCCAAACATTATAATTACTTGACTGTATCCCTTTTGTCTGTTAACAGCATTCTTACTTTGTGAATCTTTTGCCTTATTACAGTTGGTTTGCCTACTTCTGTCATTCATATATATATATATATATATATATATATATATATATATATATATATATATATATATGAGACATTTTTTATGTTTATACGTTCTTTTTATAGATACAAATATTTACGTAAATGCTCTGTTTTATAATAAACAGTATTAATAACATTTACCAGCTTGAATGTCCGAGAAATTTTCATAGAAAATATATGTCCTCCAAGAGGAATCGAACCTGTATCCTATTCGGAAACGTCATATAGCCTGACGTGCCTTAACCGTTTCGGCCACAGAGGAGCTATCGGCAATTATTTAAGACATTATAATGTATGACGTCATTTGTTTACATTTGGATAAGCACTGAGCAGATATGAATGAATGAAAGAAAAATATGCAGAAATGTGTTTAAAAACAGTAAAAACAACCTTGCTAAGCAAACGCTCCTCTGTGACCGAAACGGTTAAGGCAGGTCAGGCTATATGACGGTTCCGTATAGGATACAGGTTCGATTCCTGTCCAAGGATGCATATTTTCTATGAAAGTTTCTCGGACATTCAGGCCGGTAAATGTTATTAATACTGTTTATTATATTATAAAAAGAGCATTTACTTAAATATTTGTATCTATAAAAAGAACGTATAAACATAAAAAAATGTCTTAAATAATTGTCGGACTTTCTCCATTTCATAATGTACGCACACACACATACATATATATATATATATAGAGAGAGACATATATATATATATATATATATATATATATTCGTTAATATCAAGTTTCCCTGTTCTTTTCCTTCGTTTTCTTATTGTTTATGAGAAACTTTGTAAATTCCGTTTGTCGAGAATTTTTGCCAATTACTTTTAACTATGACCAATTACTCCACAAGATAAATATATGTACTTGCTTGATTTTGACATCTCTGTTTCGTAGCTGGCTTCTTGTGTTAAATCTCCTGCTAACGACCATATATATTTGCCCTCTTACAAATGTTAATGAATTCTTTCTTTTTTCTTCCTTTTACTAGTTTGTCTAGGAGGTTTTGCAGTTTCTTTTCCGTCTGCCATCAATGGGGTCGCATCTACATATATCACAGAAGAAAATTTTCGTGGTATGAATAAATTTTTACTTTTGCTTCTCAGTAGTTTTCATATTGTATCCATCAATTTTCATGTCTCTAAATTTCTGGAGACTGAAGTTAGCTTCTTTGACTTTATTGATTTTTACATTCTCATCTCCAAAATATATTTCTCTTTTAGATTTTTTCATCGTTACGTTATTTCTGTTTTTTTTTTTCATTTTTGTCTGATAGATAGGATTAGTGAATATAGCAAATGAAATAAGGAGCTATAGTGGTTCCATCTATTTATATACAACAACGGTGATACTAGAAAGGTAAAACAAATCTTACAATGAGTAAAAATTTGCATAAAAAAAAATCAATACAGTAATTTTATAATAGGAATATTTTTTTTATTATTTTAATTCTGAAAGCAATGCAACATAAGATTTAATTGGAATTATGTTTTTGAACATAAAAAAATAAGTTAGATGCACGTATTCCAGAATTTTAAAAGATATTAATATCCACGTTTCCATAAAGCATGACCGACAATGATTTGTGACATTAATTTTAAATGAACACACAGTTAGATTTAAACTTTCAGAATTTATCTAAAAATTTACAAAGAGGCTTTTCCTTGTTTTGTTTCTCTTTTCTGAAAGAAGAGCATACTGATATTTAAAATTCACATTTGAATGAATTAGGATTTCTTGTGGAAAATTGCCGATAATTGGAAAAGAATTGTCATTAGAGAAATTTTGGTACCTTTTTACCATTATTTTGCTTTCTATTTTTCAATATATATTCTTTAATGCAATTTTCTTTTTTTCTTCTTCTTTTTCCTTCTATCTTTCTTTCTTTATTTCCTCACTTAATTATTTATTTTTTAAATTTATGTTTGTTCTTTTTCTCTTTTAACTTTCATTTCCTTTCGCTTTCGACTTTCTTATCACGGGTTTGTTTCGCTCTCTTTCCCTCTCGCTTTTATTTATTGTCTATCTTTTCCTTCTCTTCTTTTTCTTCTTTTAACTTTCTTTTCTTTTCCCCCCTTTTACTTTCTTATCACCTCTTTCTCTCGCTCTCCATCCCTCTCTCTTTCATTTATTATCCGTTTTTTACTCCTCTTCTTTTTCTTCTTTTACAGCATTTAATAATTCATCCATTCTTCTTCGTATTTAATTTCTTCTTTTTCTTCTATTTCTTCTTTTTTTCTTTTTCCTCTTCATTCTATTCCCTTTTCCAAATTTCTCTCCCTTCACATATTTCCTCATGTTTGTTTCATTTCCCTTTTCTTTATGAAGTTTCCTCCTTTTTTTTTCTTGCGTTTTTCGTTTTTCTTTTTTATTCGTTTCTTTTCTCTTCTCTTTTTCTTTAATCTTCTTTTTCTATATTTCTCTTTGACACCATCGATTGACAAAAAGTTTATTCTTCAAGGCCTTTTTTTCTTTTTTTTTTACAAAATATCTTAGTAGACAACTGTAACTATTTTGTAAACAAATTCCAATAGAAAGAAGAAACAAAGTAAACGATTTTCAACTTGCAGTCTGCTGAGTTCTTTATTAACAATTTGCATTCCTTTTCCACATAATTCGACGAAGGTTGAACAACAAGTTTCGATCTGAAAACAGAATCGAGATTTACAGTAAACTGCTACATTATTCTTCCACGGATACTCAGAAGAATTCATATTAAGAGAAAAGTTAAAGATATCAATGAACATCCATCTTGATTTGAAACGAAAAAGAAAGTTTAATTATAAAGACAGCAATATAAAATAAAGCCCTAATGAAAAAAACAACAGAAACGGTAAATAGAATGAAAAATATTAAGATATGTTCCAGATTTTCACAAATTCCTAAATGAAAATCAGATGGAATTGAAGAGTAAGATGGATGGAAAGACATCAACAAGATATTATTTACAAACGAATTTATTCAGACGAATAACCTTGCGATATTTGCGTCAAAGAACGAAGATTCTGATCAAGTGATGAATTTATTCATTCGTCGAGTTATCAAAGAAATATAGTGAGACGCTATACATAACCGCGACCCAAGTCCTTACTAGAATGAAATCATATCCCAAACTTTAGATCTGCCTCTAGTAAACAAAATGGCGCGTAAGCGATAACCTTCTATAACTTTCGACGTGACATCTAATCCCCAGTATAGAAAGGGCATCAGACACCATACTCCAATGTGAAAAGATTCTACCTCCGATATAATATAGACTGTCAATTTTCTTTCTTATTCTGGGAGGAATATTGAATAAGTATTTAGATAGTCATTTCACTATCTATCTATCTATCTATCTATGAGAAGTAGGCATCTCGCTAGTTGAATATATAAAATGATATTGGTAGGTATAAATAAAAGGAGAAAACAAAAATAGTAATATCGGTAGGTATCAAACGGAACTAACTAGACAGGGAGATATGAATAAAATGAGATAAATAGATAGATAGATAGATAGATAGATAGATAGATAGATAGATAGATAGATAGATAGATAGATAACTAGCATAGTAGAGTTAACAGATTGTGATAGCTAGATAACTAGGACTAGAGTAGCGGATTTCGGTTCTGATTGAGAAATCGAAAAGCCGAGTTCGAATTCCAGTCGAGTTCATTATATTTACTTACGTACTAATATCTCTTGGAAAAGGTATGAATCCATCTCTTCTCTCCCAAGATACTGTTAAGCAGTACAGACTAGGTTCTATAGACTTGGATGATAACCTGTTTAGAAAAAGGAAAAATTCTGAATTCAAAATCTCCATATATAGGTAAATAGTAGGGCAGTCTAAGCTCAGGGACCATGGTTGTCAACCAGACTGGGAAAATGACAAATGTGAATTTAAACTTCGACAAGATCAATGTCATGGGAACCGAAGACATGCTGCATTAGCAACAGCCGATCTTTTATGAAAACCGGGCCCAGGCCAGCGCCCCGAAGAAAGTATAACCATTCGAGCACAGATCCATGTTCTCTTGAAACTGACTGATGCCATATATAAGATAGATAGATAGATAGATAGATAGATAGATAGATAGATAGATAGATAGATATGGACAGCCTGAGATACATATGGACAAACTGAGATAGATAGATAGATAGATAGATAGATAGATAGATAGATAGATAGATAATTTACTGACAGTGGTTAGAAGAAAAAATAACTTTAGTTATAAACAAAAAAATGTGTGCTGGATTGCTGTATGATATCGATGCGCTTATATCGTACTGAACGCTACACTCTAATCATACATGGATGAAGAGAAAAGCAGGCAACCAAACAGATGTTCTACAGAAGGATAATGAGAATTCAATTTAACGAGTAAGCAAAGAGGAAGTCTTAAAGAAAATGGCAACAAGAACACTTATCCTAAGAATTAGGAACAGAAAACTGAAATCCCTGGACTCATAATTAGGAAGTTTGTTTTGACAAACATAACTCTCACAAGGCAAATTGAAAGTAAGAGAGATTAGGGAAGCAGTGAGCCAAATATCTGAAGATGTAATGTCAATGGATGGTGAAAGAGAGAGCCTTTTCAAAAGTCTGAAAGTTCTACAAGGAATAACAAGTTCTATGATCGTCCATGTCCTAAACGAACGGCGGACATAATAGAAGAATAAGTGACAGCTATCTAATAACGTATAATTGCACATAGAATGTGAATAACAGCGGATGCAGCAAAATCCGACAGTGCCGAACAACCTCTTAATTGCTGTTGTTCCCAGGTCTACGCTAACCTGGGGTGGCAGCACCTGTCAGGGTCCCAGCTACATGCAAATAGTGAACCCTAAAACAAATACATAATTCTATGAAAATATAAAATACTAGCAATACCTGTTTATATAAAAGAAGTAGCATTAATTCAAATTTATAACAAAATGGCTACCAATTAATTTTTTAAAGCAAATGACCAGCAATACATTTTATACTACAATTACCAACAATACATTTTGTCTATATTTGAAGGCATAGATAAAGTCATAAAATTGTGTTCAGAATATTTAGATTTCGGTATTAAATAACCCATAGAGGTGTTGATATGCCACTTAACAAATACAGCCACCCAAACAACCAACTTTAGAACTCTTTCAGGATATTAATCTATATAATTTCTCACAATTTCTTAAAGAAATTAAACTGTATTGCAAAATACAACTTCAACAAAAAGTACAATATAAAACACACATATCACTGCCTCTAGTAATCATAACCACACAAACATCTATATCCACAAATGCTGGGGATCATTTGCCATGTATTCAATTGTGAAAGCAGAATAACATATATCATATTTTTTATTACTTCAATCTTCGCAAGAAAATTAGATTTCGACATTAAATGATACATAAGGAGTTGACATGCCGTTAATCAAAGAAATCAATTAATCAATAACAGTGACTATATGTCATAAAATCTTCGAAGCGATAGGATTGAAGGTTGATGTGCTTGGATGGTGTGCCTATCAGAAATGATGTGGAACCACAACATATTCTACCTGTGATTAATAGGAATTAAATCTAGCAAATGTAAACAACAAATAGAGTTAATGGGAGACAGTGAAGTGTTTCTGTAAATATCATCGTGCCACTTGTGTCAGATAGAAAATTGCCTTACCGTTCTGGGATAGAGCACTACCATCAGGAAATCTGGCGTGTATAAACGTGTACAGCCGGGCTTTGATAAATTCTGTCTAAGTCACACTTGTCATGAGAGATTCCCCTTCGCTTGAACTCAACAGAACACATTCCCGCATTATTAAAAATATGCAACTAACTTCATAACGTCTTTATAAAGTCTCCTTCGCACGTGAACACGGACGTCTCTTCCACAGTAACAATGTCTGCAGCACATTACGGTCTCAGGGGCACCACATGTACTTCAGGCCTAGTAGCAATGGTCTTTCCTGGGCAAGCTAGCCAGACGGAGTCCAGCGCTCTACAGGCTGGTTTCAATTCATAATTTACGTTCTAGTCACATAGACTAGTCGACAACCAATACTATAGGACCCGGTATATCTTGCTATTTACCAATAGATGCAGATAAGAAGAGATATAATTATACCTTTCCTAAGGTTATAAGTACGCAATTGGATGTAATGAACTCGACTTTTTGCTTTCTCATTCTGAGCCGCTGTTACTCCATCGAGCTTCATAGAAAACTGTGAAAACACTAAAAACATAAAACGTTTAATCAGGCGATACAGCCCCAGATTTCCACGATCGAATGATATTCTTTGGTATGTCTTTGAGTTTCAAATAGATCGGGATGATTATTCTTTATGATGAAAAATTATATCGGGAACCTCTTTATTCGAACATCAGACCTTCATTAACTTTTAATGAAAACACATCCTACAAGATTCTAACACAAAGCCTTACATTTTAATAAAAGAAAAACATTTAATAAATAACGATGGATTTGTTCCAGAAGAAATAAAGAAATTTCTTCGGCCTGTCTATTTACGTTGAACTCAATGGTATATCTATCGATTTAAATGATGACTTATAAAGATAACCATAATTCAATTGATGCTTAATAAACATATCCTTCTTGGCCAATGACAAGGAAAATTTCAGCGAATACCGTATACTGTGTACAAGACTTTCGTTGTTGAAGAGTTCGGTATCAGCGTTGTATCTGGATGTGATTTAACGGAATAGTTTACATCTTTGAGAATCACCGGTCGTCGTTCTTGCATCAGACGAGGGCAACAAAAGTTTTCATGTAATGTCGAGCCTTGCTGTGGATTTATATCAATTTTTTTTATGTATGATATTTTAATACAGATCGATTATTATGCACGAAATTAATTTTGAAGTATGATCTATATATTTGAAATTTTTAATTTTTTTTTTTTTTTTTTTTTTTTGTTTTCCACAGTGGTAGAGTCTAGCGAGGAATACCAAACCTGGTATACAGAATTAGTTTATTTTTATGATGGCGGTGTCTACGTAGTTTCAGCAAAGAAGTCTTGTTAGTTACCATTATGTTCAGAGTTTGGAACTTTTTATATTATATAGTGGATATTGGACGATTTTTAGTATCTAATGGAGTTAGTTATCTATGCATTATCTTCTTCTGGCAACGCAGTTTAAGGCTTCATTGTTTATGTGGGTTTTTTTTTGTCTGTTATGCAAATAGAGTGCATCAGGTTGCAGTAGTTTTTGTAGTATTTTCATTTGCATTCATTATGTATGTCAACCTGATTAATTGTCCGTAAAAATAATTGTATTTAGTCATCGATGATGTACTCCCGAAAGACATTATTACTCAGTGTTTGGATAAATGTATTGAATAATTCTTTATGGAATACTGTCATAAAAAAGAGATTAATTTAGCATAATTGATAAGATTTTTTTTTTTTTATCACTGCTATCTCATATCGGGAATGGCATTCATTTTGTTCGATAATGAGCCAAGAATGCATAACTCTATTTTTTTTTTTTATTACAAAATTGTTAAAGTTCACATTATTATTACAAAGGAGCTCTGGAAAACGAATTTTTATTGATAATAATTTTGAATGTAAAACTAAATAAGAAATTTTTGTAAATCTATTTCTGTATTCCTCTGTACAAGATATTTTACAAGAAAGAATATGTTGTCCACGATGTAGCGGACATATAAAGAGAGCATATATGCTGCGTTAAAACCTGCTGTGATCGTACGGGAACCGGTGTTTCAACGTAATATGGTCGTAAGCGTGACATGTTTGCTCTTTCATATTTGATCAAATATTTATGAGGTGGAATTACTAAGAATCATTAAGTTGAGTGTTTCGAGAGCCACTCGTGGTAAAGTTTTTGAATCGAACAAAATGGTAATGTTTCATTAGCTGTGTGATATGAATGGAGGATAAAGTGGTGAGAAATGAAACGGAAAGGAGGAAAGATGAAAACAATCATTGATATGAAACGAACAAGATTAAATTATTCAGGAAAGCAACCACGTGGGAGTCAGTTCCACAACGTGGCATTTCTAGAAAAAAATGTCTGAGCGAAACTTTCTTCTTAAATTTGCTACACGGGGTAAATAAGGATGACTTGACTCCGTGTAAGTGGAATGCGCGCCACTGTGAACTTGTAGAGCCAAAGAATGGAGTTCATCTGAACATTTGCCATGGAAAAAGCAACAGTGTAACAAAAGAAGTGTATGGGTACATTTGTGAGGAAGAGGTTTCAGGTGAAATGAGTCATCACCCACAAGACCACGTATACAGTTTTAAATTCTTTCAATACTGGACAATGAAGACTGAGCAGCTCCAGCCGTTATATGGCAACAATACATCATTTTTCGACTTATCTGTAATTTGTAAGGATATTGTATGGTAGAAAAAGTCACATCCTGGTCCATAGAATACTAAGCTCTACATATTGGACATATATAGAGGTATTGCCAGTGATGTAATGGAATAACCTGTCACTCCCACGAGTAACTACACTATAGGTACTTGCTTCCTATAAGTATCTGTAACTCAACGGACTACAGAGACTAGCATGGATCTGAGACTAGCTACGACTTGTTTCAGCTAAACAGTCGAACTCTCTACCCGAAGGCAGAGAGGAACCCAGACGAGACTCCGCAGAAGGGCAGAGTCTCGTTCGGGAATGTAAACTGTCCCTGAACCCGTTTATAGGGGTTGAAAACGGAATCTTTTTGGGCGATCCTACAGGCTCAGAGAACCCACGTTAAACCGGCCTTGTGCCATATGTAACCCTCGTGGGCGGGTAGCTAAATATACTAGCAGGGATCTGAGACTAGCTGAATTTTTTTCGGCTATACGGTTGAACTCTCTGCCTTTGCGCAAAGAGAAACCCAGACCAGGCTTTTCCGAAGGGAAGAGTCACGTCTGGGGTTGTAGACAGACCCCATTCCGTTTTTTACGGGATCTACGGGTAATTTTTGCCCGAGCCTATGGACTTTGATGCCCCACGTTAAATTCAGCCTTGTGCCACATCCGACCGCCGGGGCAGTTGGCAAATATACTACCAGGGATCTGAGACTAGATGAAATATTTTCAGCTGTGATGGTCGAACTCTCTGCCTTCGGGCATTGAGGAACCCGGACGAGTCTGTGCTAAAGTCTCATTCGGGGAGGTAGACTGACCCGATCCCGTTTAGGCGGGTTCTACGGGCAATTTTTGGTCGAGCCTAAGGGCACGGATGTCTTATGTTAAACTCGGCCTTGTGTCACATCTACCCTCGTGACGGTGGTAGATTGACTAGTAAATAGCGACTAGCAGGGATCTGAGACTAGCCTGGAATCTGTTCCAGCTGTGCTGTCAAACTCTCTACCTTCGGGTAGAGAGGAACCCGGACGAGGCTATGCCGAAGGGCAGAGTCTCATCCGGGGAGGTAGACAGACCCGAACCCGTTTATGCGGGATTTACGGAGAATTTTCGCCGAGCCTACGTGCTCGGATTACCCCACGTTAAATTCAGCCTTGTGCCACATCCTAGCTTGTGAGGAGGTTGGTAAATATTACTAGCTGGGATCTTTTCCAGCTGTGATGGTCAAACTCTCTTCCTGGAGGCAGAGAGGAACCACCAGACGACGCTATGTCGAAGGGCAGAGTCTCGTCTCGAGAAGCAGCTACCCGATTCCGTTTTATAGAGGAAATCTTTGGCCGATCCTACGCGCTCGGCTTACCCCACATTAAACTCGGCCTTGTGCCTACCCCGTGGAAAGTTTGGTAAATATCGAGCAGCTGGGATCTGTTACTCAACTCTTTGCTGTTGTCGAACTCTCTGCTTTCGGGCAGAGCGGAACACGGACCAGGCTATGCCGGAGGACAGAGTCTCGTCCGCGGAGGTAGACAGACCCGAACCGTTTATGCTCGGTTTACGGGAATATTTGGCCGAACCTATGGGCTCGGATTACCCAACATTAAATTCGGCCTTGTACCACATCCTACCCGTGGGAAGGTTGGTAAACATTACTAGCTGGAATCGGTTCAGTACGACTCAGATTTACTCAAAAACTACCGAACTTCCAATAGTAGCACTCACTAATGGATTGACTTGCGGCGATCTTGTGCATAACTGTTACCTTTATTCTTATTGTACTGTTTTTTGTTGTTGTTTTTTTACAATAAACCTTTACTTATTTTATCCACCTTGTTTTTCAAGTATATATTCCTATTAGCACGGAATATAACAGTCAGTTATGTTAAAAATGTTTTTTTCAAAATGTGTCAAATAATAAATGAAGAATTAATTTCTTATCGGAATCATACTTTTAATACTTGAACAAGCACTCTCCAAATAGGTTACTAAGTCAACAGTGAGACTTTAGTATTATCTAATAGTTTGCATTACTATATGTAATATTATGTATTGTGTAATAGTGTGCATTCATAGTGATTATGCAAAAGGAAATGGTTGTAGCGTGGACATTCTTCCGTGGGAGCTATTCGGATGATTAAGAAAGTAATCTGGAATAATCAATGAACACATTTCTAATTTACCCAGGAATTCGTTGTAATCAATGTTCATTCTGTAAGGTCTTTAACAAAGTAAATAGCGGTAAATTTTACAGAAGCTAAAATCAAAGGCAGTAAAGAGGGCTAGATGCAGAAATATTTCAGGACGTTCCAGAAACTAACCGACTGGCTTCAAACCAATTTCAATATTTCAACAGCACATTTGTCTTGTGCAGTTAAAAAAAAAACATCGCACTGTAAACCTTTGTTATGTTCTCTCTACAACTTATGGCTTTTCCCAAAGTTATAATCTCCGTTGAAAGAGGAGAGAATTGAAACTGAGAAACAGATTAAGGAGAATGTCCTGAGGCGACTGATTGGGATCTCGATGGTGGAATTTTGCAGATTCTTTGGAGCATTTCATTAATCTCTTGGATAATCGTATGAGTTTCTACGTAAACGACTTTGAAAAGGAGTAAAACACAATCGTTCTAGGTAGTATAATTTCTAATATTGTTTTATAGCCAGGTTATTTTCAAAGTGACATATTACATTTTTTACAAAAAAAACAAAAAAACACTGCAGGTTATTTCTGTTGATAAGTTTGTCTTTTCGAATTCTAAACCGTATTTATTTGGAAAATATCAACAAGCTATGCACAGCTATATCTTCACCGATTTTTTTTCTTTTAGTCATTGTGTACCTTGTGATTTTCGTTTGTTTGGATGTATCGTATGTCTTTATGCATGTTTCTAGGGGTTATATATGTTTCCGACATTTACGAAACAACATACGAGCCACATTTGCTCCATTGAAAAGATGATACGTCAGGAAAATTATTCAAGTCAAAAGCAGGAAAAAGGGCGGCCTTTTTCTGCTCAAAGTGAAAAGAAATATTTCCCATTCCTTTTTGTTTTAGATTGGT
The DNA here is from genome assembly GCA_963932145.1 of Acanthosepion lycidas. Lineage (NCBI taxonomy): Eukaryota > Metazoa > Mollusca > Cephalopoda > Sepiida > Sepiidae > Acanthosepion > Acanthosepion lycidas. The sequence continues at coordinate 8,731,154 of OZ010592.1, read as the reverse complement.
GTGGAAATAGACAATATATATATATATATATATATATATATATATATATATATATATATATATATATATATATAAAGGCTTAACCACTAATATTCCATAATCATAATTTATTCCATTGGAATCGTAAATACGATGCAATTCATCAGACCTACAAATTCAAAAGGAAAACAGAAAAACAACTCCGGAAATAAAAATAGAATTTAGAGAGAGTGTAAGTATGAGAGTGTGGACGAATGTTAGAGCTAAAGAGAGGGGTAACAGACGAGGGAAGGTCGGAGAATAAAACTTAACAGAGAGAAGTTTTAGAGAGGTCAGTTGTTGAGTTTTAAGTGATATATATATATATATATATATATATATATATATATATATATATATATATATATATAAGTGAAATATATATATAAGAGAAATATATATATATATATATATATATAAGAGAAAATATATATATATAAGAGAAATATATATATAAGAGAAATATATATATATATATATATAAGAGAAAAATATATATATATATAAGTGAGAGAAATTTATATATATATATATATATATATATATATATATATATATATATATATATATATATATATATATATATATAAAGATGAAGTGTGGCTTGATAGATATTATTTATTGCAGCTGAGGATTTTAAGCAGTAGTCGGGTTATTTAATTCTTGCAGAAGAAATAGTATTCCAGTCTCTTAAGGGGTTCAATGAAATGTTATTCTTTCGTCTAATAAATGGGAAAATGTTTCAATTAAACTAATTAAACTAGTATAATTTATAATACTAAAAGTCTGTGAATTTTGTTTGCTTCAGTGCGTCAGTGACCCAACGGGCCACGCGTAGTTATAGCATAAAAAATTACTAGATTGATCTGGAGGACGTATTAAAGCGTGAAACTGACAGTCTACATACGTGTTGATCCCTATGTCCACACTGTCATTCATACGTACATAATTAATAAATAATAATAGCTAAAATGGTTTACGCCAAACAAAATTACCCTCGGCCAGTAAATTATTGGCCAAAATACACCTCAGAATCAAAACATAAAGAGAACGTAAGACTCCAAAATGAAACCCCCTAATACACTAGATATGAGACCCAAAATATGTAGCCCTAAGGATCATATATTATCGTGACAATCGGTCCAGTCACAAATGATATCAACAAATATATATCAATAAGATGTTTGGTGACCTTTCTTTTCGTGGAATAAAATAATATCTACATCGGTTCAAACTTCTACTGATTTAAATTATATTCGGATAGAGAAAGATGCCTTTCAAAAGTTAAGCAAAGCATTAAGAATAAGGAAAATTTTATTAGAAACAAAGAAAAGAGTACTAAACTATTGCATAATATCAGTCGTGAAATCCAAAATCTCATTGGGATAGCCAAAGTTGGATCCTAAAACCTAAAGTATTCTGTCAGTTATGTACCATATATGACACGCGATACATGACCTGACGAGGTTGCCATTGCTTTCTGTGGTACATTAGTTGCCATCCAAGACTATAGAACTCGGTCTGACATGATATTTACCCATAGCTGGGGGGAGAAGAAGAGGTATTATAAGTGAATGTAATGGATTTGAACTCGCCTCTCCGATTCTTCAATCCGAGCCGCTATCCATTACTCCACTGCTAAAGTATTAAGAAACAGAAAAACATCCTTAAAACAGAGAAAAGAGTACTAAACTATTATGTGTTATCTGTCCTCCTATATAGCAGAGAATTCTTGATAATCTAGTCATAAAGGAAGAAGATACTTGAAGCAACAGAATGCTGTTTCTACAGAAGGATGCTGGGATTATCATGGACTGGACATGCTAGGAACGACCAAGTTTTAGACAAAATGGAAACAAAATTAAGCTTATAATGAGAAAAGGACAGTTAGAATTTCTAGGACACATAATGAGGAAAGAGGAGTTGGAAAATCTGATCCACACAGGACAGATTGAAAGCAGGATTGACATTGGAAAATCGAATAACCTAACTAGCGAATTTGAGTAAATAGATTACCGAGCAAGTTTTAGGATAGATAATTAAAAGGCAATATTTATTAAGAAATACAAAGGACGGAAAGTTGTGGAGAGCCATGTTCGCAAACGTCCTGAATGGACATAGCACATACAAGAAATGAATGAACGAGCAAATGTTTGCATTAAACCAAAGTCAAGTAATAATTATTGTTATTGTTATCACTATTACTACATTTGAGTAAAGAGCGTGATTTAAGAGAAGAAAAAACAGTGTATGCATTGTTCAACAATATTATAACAGAATGTATATTTTTCCAGTTATCTTTCAAAAATTCTTCAATTGTGAAAATATATGAATTTATAAAATTTTTCAAGCTTTAGTATGAGCGTTGTTTGCCCTGTAATGAAAATAAAAAAACATCTGTACTGTTAATGAACGAGTCAAAACAAATAAAACACCACAAACGTGAAGTTTAAATATTTCAGCGTCAAGTCGGTCATATAAATTTGTCCAGATACTAAATAACTTATCTCCTTGTTTTTTTAAAGTATCGTTATCTATTATTATTATTATTATTATTATTATTATTATTATTATTATTATTATTGCTGTTTTTATTTCCTTTGATTTCTGGCGATTAGTTATTCCTTCCTGCGTCCCGCCCATAGACCTAAGGTTAGAAATGATATCATGACAATTTCCACTGACAAAAAACAAATCAACCAGAAAAAACATATTTTACATAGATAAAGCTCTTCGTAAATTGTGGGCTGCACTTGTGAGAACATTTTTTTGTATTTCCAGGAATCCTTTCAATTAGTCTACTGCAATCTTTTCCAGCCAATCCTAGGGAACCAACTACAACAGGGATTGTTGATGTTCACATGTGCCACATTTGTGAGATTTCGATTTCTCGTGCTTATTATTATTATTATTATTATTATTATTATTATTATTTCCTTTGATTTCTGGTGTGTAAACATTTCTTTCCGAGTCTTGCCCACAGACCTAAGGTTAGAAATGGCATCATATTTTCCGCTGACCAATTCAAAGAAACATATTTTCCATAGATGTGGGCAGTACTCGTGAGAACAATGTTTTGTATTTTTATTGCTATTATTATTATTGTTGTTGTTGTTATTATTATTATTGCGTTTTCTTTTCACTTTGTGTAGTATAAATTGCCCCAAACTTCAACCAGAGATTTCAAAAGAGATATTTGTATCATGCAAAGAGATGAGGTGATATACAGAGAGAAAAGATGTAATAGTCGTCACTATATGGAGATCATTACGCAGGGTGTAAGAAGAAACTGTAAGATCCTTAGCAATTCATTTATCGGTGATGAATTTGCTTCACATATATTTGTTTGCTCCTTTTGATATCGTTCCAAAAGCCCCAATAACAACAGGTGAACATTGTTCTCTTACAATGCCACATCCGAGTGATTAATATCTCAAAGTCTTTGTATTTATTTAGTTCCAAATGTTTTCAAAAATTGTTTTTGTTGGCTGAGACTACAACATAAATCAGAAGACAGGTGTTTTCAACAGGATTTTTCACAGTCATGTCTGATCTATTTCCATGGATTTCTCTATGAGTCTGAACGCTGGAATTCCACTTAATTCTCTACAACTTGTGACGGTTAATGCTCCAACCAGCTCTCTTCGCTAGGGACGTTGAATTCGTGACAATTTTCCCAGTACATGTACTGAAGTATCGTGATGTTGCAAGTAATCTGTTAGCGTTAGTCGGCCACACCCAGATATTATGTGATTAATCCTTCCCGGATGTTCTAGATATACGCGGAAGGAGTGGCTGCTATTAAGTTTCAGGACGTTATATTGGTAATTCCTGGTTGGAAGAAACTGATCCCAGAAATCTATTAAGAGTGCTTTAGTTTCTAGTTTGAAACCAGAATCCATCAGTCATTGAGAGATAAATGTTTGATTTACCTCAAGATCGCTGTCTCTGAAAGGATTTTTGCCGTCCAGAGGTTTCTTCTCCAATTTCTCCCAAGAAAACCTAGGAGACCGATTCGTTTTGCTGCATTTTTTAAATTTTTTTTTTTTTTAAATTAGGTATTCATTTTCTTCAGGTTCTCGTTCCTTTAGTTGCATTTCCTGGATATATGGAGTCTTTTGCAACCGAGCGCTTCTCTGGGGGTACGAAGTGTTTACGACATTGCCATAGCATGTGGTAGCTTTTTTGGTTTTTATTTTTTTCTTTTGCAGCAAGTAAAGATATCATTATTATTGATATTTTTATTTTACTACCTTTGATTTCTGACGTTTAGACATTTCTTTCCGGGTCCCGCCCAGGGACCTAAGGTTAGAAATGGTATCGTGTCACTTTCCACTGACAAAAAAAATTACATAGATAAAGCCCTTTGTAAAGTGTGGGCAGTACTTGTGAAAACAATTTTTATCTTTGAGGCATGGACTTCCAGGAATCCATTCAATTAGTCGACTGGAATCTTTTCCAACCAGTCCTAGGGCTCCAACTACAGCATGGATTATTATTATTATTATTATTATTATTTTTATTTTCTTTGCTTTCTGGCGTTTACACATTTCTTTCCGGGTCCCACCCAGGGACCTAAGGTTAGAAATGGCATCATGACACTTTTCACTGACAAAAAAAAAAAAAAAAAAAAAAAAAAGTTACATAGATAGAGCCCTTCGTAAAGTGTGGGCTGTACTTGTCAGAACAATTTTTTGTATCTCCTTGAGGCATGGGCTTCCAGGAATCCCTGCAATTAGTCTACTGCAATCTTTTCCAACCAGTCCTAGGGCTCCAACTACAACAGGGATTGTTGATGTTCCCATATGCCACATTTTCGAGACCTCTATTTCAAGGTCCTTGTATTTTGACAGCTTTTTGAATATCTTCAAAGATACATTGCAGTCAGCAGGGACTGCCATATCAATAAGGATGCACCGTTTTTGTTTGTGGTCTTTAATAACAATATCTGGTCGGTTGGCCTTGATTGTTCTGTCAGTGTGGATTGTGTAGTCCCATAGAATTGTAACAGGTCCTATCTCCGTAACTGGGTCTGGGTGGTGTTGGTACCAGTTTCTTTCAGTTTCCTTCCCGTAGAAGTTGCAGATTTTCCAGTGCAGATATTGGCCCACTCTGTCATGTCGGGTTTTATATTCAGTGGGTGCCAACATCGTGCAACCTGATACAAGATGATCAATCGTTTCTGGATATTTATCACAGAATCTGCATTTTGGGCTGACACAATATTTTAGTATATGTGCTTGATAATTCCTAGTTAGCAAGCATTGGTCCTGCGCAGCAAGGATAAAACCTTCAGTTTCCGCTTTCAACCCTGCACTGCGTAGCCACTGATGGGTACGGGTTTTGTCTACATCAGCTTGGTTGATACGGGCAGAGTATTGGCCATGAAGCGGTTTATCTTGCCATCGCTTCTGTATCTGGTCGGTTGCATTCGTCTTTGCTGTCTTTTTCAAGTATTTTGCAGTTTCAGCCGGTGTATTGTGCTGTAGTTGCATCTCTACGCCCATTTGAAGCTCCAGTTTGAATTTGTTGGCTTCTTTCATTACGGAGTAAAGACGCTTACTACTTTCATGTTCCTTGACGCATACCATCATCCAGTCTTCTGTAGTTTCCAAGTATTTTTGGAGGCCAATTGTTGTAGTTTTGTAGGACAGTTCTAGTTGAACTAATCCTCTGCCTCCTTCGGATCTGGGCACATACAGACGATCAACATCAGCTTTGGGATGATGCATGCGATAGCAAGTGAGAAGCTTTCTCGTTTTGGCGTCCATTCGCTTAATTTCAGCTATGGTCCAGTTAAGGACATTAAAGCTGTAATGCACCACTGGGACAGCCAATGTGTTTATAGCTGATATTCTATTTTTTGAGTTTAGTTCAGTATTTAGTATCAGACGTACACGCCTGTAGTACTCTTTTCTTATTTTTTCTTTCATTTGGGGGTGTTGTATGCCATCTCCTTCGCTAATTCCTAGGTACTTATAAGCTTCTTCATGCTCCAATTCCCTAATCTTTATGACAAAATCTAAATCTATTGAGGGTGTTTCTGTAATTCTACCTTTCTTGAATGTTACTTTTGCACATTTATCTAATCCGAAGTCCATACCTATGTCGTCACTAAAGTATTTAACAATATTGAGGAGGCCTTTCAACTCATTGTCGTCTTTGGCAAAGAGTTTGAGATCATCCATGTATAGTAGGTGATTGAAAATTTTCTTATTTATTTTGTAACCATAGCTACTGTTGTTCAGTTCATGTGTAAGAGGGGTTAAGGATAAACAAAACAGAAGAGGTGACAGAGAGTCTCCTTGAAAAATTCCACGTCGGATATTCAGACGGTTGGATATAGCAGTGCCCCCGGTGTGCCTAAGGTATAGTTTTGTGTTCCACATCCCCATGCTGTGCTTAAGAAAGTTTAATACCACAGGGGAGACTTTGTACATTTCCAAAGCCTTAAGGATCCAAGAATGTGGAACACTATCAAAGGCTTTACGATAATCAATCCACGCTGCACTGAGATTTCTGCGTCGTCTCCTGCAATTTTCCAGGATCATTTTATTTATCAGAAGTTGATCTTTGCAGCCATATGAACCTCTACTGCATCCCTTCTGTTCCAGCGGGAGAATGCTGTTTGTTTCGAAGAAGGAGTAAGTACGGTTCGTCAGTACAGACGTGATCAACTTATACGTTGTGGAAAGACATGTTATCGGTCTATAATTTTTCGGGTCGTCTGTTTCAGTTGTTTTTGGTATGAGGTATGTAATACCTTCAGTAACCCATTCCGGGATTTTATTGGGATTATTTACAAGCGTTGATAATGTTTTTGCAAGTATGCCATGGGTAGATGAGAGATGATACAGCCAGAAATTGGGCACCTTGTCATTTCCTGGGGATTTCCATTTTTGGGATTTCGTTAGTGCTTGCCTAACATCATCTGTGGATATATTTACCCATTCTTGCAGAGGTGTATCCAGCAGTCGTTCTTCTTCACGCCGTATCCATTCTGCATTTGGGTTACATTCCTTTGGTTTGCTCCAGATATTTTCCCAAAATGTCTGTACATTATCAATCGATGGTGGCGTTTCGACATGTATAGGCGTTTTTCCAATTTCCCTGTAAAATTTCTTAAGATCTGTTCGGAATGTTTTATTTTGGCGATAGAATCTACAACGTTTCTCGTATCGTCTTGTTCTCTGTGCTTTTAGCTGAAGTTTCTGTTTCAGCATTTCCTTGATCGATGGAATATCAATTAGGGATTTAATGCTATATTTCCGTTTGATCTTTTTGGATTTACGTGTGGAAATGTTAGGGTTTCTGGTGAGCTCATCTAATATAGACAGCTCACATCTGATTTGTTCTATTTCTCGTATCAGTTTGGTTTTCCAAGCTGGTTCTCTGTGTCTGTTAATTCTATTTATTGTCTTGACACCAAGCTTCCGAGTCGCTGCTAGAGCTGTTGCGTATATGACGTTGTTAACTTCTGTTATGTTTCCCGGTGGTTTATCTGTTAACAGTGTTTCCAGTGCAGCATTGTATATTTTCACGATGTGCTTGTTGGGATTTGTCATATGGATTTTCGGGAGCTGGTCTCTGTCTGACAATTGTATGAAAGTTACTCTGCTGAGTACTTGGATGACGTCATTTTTCGCTTCGGTGATTTCAGCTTCGTGGTTTTCAAGGAATTCTAAATTAATGTACCTGGAGTCATCTTCAGTGACAATTTCTGGAGAACTAGAGGTTGTGTCTAAGGCAGAATCTTCGGTTTCATTTCCTGGGAGATGATTTCGTATTTCATTCGCTTTAGCGTCCACCTCATCCTCTGTCGCATTCTTTATTTCAACATTCATCTCAACAGAGTTTGAGTGATGGGTCATAGTATTTTGCCTTATATCTAATTTTATCTTATCTATTTCTGCCTTTGAGAGTCTGTTGTTTCGCATGATATCTCTGCGGACATTGGCAAGCATGTTTGGATTGAGGTTAGGTCTTATGTCATTTCCCACCATATTTCTCCATATTTGGTATGTTTGATTGGTGGTGTTCTTTGCTGGGTTTTCGAGTGCAGTGAAGAAGGATGTCATAACTTGTCGATACTCTTCGCGGCTCCATTTCGTTCGTTTCATTTTTACTAGTCGATTTGGCATTGAGACACTTGGTCCAAGGTTGGCGATAATCCGGGTTTGGTGACCTAGTGTCTCTTCGTGTGTGGAAGAGTTTGTTCCAGTGACAGACTTTTCGACCTCAGACTGGTTCCTCTCTGAGGGACGCGGCCCTTGTTGTCCCGGTTGACGGCCGATCCGGTATGAGATATTTTTCGTATTCATTGAAATTGGTAGAGATGCGTTTTAACCTTGACCGCCAAGGGGTAATTTTGTTCAGATTACCAGCTGTAGGACGAGACTTGAAGAAGGTCCAAGAGCAAGACCAGATTTGAGATAGTAGGTTTATTAATATATCGAAGTTAAAAGTTCATAACAGTGTATGGTATTCAGTTGGGTAGATAATCCTAAGTTTTAACTTAGTATAAGTCTGAGAGACACCTCCAAGTGGGATAATTAGATTTCAGTATATAGACATAAAACAAAAAAAAAAAAAAATGGACACGGGTGTCCGCTTAAGGTCTGGGGTGTGGATTAAAACTTGAAATACAAGTTAAAAAAAAAAAAAAAAAAAAACAGAAAACACAGATATAATACAGTATGATCCCTGTCAGTGTGGACATATCTACATGTACATTCAATGTGTATATATATATATATATACATATATATATATATATATATATATATATAGAGAGAGAGAGAGAGAGAGAGAGAGATTAGCAAACATGTACATATACACGCACCGACAGAGATATGGGATGACTAGGGTAAAAAAAAAAA
>OZ010592.1:8689757-8702257 GCA_963932145.1 Acanthosepion lycidas | reverse complement strand
CTGTTAATTTCCTTCTGAAAGTTCTCCATTGCCTTAACCGTGTATTGAACCCATACTCTTTCGGTTCTGTCACTGGACCAACGCCTTTATCCACTGTGCCATGTGTCCTTGAGGATAGTGGACAAAGACGTTCCTTAGATCCGGAGCGTACAACGGCCGAAACGTTGTGATAAATATGGAAACAAAGATGAGGACAATAGTCCAAATAATGTAAATAATGTACATAGTACCTTATCTCAGAAATATAGACAGACTCAGAAATGACGAACTTCTTTACTAATTGCACGGAAATCACTGACTCAATCACAACCGATTAATCCAACCTTTTTTGGGGATTGAAACCAATCTGTACCCATCTAAAAAAATGACGTTGCTACAAAATTGCCGTCTTGTTTTTTCAAGATAGTTCACAACATTCTCCCAATATTACCTTGTAATGTTGCTTTACAACGTGCCAGGTCTCCGCATAAAATGGATATTATCTTACAGAGAGATATTAGAACGTGTATTCCTCGTCTAAATACGTAATTCTCAGTTTTTAAAAATGCGAAAAGAAATCGTAAAATTTCTATACACGTTGCTAATTGAAAGAAATTTATTTGGATTTTATTTGACCAGTGGGAAATTTTTCAGTTACAACACCTCGCATCGTTATCGTAACGCTGTGACAAGGTTAAGGGTTAGCAGTCAGTCTATGGCTTATCAATATATTTTAATACAACACAACACAACTAAATATACATCATGTCAGCAACGTAGCAAGAATATATACAATATGTCAGCAACGGAGCAAGAACTTTTGCTTTAGCTGGACATCTTTTTTTTCTTGTTTTTTTTTTTTTTTTTACAGCATGTCAACTTCAATGGTTGATTTAATGCCGACAATATATTTTTTTTCCAAAATGTATTGCTTGTAATATTTTTCCTACAAAAAATTCAAAAATTTCAAAAAAAGTATAGCTGTTTCTATTACTAGTAATCATTTTTTTCTTTAAAAATTTATTGCCTTAATTTTTTTTTACGTATTTCTGGTATTAAAACCTATTTTTACACCTTCATAGTATTTTAACCCCAGTTTGTGGATTAACTATTTGCCCATAGCTGGTAACCTAACAGGTGCTACCACCCGGGATCAGGGTGGACCTAGGAACACGAGCAATTAAGATGCGATTCCACGCTTTTCAAATCGTCCTGATCAGAGGTTTAATGTTGAATGTTGTTTACCGTATTAGCCAATGCGCAGATGCAGTTTATCGCCATACCCAGGACGAAGCTGGATATCTGAATTCTGACTACAGCTTATCTAAGATTAAAATGTTTTGTTTTTGTTGTCGTTGTTGTTTTGTTTTTTCAATGTAGTGACTGCATTGAGAAAATGAAACTGCTTGTATCAAATTACACCTACATTTATCAATCGACCCGGGTAACTGGTGGAAAGCATTTAAATTTCTTGGCCGAATTCAAGGAGAGTTTTCTAGTACAACTGATTAAAACGTTTCACCATTTTACAGTGTTATGTTGAGCTCCTAAGCCAGCTTCCCCAGCGTTTTCGGCTTGTCCCTTGTCTTTATATGTATTTATTCATCCCATATCTTTCTATCTCATTCTTAATCGTATTATTCTTTACATCCTCTCCCTGCCTCCCATCAGAATGGTTGATACCCAACTCCACGATAGCACGTCCATTGCGCCTGCTTGGTCTCACACTTTCTACTGACCCGAGGTCAGCTGCTACTTTCTTCGAATATTCACTGCCAACCTCTGATATCGAAGACCTGAAGAATTATTGAACAGCTGCTACTAGTGATATTGGCGTTTTTCCATTGAGCACATTACGTACTGCACTGGAGTCTATATTCAAAGACTACGGATAATATGGTCAACATTGGTTATAAAATAATAATTAATTACAAAACAAAAAAAATGATATATTTTATGAATACTAAACTATTTGTTCCATATGAATATTGACTTTACTAATATTTTGAAAGAAGATTCCATAATGTACCCAAAATGGGGGGGGGATTTTTGGGTACCTTGGTGTACTAGTGAGCTAGCCAAAAATTCCAACAACTACATCGAATCAATAGCTTCATCTACCGCAAGGAAAGTTGATTCTCTGTGTCGCTAGAGCAGGTTTTTTCTCGCCTGAGTCCATCCTTCAAATGTACAAATCGACCTTTCATCCTGGCATTGAATAATGCTGCCATGTATGGTAGGATGCCCCAGCTGTTCATCTCGAGGTCTTCAAGAAAATCCAGAGTCGGATATGTAATTTGATAGGTCCTGACCTGGCATCTCATCTACAGTCACTCTCTCACACACATGCTGTGACTTCCCTATGTCTTTTCTACAAGTATTTTTATGGCAAGGCTCTGACGAGCTACTTTCTCTGGTTCCCAAATTGCATAAATTTGAGCGTGCTTCTAGGTTGACATCTCGGTCCCACCCTTTCACTGACGAAAGAGTTAAATTTATCCATCTCTTTTACTGCAACAGCTTCTTATCTCACACTTCCTTTCCCCTACTTGCACCCTAATAGCTATAATCTTCAAATATTCAAATGTAATGTCAATCGACATCTTCTGACGCCTTGATCTTGATCTCCATCCTTCTTTTTATCCTTTCGTCACAGATGCTTTTTACACCTGCTCTCAATTTCTGTAACCCATTGTGTGCTAGTGGCACCCACGCCTTGTGTGTGGTAAGATGCGTCAAAAAAATACTGTTTTTTTTATATTTTCCTACGCGTAGACATTTTACGGATCACACGCATATTATTATTTGTGGTAGTTACTTTGTCTATCAAGTATTTTTTTTTTTTCGTTTGAATCTGATTTTTTTTTTTTTTACATATTTGATTCTATACCCTTACATCGATAATATTTTTAAGCCCACATTATCTTCACACACGTCCACCTTCGCAATTGTCTCTATCCATTTCATCATACTGCTTCTCTCTTCCTCTTAACCTACGTTCATTTCTACTTTCTGTATTTTTATTGTACCCACCCGCTTTTTGTCTTTCTTCTATAAATCGCATTTACATTTATTCGCCTTCTTTCTCTTTTTATTCTCAGCCCGTTCTAAGTCATCTGACTATGACTGCCATATTTGCATCACCGTACAACAGTTAATACCAACACAAGCGGAAATTAAGTCTATTGGCGGGAGTTTTGCCCGCGTATTTCCACGGCCGGAAATTAGCACGTTCGCCATTGCTTTTCACGTCAGCCAATCCTCCATTTTTGTTTCAGTGCTTGCCACCGACTCTTCACAAACCCAGAAACTGGCTAAAAAGGTAAAAATCTAAGTCCTTAAGAAATGCTGAAAATCTCTTTCAAGAGAATGGGGAGACATATTTTTGAAATTGTATCTGATTGTTCAACATAAAATATTTAATTCATTTAGTAGGTGTAAGATTTCAAAATCTTCATTATCAGCAGCAGCAGCAGCAGTTCCTCGAACGCACGAAGCTGTGAGCCGCTTCGTAGCTAAACACCTAAACTGTGTATCTCGTTTGCATCCCTATGTTTGAGTCTCTGTGGATGAGCTTCCAGTGCACTCAATGACTCTCTGTACTTGTTTTCACTCTTATATCTCTATTAGAATTTTGCGTAAGGTGTTACCTTTTATGATGTCTGCAAAAAGATTGTTGGCTCTTATGACGTCTCTCTACCATTCCAATTTCCTCTTCCTGGCAGTGGCTGTTGGGTCTTTCAGTGGTCGTAAATTTTTTTATGGTGTCTCGTACTCTGTCATTTTTGTGCGGTCTCCGTAGGAGATGCCAAGGATGACTCAAGGATATAATTTCGCATTTCTAATGCTTCAATTAATCCTTTTAGTTTTGTTGTCAATACCCAAGATTCACTGTCGAACAAAAAGATTGAGAAAGCCAAACCATGTAACACTCTAATCTTTGATCGATTGATTTGTTTTTACAGCTTATCAACACTTTACAGTTTATTTAAAGCTAGAATATATATTTTAGGTTGTAAGAATTTTTTTATATAATAATGGTTTAGTGATAATGCTTTTCGTAATTAACACAGAGCTAGTGGGAAGAAGAGGTGGGTTGATTTTCCCCATGGTTATTTGAGCATATGTGAATATATAACGAAACTAGCAGATATTGCTACTCAGGCCACCATTAAAAATATCATCTATTACACAAAACAAGCTTACAGCACATGGTATTCCTAAGCAGTCAGGTATCTAGGTACTGACTAGACTTGAAGTTGCTTAAGTTCGGTGATCGTACGCGAACTGGTGTTTCAACGTGATGTGGCTGTAAACCTAGTCTGATTTCAGTCAGGTTTTTTTTTTTTTATCTTTCTAAATGGTTCTTACTTTTGAGACTATTGCCATTGTTTTGGCTATTCTTGAAATTACTTATATTCATAGAAATATTTAATTTTTTTTCCAATTCTTTTGATCTGTATATTTATTTCAATTTAACTTTATAATTTGATTTTCAATTAAATAACCGGCAAATAATTCATTGCAAATTTGCCCAGTCTGTTGCTAATTAGAGGAATTTACTTCCGTAATGAACTAGTGTAATACTAATAGGCTAACCATCGTGTCGATACTATTTATCGATACGAATGGAACCTCCTGCATAGTTCATCATTGAAATTCTCGGAGAAATCCGGGAATAAACAAACAAGAAAAAGGAACATTAGAAGACCTCATGATCATCCTAAAAAAAGAGTAGGTTGAAATGCCATGGACATGTCACAGGGATCTGGTACCATACTACAAGGTACCATCCTTCAAAGTATCATCCTATAAGGTACCACCTTTGGCAAAATAAAAGGCGTATGTAGAAATAACAGTTGAAAACGCCTTTGTGTCTACTGGAAGATAATTCACAGAGTCTCAGACATTGGCACGTAAACGAGATATATATAGGAAGTCGGTCGGGGTCACATCTGCACAGAAACCTATCGACCACAACCGGCCATAGGACTGATGATGATGATGATGATGATGATGATGATGATGATGATGATGATGATGATGAACAACTGTTGTCTGAGATGGCGCAATGAATTGGAATCATTTCTCAATTTTCCACTTTTTTTTATATTTTTTTTTCTTGCCAAAATAAGTGAAATATTGCGTCCACACAAATCATGGAAATAACAAAAAAAATTTTCAAACTTTCCAGCTTGTGAGATGTGGCCATCTTGCGTTTCTCTCTTTTCCCCGGCTGTCAGATATTCTGCTAACTGGGTCACATAGGTCAGCCAAAATATCGTTTCCTCTTTTTGTTCGCCCGACGACCGACTAAAGCTGACTTCTTTTAACTGTCTCTACCGACTGTGAAATATAGCATTTTGTTCGATTGAATAATAGGACTGAAATAAAATATAGATTGTAAACTAATCCAAAATTTGTAATTTCATTTTTGCAACATGAGGTCATGTGCTATAATGCAGCCAATTGCAAAACCTGAAGATGAAATCTGCTTGTATTTTCAATGCACTGTTCTCAATCAATAATGACGCTGTAAGTAAAGGAGAAAGCAATTTACTAAGACGAATGTGTATAGAAAGTGTTTTACTTGCTAGAACAGCCACAGTAAATAAACATCCAGGTCCTTACAACATTTCTCCTTTCTTGGTAGATTTTCTATTATCAAGATGTGGGGTATTTAAGAACAAAAATGATGAATATATATTAAAAACAAACTAAATTAAATTGGCGAAACTATATAGCAAAGCTCGTATTCAAAAAGCAGAAAAATTAAGCTCATGCGTAATGTTTAATCAAATATCACTTCCGTCTGATGTAGTCCTAAAGGGTGAAAGTCATCAAAAGAGAAATCTTTTTGACACTTTGTCCTAGATTCTAAAATTGTTTTCATATATAAAAGCCTTAATGTCATAGGTTCCCAAGTGGGCATCTATGGGACACTACTATTTACTCCTGCCTCAAAAACAAATCTAGTGTCGCCGATAAAAGTTACCTGGCCGTTTGTCTTGAAAAGGATCTACAATCTGTTGTGGACTGGGTCAGGAATTGGCTGGTTAACTTTAATGCCTCAAAAACAAAACTGCTCTCTATTACTCATCAGAGAGAACCATCCCTGACTCCCATTAGAATGTCTGTGCGCTCAACTCCAGGAGAGCACCTCTTTATTGGAAAGCGCTCAATATCAGTAATAGAGCTAAAATATTTAGTTGGATTGATGTGAATTTGTGACCCTGGGTTTCATGCTATTTACCATCGTCATACAAACTGATTAATTTTTTAATTTTGGATTTCTATATATGGTTGTGTATATCGGTGTTTTAATGTTAGTGGGAGGAAAAACTGTCGTTGGAAGGCCACTCATACTTACGCAACCATACATACACGCACGCACACTCAGTGACGTACGCAGGCATACATGCCCCTGCGTGTCCATTTTTATATTTGCATATGATCCCTGCATGATATTGGGCAGTTTTAACTATAAGTATAGCATAACTTAAAAGTATATGTTATCACACATGCACGCGCGCTCATCCACACAGACAGACACACTGTCACACACAGACACACACATTCAAACACAGACAGACACATTCAAACACAGACACACTGTTACATATATATATTATATATATGTTACTATATATATATATAGTTTATGCAAAACTAGGTAATCCGTATGGGTAGAACCAAGGAAGATGATATCCAGAGAGCTCAATGTAAATTCAAAGCAAATATGTATGAATAAAAACAGATCACTTTAAGGTTCCATGTAATAAGTTATTTCACCAAAACCCTTTTAAAGGGCTCTGGATCATCAGACTTTACTTACAAAAGTTGAAATGAAAAATGAAAAGAAACTTACACATTTTTGACTGACCGCACCATCGTATGTGAAATTAACGAAGTGAGGAAGAGAGGTGGGAGAGAAGATATGAGTGAGTTAGATGTACCATTTTCAATTCCTTATCCTTAACCCCCCTCTGTGTAGGCTAGACGTCGCTTAACTTAACGCCTTCTATCTAGGTATAGATGGGTAAGAGGTGAGGGAGAGGACCGACTTAAAGGTGGAAGACCAAGTTGACAATAAAATAATAAATCATGTCACTGAGAACAGGATTCACTCAAATTCTTAGATACTATTATTTCACATTACTTTAAATGGTATCTTTGGTTGTTAGAATTTGATATAAATCTAAATCTCTAAAAAAATCTGCGACTAATTTATATTGAAGTTTGTTGGAGTTTTGGGTATTTTCTATGAAATAGTCGATTGGAAAAATCATAGATAGTACATGGAAAGAATAATCCATTTTATATTTAGTAATCCTTTTTTATTTTCCTAAACTTTTTTCTTATAGCTTGTTAAGTTGACATCTATTCGTTTGATTCTTGTTCATAAATTAAATTCGTTACTGTTTTTAGATACCTAATTATCAAGGTTTATTCCAATTCAAATAATTTTTTATCATCAATAATGTTTATTAGAGGGTAACATATTTTAATTTAAATTAAATTATCAATTTAAGAATTTACCTCCGTATTATTTATTTAAACTTACTTTCAGTTGGAGAATATTAGAGGAGAGAATTGGATAAAAGATTACTAACAGAAAATTAGCTCCTTCTTTTACAATATTCTATATATTCGTACACATACTTTTTTCTTTAAAGTTGTTCCAATTTAATTAATTTTATCATCAGTAATGATTATTAAATGGTAATATATTTCCATTCAAATTAAATTACCAATTTAAAATTTCCTCCGTATTATTTAAACTCACTTCGAATTGGAGAGTCCTAGAGGAGAAATTTGGATAAAAAACTACTAAGAGAAAATTAGGTCCTTCTTTTACAATCCATACACATACACACCTCTACATATATCCTATCCCCCATCTATATCTACATCCCTATATCTCCCTATATACCCATGAATCCATATATACACATGCACACACATCTACGCATAAACTATATGTATATTCCCATATCTTCACATATACACCTATAGAGAAATACATACACACATATCAACACGCATATCCACACATACACATATACTTATATATATATATATAGATCCACATACATAAAGTTATATGTAAATCCATATGCATATACACATATACACATAAACACACAAATGCCCATATGTACATACATACATATGCACATATATACGCATACACATATACATATACACATATACACATACACACAAACACACATATATATATACACACACACCCATATACATATATACATACATATATACATATATAGACATACATATACATAGACATACACATGTCCACACATACACCCACTTACGCCTGCATTCAAAGACCATATCAATATCAATATGTAATTACATTATGAATACACAAAATCGTATAATTTACACATATATTACCCGCCATCCCATATCTATAGTAAGACATATAAATACGCATCTAGTTCTACCCATTCACACTTACAAAAAAAAAAGAAACGCTTGTATGCCTCTCTTTCCATATAAACGCATATACATGTACGCATCAAAAAGTATATCAGTGTTCAAGTACAATACCATAGACATATACATCCAATCATGTGTTCGCTCTCATTTGTGCATAGCAATATATCCAACAGCAAAAAGACCAAAGCACATTCAATATTGTTCTTCTAATATAGCTATTTTTCAATGTATTATATTTACTTAGGTTTAGGTTGTTCTTGTGTCTGCATTTAAAAACTAGTTCATTGTGCCTATTTAGCAATAAGTCTGGATCTTTATGTTTGATTATGAGGATTTTCTCTTTCATGCATAAGTCGCATCTGTCTCTGAAATTTTTTTGAGTTCTGGCTCACGATATTATTTTCCAATTTATTTGATGGCGAATGACGAGTTCGATTTCGTCGAGCCTTTCTTGTCGCTTGAATTCTTCATTTTCTCTTCTGGTAGCTTCAAAGATTTTGGTTCCGACGGTGATGAATCATCCCGAGTTGGTACGGTCTTCTGCATATTTTTCAAACGATTTAGGCACAATCCAACGCTGTGTTCCACATGCTTTTCTGAAATGCACTTGTTTGATAAAATGCTGCCTAGATATGGAACATTGTTCTAAGGGTGTATAACAGAAGGTAATGTCAAATTCTATTTGTGGCTGTGCAAGGAACTTGGATTTCTGGATGCTTACAACGGTAAGCCATAGCAAAATTGTTCACAGGCTGTTGGAGAATTTTCTTTGAATATTAGAGGACAGCGTCGTCATCAGCATATTGAATTTCTTATATTTGTTGCATGAGTGTTAGACTTTTATATCGAAACCTAATGGGGTTGAAAAACTCCCCATCATATCGTTATCTGATGTCTACTCCTGGGATGTCTGGAGGACGTTTGTGAAACACTGAGTCTTGATATAAGAAGAATAACATAGGTGCCAAGAAGTCGATCCTTGCTTCAGGTCTCACGTGTTTGGAGATTCCTCTGAAATTTTGCTGAAATACACGTCCAGACATATTGTCAATTCATTGTCTGAACCAGAGTGATAAAATGACCAGGATATCCAAAACGATGAAGTATTTTCCCCATAACAGTTGTTGGAATACTATCAAAGGTCTTTTCTAAGTCATAGAAAACAAGGAAATTGGGATTTTGTTGTTCCCTGTTTTTCTCTTGGAGTTGCCTTGCACAGAAAATCATGTCGATTGTACAATACGAATCATGAAATCTACATTGAGATTCTGGTAGGACCTTTTGCCAATGATATGGAGCCGATTTAGAAGATTTTCCCAGTGATTGAGAGTAATGATATCCCTCGATTGTTTCCAAAGGCTTTTCGGTCACCTTCTTTTTTGAAGATCGTTATTATTCCTATATCTTTCAGTATTTTCGAAACTTTTTGGCATTCCTATATCTTCAGAATGAGGGTGGACATTTAGATTTGCAGAGGTAAGACTCCATGATTAATCATTTTGAAATGGATATTGCTTGAGCCTGGGAATTTCCTTGATTTCCTTTGCATACTAGCTTGCTTGAATTCTTGAAAAGTCAGCTAACATCCATACATAACCGAAGTGGATAATTTGGGACGTTTCTCAGGAAGACCTCAGCTGTGTTCGAGTTTCTATTTAGAAGGGTGGAAAGATGTTGCTTCCAGCGTACGTGTATGTCTTGTGGATCGATTAGGGTTTCTGTATTATCAGCTGCTAGAAGAGATGCAGTTGATGTTCGTACTGTTCTGCAGTTATTCTAGTGTTGTTTGGTACTTCTGTTTTAGATTCTGGAAATGCTTATTTTTTTAGACTGGATTTTCGTTCTTGTTCATGTGTCAGACGAGCATTCATTTTTGCCTCAACTGGGTTGTTGATTTCAAATAAGACTAATTCTTGGTCTTGGCGAAGTTGATAAAATATTTGCTGTTTCTGTGATCGGAAGGAGACCGTGAAATACGGGGAGCTAAACATTCTGATAAAGACAACAAAGATAAGGATGCTAGTAATAAAACAACAAAAAAATTATAAATAAAATTAAGAAAATAACAAAAGCATGACTCATGAGTGAAGAAATGAAACGAAAGTGTACATCTACTGAAATGTCATAATAAACGAGAGAAAACTTCAAAAAATGTGTAAAATTCACAAAGTAGTTAACGGCCCAAAAGTCGTCATCATCATCAGCAGCCCTTCGAATGCTTCAATCGTCGGTGGGGACCTGAGGGGAGAAGAAACAGACAATCTCTTCAGTCTGATATGTTGCACGGTCTCATATCCGACCAATCTTTCTCTAAAAGCATAGAGGGTTCGACCCTTCCACGGTGCGCTGGTCCTTCACTGTGTTGGTAGCATGATAGTGTTTGTCGCTACAGTCGCCCACATGTCACGCCCAATCTCTCAATGAGATTCGCGGCCATTGTTCATTCGAGCTTCAAACGATCCAGCATGGCGTCCATTTGATTCTCCTTCACATATATAAAGCCTAAGGGTACATCGCCCAAAATATGTTAAAAACAAAATTAGATGACGCTCATTGAATATTTTCAAGTATATATTTTTTTTTCTCTTTGATTTTAATTTATTTAAATACATTACTTTCTCGATTTTTAGACGAGAAAAAGAGAATCGATGATAATAGTTCCTGGCTGACGAAACATTTATTTCATGACCAACAGCATCAGCAGCATCATCAGCAGCATCTAGTCAATAATTCTTCTTGGATTCTCTTGACTCATTCTCTTCAGAGCTCTCAGACATCGCTGTCTGAAGGACCTCCAAAGTCATCTACAAGTTGGTCAATGTAGGTGTGATGACGTCTTTCAACCGATCTTTAGCCGCGCAGTGGGTTCCATAGGAGGGTGTCACTCACAACTTCTGACTTACTTCTCCAGGAGTGACCAACTAGCCGAAGCCTTCTCTCTCTTAGCGAAACTGAGATAGGATGAAGATGCTCATATAGGCGTTTCTTTATTGAGTGTTTCTTCCAGCTTATGTCAAATGAAACTAGTAACATCCTTGTGCATGTTCTGTCAAGTGTTGCTTCTAGGTGTTTCGTCAGTGTCCATATTGTTTAACTGTAGAGCAAGTCAGATTTTATCGTAGCCTTAAAGAAGTCCCTCTTAAGATTGTCAGAGAGGGAGGACTTCAAGATGGTGCTCAAACCATCAAAGACACCCCAGGTCTTGACTTTGCGGACTTTGATGTCTCTTTCCGTTTACTGAATGATGCTGCCGAGATAAACAATTTTCTGGACGGACTTCATGTTCATGCCGTTTTTCAACTTAATTTCTCCTTGGGTGATAAATTCTGTTTTGCCAACATTAATGTAGAGACCAAATTTGCTGACCGCCTCTCCGATGAGATGGAGAAGTTTGGTAGCCTTATCAAACATATCTGGCAAACAAGGCAACTTCATCTGCGTCATTCCTTTCTGTAATATTTTGCTGGTTGACGTGAACAAGTTGCTTTTTCATGGGTGAATCCCACATCTGTGTTTTGATCAGCAGATGTTCGTAGGGAGTAATCTAAGCGTAGATATATGCATTGTCCAATAACATTTCCAAATGCTTTGTTTAAGGTTTATTTTTACGTCAATTTTAAAAATATCGCAGACATTACCTTTTCTCCTTTTGTCATATTATTTGAATACGAGTCCATTTCAATTTCAAAGCGTAAGAGCAGAAAGTACGACAAAACAAGACTCGTGTTGAAAAGTAAAACCACAGAATAACCTGTCTTATCAGTCAGAAAATATCACCGTCTCTTTTCCTTTTACCTGCATATAAGCGGAAGATGTCCTGTGTACACAAGGCATTCTAACGAGCCAAATCGAGAGCCAACCACAAAGAGCATATCTTGATTTGCTTATGCCAGGTTTTGACATCTTTGTCTTTTTCTCCTTCTCCGCTTTCACAATATTCTCATCCTAAATTACCTTAATGTCTATCAGGATCCAGTCGTGTCGGCTTTTTTTGCAGAAGTGTAATATCAGGACGATTGTTCTACAAGCGCTTGTCAGTTAAGGTGGTCTTATCCAAC
>OZ010592.1:8624757-8684757 GCA_963932145.1 Acanthosepion lycidas | reverse complement strand
ACCTTTCTGTACTAAAAAAGCATCTTTTGCAAAAGCTTGCAGTAATTCTCTCCATTTATCTTGGCACAATCACTAAATCTGAAGGGACCTGTAATTGCAGCCCTTAAGATACTAGCACAAAACATTACTCCCTCCACTTCTACCATCTTGTATCGATTGAATATTTCCACAAAGGATTTAAATGCTCTCTCAGCAATCAGGCGTATCTAAAGTTACTGTAAAATCATCACTAAAGGATCCTTCTTTTTGATTGGCTGAACGATTTATTTGATTTGCTTTTTCATGACATATCAACCTTTTAAGGTTATTTAAAGCATATTTTTCGGCTGTAAGAATTTCTTGGAGGTAATGATTTTCTGATACAATTCTTTGGAAAGAATGATTTTTTGATACAAGTCCTACTAGATGAGTGAACAAGAGGGGGTTTCATGCCTTTCCAAAAGGTATTTGTTCGTAAGTGATTATATCGAACCCGACTGGAATTCGAACTCCGCTCTCCTATTTTTCAGTCCCAATACACTAAACGTCCATCCAAGTTCACACCAACTGGCATTCCAATGTGGTCACTCACCTAGGTATAAAACCAGTCTCAACTTCATTGATCGGACGATCACGGTGGTGGTTTCATACCTTTCATGACTTTAACTAATGTTCTTATTATTCAGTTTAAACATCATCTTTTTCAAACATTTTCTTGCTGGTCAGCCGATGAATATAGAAATTCATTAAAGTCATATTAACAAATAAAATTAATAATTTATTCCGGTACATGTGATACTAGCAGCTCGGATTTAGGAATTGGTAGAGCCAGGTTCGAATCCATTACATTTACTTTCGTTCTAATATTCTAGGGAAAGGTAAGAATCGTTTTCTTCTCCCCAACTATGGATAAATAGCAGGACTAACCAGATATTAGGGCTAGGGTTAGATGGCAACTGGTCTAGAAGTACAACTCTGCATTCAAAACCAGATCCTCGAGGTTCGAGGTTATGCAGTTGTGGCTAACAACATACTGGCTTGTTATAGAAGCGGCAACGATATGTTCCTCAAGGATTTAAAGGTATTATATATATATATATATATATATATATATATATATATATATATATATATATATATATATATATTAAAAAGGCTTAAACACTAATATTCCATGGTCATAATTTATTCCATTGGAATCGTAAATACGATCCAATTCATCAGACCTTCAAATTCAAAAAGAAAACAGAAAAAACAACTCCGGAAATAAAAAAAAATAAAATTTAGAGGGAGTGTAAGTAGGAGAGTATGGGACGAATGTTAGGTCTATAGAGAGGGGTATGTGTATTTTAGTACATATATTTTATTTATATATATATATATATATATATATATATATATATATATATATATATATATATATATATATATATGTGTGTGTGTGCGTGTGTGTGTGTGTGTGTGTGTGTGTATAAATATATAATTATTTATATATTATATGCGCGGTACTTATTAGAAAGCGCTCAATATCAGAGATAGAGCTAACATATATCACATCAATCCAACCAAATATATATATATATATATTATAAGTTAATAGACTTAAAATATGGTTTTTCGCTACACAGTTCCAACCATGTTTCAAAAGTGGAAGCTAAAACCCCCGAATTTAATTTTGTACTTAAATTAAAGACATTAGTTCCATTTCATCCTCAAGCGAATTTTGGAGTAACTTTATATATATATGTTTATTTAGTAATAGACATTTATGTCGGGCTTCATTTATTCGCGGGATAAAACCTAATGTAATAATTCCATCCAAATATATTGGTTATTAATCGAACAGCGCTATTGAAGGTTTGAATTTATAAAATCGTTTCCTTAAAATAGTTTTTTTTTTTTTTTTCAGAAATTAAACTAATTAAGTCCACTTCGTTTTTCTGGTACTTACTGTCGTTTCTTTTCAAAGCTTTTGTTTATAGTATAGTGGAAATCTAACAACTTGACTGTACCATTATTATCTCTTCTGGTTACATTTGCTATCCATATGTCATTGCTGACGTTCGGAGTCCTCAAATAATGGGGTTTCTGTAATTTGCTACGGTTTTTTTATGATTTTACCGTGTAGATTAAAGATCGAATTAGGATCATTTTAACGCCTACAGGATACATTTCCCTGAAGTCATATAGATTTAAACTAACATTCATATTAATGCCCTATATATTGTAAAGACGTGCATAATAAAATTAGTCGCTGTATTCATTTCATCACTGTTGTCGCTAATGTTTAGATTTTCCAGCTTAATATCGGCGACTATTACTCGCTGATGTAGCAATCTGGCAACAATCAAATTTTAAAATAAATAACAATTTTATCTGATATAATTTAGGAAAAAGTGAAAACTTAAACTGCACAATACTAATTGACAGCATATATCTACAACTATATCGGAATAAATTTTCATTATTTTTCGATCTCTGAACTGTATTCCATATGGAGACACAAGAGACATTTATCTGTCTATATCTCTGAGATGAGATATTATGATTACTTATATTATTTACAATATAGGGACTGTTCTTCTCATCTTCATTGCTATATGTACAAAGTTTCGAGCATTGTAACCTCCGGCTTCAGATGATTGGAATTTCGAACCGAACTTTTCATTTCGTCCACCGGGGCAAATTCTTCTAGTTCCACGTACCTTACCTCATCCAGATGCCTCACTTATTTCACTTTAACTCAACTCTCCAGGTTCACCGCTGCTCTAGCCAGGTATTGAACTCAAAATTATTTGGGTCTAGTCACTGGATCTTACCAACGCCTTTATCCACTGAGTCATTTAACTGAAAACACTATATATATATATATATATATATATATATATATATATATATATATATATATATATATATATATATATATATATATATATATATATATATATGCGTTTTTATGTATATTAAGTATATACTATATATGCGCGGTACTTATTGGAAAGCATTCAATATCAGTGATAGAGCTAACATATTTAGTTGGATTGATGTTAATTTGTCACCCTGGGTTTCACGCTATTTACCATATATATATATATATATATATATATATATATATATATATATATATATATATATATATATATTAGGTGTTCTAACGACGTTTTGGCTTATAATGTAATTTTTTTTATATGTTTTTCCATATATTTGCTACATGCGTTTTGGGTCTTGTACACTCCATCAGGCGAAGAATGGTTATTTCTACATATTATTTAAAGGAATTATTTTTCTTCTTCTGTATTCTTATGTTTATACATTGTCTTTTGCGAGTAGTAGCCATCATTTTGCACTGGCGGAAAAATATTCCTCTGCTTAAGAGATAATAAAACAATTAAAATTTGTCAGAGAAAAGGGAAGGAATGAGATTTTATGTCCTCTGTATTTTTTATGCCGTTTTCAAATTTTCTGTATTGTATGTTTGCTAGTATATATATATATATATATATATATATATATATATATATATATATAGGTAACTATACTCGTTTCGAAAAACCCTCGAATTTTTGATTTGCCAATAATCAAATCAATACCGAGAGAAAAAAAGGTTTTAAAAAAACTAGAAACATGAAAGTCTGTCGAAAAAAAATCGCACAGATACAGGTTTAAAGCCTAAAGAAAAAAAAACCCGACACGATTAAACAACTAACTAACAAAAGAGCTCAATACAACCGTAGAGCAGACCTAGATAAACCTAGTGAGACAGACAAACCTACCCAGAGGATCGCCAGGGAAAGCTGGCTAAAGAAACAACATAGAAACAGCATATTTATAGGCGTTCATCAAAATCATACCACGTGACCATAGAAAAAGAAAAAGAAGAAAAAACAAATTTATTCAACGACTAAAAGGGGAGGGGATATTTAAAAACACGAACAATAAGGTGGAATGACAATTCAAACGGTGAGATGAGACCTAATTCAATAACCAAGATTTTCTATGCCTACATATGTTAAGAATCTCGGTTTTAGAGTTTAATAGATCGTTAGGTTGATTATATAAAGCCATGGCTAATTTCTCCTCTGTACATAGCTTACAAAAGTTTTGGCCTGCTTTATATTTGGTCATTTTTTTAATATTTCCCATTTAAGGATGGGGTCTTTATTGTTTTCTTGTCTAGTTTTCCATACATAGGTAGATAACGTGGTATGTTTAGTTTTTTCGTTTTTAAAACTATTCGTGTGATTATATCTTTTTTTTAAAATATCTTGAGTAGCATCTTTGTATACTTTAGGGTTTGTATCCTCCATATCCTTATAAATTTTCGCCTGGTAAACCACGCATTCTTGTTGACATTTTCCCTGTAGTGGACAGATATTTTTGTTCCTACAATTACAACTAGAAGAGATACTGCGTGGATTATCCCTAGTTTTTTTTCTTATTCAATCCACTAATTAAGGTCCCTACATTAGGCATGCAACAGTAACTAAGTTTTACATTATTTTTATTGAATATTTTATGCAACTCAGTTTTTGCGGGGGAATTTTGCTCTAAGAAGTTAAAAAATATTTTGCCAATTTTTGTTTTTACCACCAAATTAAAAGAAGGGTTAAACCACAAAATATTTATCTGCCTATTGTTACGTTTATTCTGAGTTCTGTTATAACTATTTATGTTAATATATTCCAGTTTGTCTTTATGTCCACTCTTAGAAACGGCTTCCTCATAAATTGTTTTATTGACCTCGAAAATGCATTTATTAGAGGAATTGGTTGAAAGTCTATAGCTAATGTTTTTTGGAATATGCCTTATGATATGGGCAGGGTGATTGGATTTTACATTTAAATATTGGGGGTCCTGGTTCTCTTTTTGATACGGGGATATCGTAACATTTTGTAAGTTTAACGTAATATCTAAATAGTTGTTAATTTTCAGATTAGTTTCAATTTCAAATCTGAATCCGAATTTTCTAAAGTGTAGTTTTTTACGGATAGTGTCACATTTTTGAGGGTTACTCTTATCCACTATAATTAAACCGTCGTCACGGTACAACCCATGGTTATTAAAATCTACATAGTCATTAAGCCTATGGAGCAGCAGGAACCCTACTAACTTGCACACCTCTTCTCCATCATATGCTCCGATAGGGTTGTCAAAACTGTTAACGTTGTCTTTTTTTATCCATATTACATTATTATGGAATAGTAGTGTTTTTCGGCAATGTCTAATCAGGTTTATTTTATCGTCCGAAATTTGGATATAATCTTTAGCTAAACAGAGGGCTTCATTAAGAGTTTTCTCTGAGATGAAATAGGCAATCGGGTTGAGAAAATAAACTTGAAGACTTGCTTTACCACTATAAAAGATCATAAAAGTAATTTCCTTAATAACCCTGAATATAGACTCATAAGCCCTAACAAAACAGAATTAGGTAGGATAGGTAAGGTAATTTTCCAGGATATATGCAAATCCCTGGCTCACTAGGTTTATCTATCTATCTATCTGATCAAACTGGTTTCGAAGATAGACCAAATATGGATACTAATACATATATATATATATATATATATATATATATATATATATATAAGATGGTCCCAAACTGACAGGTGGAGATAAAGATGTTGTGAAAAAGTGAGATACATCGACAGCTATCAATAGTGTTAAAGACTCAGATATAGGTGTAGTGTTAGATAGATAGATAGATAGATAGATAGATAGATAGATAGATATGTAAATTTTGAAATAGATAGACATATATGAATGTGTTGGGATAGATCGATAGATATATATATGTTGAAATAGATAGATAGATAGATAGATAGATAGATAGAAATGAACAGGCTGAGATAGATAGATAGATAGATAGATAGATAGATAGATAGATAGATAGATAGATAGATAGATAGATAGATAGATAGATGGATAGAAATGAACAGGCTGGGATAGATAGATAGATAGATAGATAGATAGATAGATAGATAGATAGATAGATAGATAGATGTGTAGGCTGCGATAGATAGATAGATAGATAGAAATGAACAGGTTGAGATAGATAGATAGATAGATAGATAGATAGAAATGAACAGGCTGAGATAGATAGATAGATAGATAGATAGATAGATAGATAGATAGATAGATAGAAATGAACAGGCTGAGATAGATAGATAGATAGATAGATAGATAGATAGATAGATAGATAGATAGAAATGAACAGGCTGAGATAGATAGATAGATAGATAGATAGATAGATAGATAGATAGATAGATAGATAGAAATGAACAGGCTGAGATAGATAGATAGATAGATAGATAGATAGATAGATAGATAGATAGAAATGAACAGGCTGAGATAGATAGATAGATAGATAGATAGATAGATAGATAGATAGATAGATAGATAGATAGAAATGAACAGGCTGAGATAGATAGATAGATAGATAGATAGATAGATAGATAGATAGATAGATAGATAGATATGAACAGGCTGGATAGATAGATAGATAGATAGATAGATAGATAGATAGATAGATAGATAGATAGATAGATAGATAGATAGATAGATAGATAAGAAGGATGGTAGGTTAATGCAAGCAATAAAATGGTTCATAAATGGTTAAAGGCAATAAAATGGTTCATATGCAACTTGAACATTTTGGTTGATTGCATTACAACAGCATAATAGCCATTAATAAACGAGAATATTTAAACAAAGGAAACGGATTTTATAGATGAATATATTATATATATATAATATATATATATAATAGATTCAGGCTAGAAAATAAAGTTTTCGAGTTGGTCTGATGACAGTAAGTGAATTGGACTCTGGCCAATTTCGTCCGCCAAGTTTCGAGAGACTGAAGAATGATGATGACAATGTTTGTGCACGTAAATATAGCGATAGTGACATATTTTATAGCAGATTATCTTGGCCGGCCAAGGGAAATCGACTTCCGGAAATGTGTTTCGTTTTCGCCAACTTGAACTATTATACATAAAGAGAATGTCGTCCAATGGTGGTGGCGATTCGTTTGGCAAAAAAAGAGGTATGCCAAAACTAGTGGTTTCTTCCAAATTGATAATCGGAGTCGAACCATTGTGACACTTTGTGACACTATCACTGGGACACCAACATAGAAGGGGAAAATATGAGCCTTTATGTCAATCCTAAGTGTTTCAGTTTTATGACTGGTTGCTGGTGTGTTTGAAATCGATTGGTCTAAACGGTCTATGAAAGAGAACGTTTGTGGTCAAGTGATAAATAACTGGACATTCAGGATTACCGGCTTCTAATCTGTATTAAGAGTCACGGTTGCGATTGTAGTAGTCAGTTCTGGTCCTCGTCCTGAGTATGACGATAAACTACATGCCCGTCCTGGGTAAGACGATAAAATATATACAACAGCAAGGCTTCTGATCAGGAGTTTTTGAGGAGCATGGAGCCACCTTTAATAGCTGGTGTTCCCTGGTGCACCTTGACCTGGGGTGATAGCACCTGTTAGGGTATCAGTTATGGACAAATAGTTAACACCCAAACTAAGGTCAATATATGATGAAAGTGTAAAAATGGGTTTTAATACCAGAAATATTAGTAAAATATTATTACTAGCAATGCATTTTTGCAAAATATTACCAGCAACACATTTGAAAAAATATATTACCGGCTATTCATTTTTGAAAACAACTACCAGAAATAGATTTTTAAAAAACAATTACCAGAAATAATTTTTTAAAGCAAAAACTATTACCAGCAATACATTTTTGAAAAGAAAATATTACCAGAGATAACAATTTTGTCGGTATTAAACGACCCATTGAGTTTGATATGCCGTAAATTAAAAAAAAAAAAACTAACCAAACAATTCCTGGTCCAAATCTAACAGGGGGCAGACTGCACCTGGGATTGTTCTGACACCTTTGTGTTGTCATACGCTTGTGATGTTGAGATAGACAGAACTTTAATAGAAAGAAGAGCCAACGGGAGTGAGGGTCTGTTAGACAAGCACGAGCTTATTTGTCCCTGCTTTCACCTGCCTACCCACGCAGACCAATCAAGTATAGCCGAGAATAAACATCGAGATGTACTAGAAACAGGGTTAGAGTTCGCATTTCTCACCGTAGAGCTTATCTATATCGCCTGTTTTCCCACATGAGCTTGGAACGGGCTCTTACCAGGTTTTGATACAGGAACGCAACGTGGTATACACATTGGCTGGTTGCTGGAAACCTCCATTGTTGTATGTTTGCAATTTAAATACAGAATGCGGCAAAAACACCTACCACATTTTAAAGTTTGGCAAAAAGACCAAGATAACTCTCATTAAAAACATTAGTCCACTGTTGTTTAAACAAAATATGGATTTAAAAAGGACATTCTTTACATGGTGGTCAGTATTCGGAATAAACTGCTGCAGATGATTTATAATATTTTGTATGACCCGGAATTTTGAGAGCTTTGAGATCTTCCAGGTGGCTATCTTTTGAACGCTGAACTTGTGACCTTAGTAGTATCGATTGTCTATCAGGAATAGCATCCTTTTGGCATAAGCTGAAATGAGCGCGAAATACTCTCTGCGTTGCAATTACAGATACACCATTCTTTAAAAAAACGTTTTAATAGGAAACACACGATATGCACCGTTCTAAGTTATGATGGTAACCGATGGTATCTGAAAAAATAGTAAGAGTTAGCTGGAGATACCATTGCCACTTACCTGAGTTCACAAGCTCCACAAATGTCAGAGATTGAAATGTGGATGTTATTTCTGATACGTCATGTACATGTGATTGCGTTTTAGAATTAAATTTACGATTATTTCGTGATACGTCTTTTAATGCATATGCAAATAAGTATGTAGGTATCCCAATTGGCCAACAAAGATGCAATAAAAGAACATCAAGCAAGTAAAATTGCTGAAATTGTTTTATAACGAGCACCAATAGGTTATTTTGTGGACATTAACAAGGGTCAGTTTTCTTCTTGGGCATCAAGGGAGATACACGGAATATCTCTGCCTTTTACATTTATGACGCAGCCCAAATAATGTACAGAAAAGATTGAGTCTTGAGATAAACCCTTGTGCAAATTAAATGAAACAAAACGAAACATTCCATTATTATTTACATTTTTCGCATTTTTTTAAGGACAGGTGCACATGTTAAAACTTCGTCTGTCCATTCCACAAAGGTTGTTCCTTGCAGATTGATCACAGATTCTCAATTAGATTTAAATCAGGAGATTTTCCGGGTCATTTTTATATTTTGATTTGCTCACTGGTAAGGCTTGCCAGTGCGGTCGTACAGCGTTACTATTTCGGTATGCTTCCTTGGAGTAATGTCCATCCCAGACAATGGCTGTGGGACAACTAATCGGCAATAGAGACAATAGTGTCTGGGTGTGATAACAATCTGATGGAATCACGGATGACGCAATATTTTTCAAGGCCAAACAAATTTCATCATACACCCTGAAAACAGATTAATATTACTTCATACCACTGCAAATGACCTAATCTGAAGGAAAGATCTAAATCCATTGCACCCTGTTACTCCAGTGAATCTAAAACCGACCGTATGTTAAAAGAAAGGAAACTAAAGTGGTTGTTTCAATTAATCTGCACAAGGGTGTACGAAATGTATATTGGTTAACACAATGTCATTCATGAAGCCTTTCTTGATAGAAATAGGATCATCTCTCCGTCACGCATTAAATTCAGACCTTTTTATGTAATATTTGTTCAAAATTTCCAATGACAAACTTAAAGCGGAAATATTTGATTGGACTCTGCTTAGAACATTAATTAACCATAATATCTTTGAAAGCTCAATGAATGATACTGAAGCAGCTGTCTAGCAATGTTTTTTTTTTTTTTTTTTTTTCCAAGTGGTTAAGAACTTTCTGTAAACCTACAAGGTAGAAAACTATGTTGACCCATTTTTAAGCACTCGGGACTAACATAAAACTTAGAATATATTACGTACATACTCACTACACAGAAGATTTGTATCTGTGAAATGATGTTTTTGTGTATTGAAAAGTTAATAAAGTTCTACCATTTTATATTTTCATTCGTTATACGAGTAAATTGTTTTTATTATTTGTAAAAACACGTCTCCTTATAAACCTGGCAAATATTTAATCTTCTCATTAAAGATATGTATTTAAAAATGTTTTAAGCCATTTTAGAACTATAAGAGATAAATAAGAATAAGGAAACCATTTTGAAGGAATTCGTTTGACTTTTTTTACTGGGTACATGAAAAAAATAAACGAGGAGGAACTGATGTCATTTTTGGAATCAGCATATCAAAGTTGTTTAAATTAAGTAGGATTCTCTAAACTATTCATAGACTAGTATTATCGACCATTTGCAAATCCTTCACGAAAGATCTTACGCACAAAAACATAGATAATCACCAGCCACGCATGTACGTATCTATGCATGTGTTTGTATGAATGTCTGTAGTTTTTTCAGCCAATGAAACATTTTTTTCTTGACAAACCACTTGACCACTCTCAGTTTTACTTTTAGACTATCAATTCTAATATTAAAATACTCAATGAAAAGACAAAGTAGTCGATTTGCATTTTAACATTTATTTTAGTTAACAAGGATAAACACAGGATATCAAAATCAATTTTGATGATGTCATTCAGTCTTAGTTCATTCATCTAGTGATTACCTTGATCTTGGTGTTTCTCACACAAGATATCAAAATCAATTTTGATGATGTCATTCAGTCTTAGTTCATTCATCTAGTGATTACCTTGATCTTGATGTTTCTTACACAAGATATCAGAATCAATTTTGATGAGGTCATTCAGTCTTAGTTCATTCATCTAGTGATTACCTTGATCTTGATGTTTCTTACACAAGATATCAGAATCAATTTTGATGATGTCATTCAGTCTTAGTCTGATAGTTCCTCTGATGTTGAGATATCATTTATTTCTTTTTCTACTGAAAACATCCGCAACAGTCGAAACTCCAGATTCCACCATTCATGTGGGAGGAAAAGAAATGATACTCGCTAAAAAATGAAATAAATATAGCACTGTATAATACCCAACGTAATTTCGAAAAATATAATGTGTAAACCGCTTACTAAGGTATACAGCTTTCAGGAAGTGATTTATAGGAATCGTAGCAAAGATCATATTTATTCGGACATTGTGGACTGTCGCTACAGAATAACTGTACCAGATAAGAGAAAACGCATCACTTAAGGACTATCAACAGCAGTAACAACTAAAATGGATAGCACATGGAACTAGAAAAGAAAATAATGACGTAATCAAAATATTAGCATTCCGCACCACTTCAAATAAAATGTTAGAATGGAAACTCCCATCAATACTGAAAAAATGGATAACAGCTACTGCACTTGAGAAACCTATATTTCTGAAAAGTTGTTTTAAGGGTAAGCTTTTATAAATTTTAGCCGACAGTACGAGGTTGGGCTGAAAAGTTCATAGGCTAAAAAAAATAAAATTTATCACTACAAAAAATAAAATTTATCACTACAAAAATAGTCATTTTGTTTCAACACCTTCGGTGTCTTATCAAGTGATGACGTTGAATGTAAAATAAAATTTATTTTACATTCAACGTCATCACTTGATAAGACACCGAAGGTGTTGAAACAAAATGGCTATTTTTGTAGTGATTTTATAACATATTTATGTTATAAATTTTTTTTTTCTTTAAAAATAAATAATTATATATATATATATATATATATATATATATATATATATATATATATATATGTGTGTGTGTGTGTGTGTGTGTAGTATGCGGGATTTTATAATGTGTGTGTGTAATATGTGTGAGTGTATAACGCCTGTGAGTGTGTAATATGTCTGCTTAAAATTCACATAAATTGCTTTTTTAAATTCTAAGAATTATTGCACATATAAATTGTTTGCATTAATCCATATGTACTAATCAAGCTGGGTCGATTCTCATCTACAGAGATTAGCGTGTTCCAATAAATGCATAACTATATATCTCTCTCAATCTATTCATATCTATTTATCACAGTCTTTTCATTTATCTTGTCGTCCACCCATTTCTATCTTCGAATCGATCTTAATCAGTTGATATCTACCTTCGTCTTTTCATTTTTATCAATCACTCCGTCTTTACAACAAAAAGCCCTGTAGAGGAAAAATGATCTTTATCAATCTATTCAGTCCTGATCAAAGATCATTTGACTATTTGATGGGATTTTCATAAAAAATAAATAAATAGATATCGACTACCCCCAAGAAAACAAAAACGAACTAAAATCGTATCAAGTAGATCGATAGAACCAATCGAAAATGCATCTGGCATTTTCTTATCAAGAATGGTATATTGGCGTCGGTTTGTCACACCTGGGCACCTGATGATTATTTAGTACTGGTTTTAGTTTGTTTATGAAACTTTTTTCCTGTGTTTTTAGGTAAAAATAATTGTCTGTTTGGTAGATTGGCATAATTTAAAATTCACCCTGGTTACATTTATAGATCTGTTGTGATACAAAGAGTTTTCTGTTGCCTGGTAATTTTATGTTGCTTTTTTGTAGGGAGACCCTATTCTTTAGTTGTTGGCTGATACCTATATATGGCATCTTGCATTTTGTGCATTTGAGAGCATAAGTCACATTTTTGAAGTTGTAGTTTAAATATCTATTTATTATGAATGCCGTTGTGGGATTTACAAAAGTGTAGGAGTCCTCTTTTATAATGATGTCACAAACCCCACATCTTTTTTTTTGCATTTAAATGGAATATTGAGGAAAGAAAGGTTGTTTTTCAGGTTATAACTGAACCAAGGTGTACCAATATTTCTATGGCTACTATGGAGTTCACTGTAAAAAAAACGAACTTTTGTTATGCAATCATCACTCATCCTTGCACTCTGGCCAGCCAAATGTAGTCGTGATTGCATTATGAAGGTCTCGATAGTACCAATCTTGCATTTCTCAAAAATTTCGGCATTTGACATTCGATCATCAAACGTCAGGCCAAAGCCAACCTTTATGGAAATCATCTAATCGTTTAATGTGCAATATATATATATATATATATATATATATATATATATATATATATATATATATATATATATAATGGACTCTCCCGTCGGTTTCGACGTATGAGGATCTGCCAGTTCATAGATTCAGTTATGGAAGTTTAAGCGCTAATTTTAAGTGGCATTTAAGACCCGCCTGTGATTTACAAAGTAGGCCAAATATGGAGCAAGTGTGAGGATTCGGAGATGAGATCCCTCATATATATATTTATGTCGGGTGGGGTGGGGTCACTGAAATACTGCTTTTCGTTTGATCAATGAAGTTAAGAAGTACATAGGTACCTTTTGGAAACACCGGGTACAGTAAATGAAAACCAGGTACAAAAGTGGGTGAGCATGGGGCTAGCAACCGCAAATATCTTAGTTGCAATGGAAAACACAACAGCAATACTTAGTGCTGTTTAGAGCCACGACGCCAATACTCATCAGTGGATATGAGTTGGGGTGGGGGTTGAGAGACAAAAACAGTAAGAAAGTGTGTGTCTAAGACAACATCCCACTTTAGATGCAGATCTGCTGATGGTTGATGAGGCTAATCAAGAAGAGTCATTATATGTTAGAGTGCCAGCGGAAAGGCAGTTGCGAAAAAAGTTGAAGATATTCGTTTTTGTGATTTAGTTTTTCCTTTTAAGAAAACGAAAAAGAAAAAAGTAAAATAAAAAATAAAAAATAAAATTAAGTCTAAAAAAACGCGGAAGAATGAAAAAAAATGAATTCTAAAAAGTAGAACACGAAAGAAAAGGAATAAATGAGGATCCAGAGTAAAGAAATAAAATAAGAAAATTAATAGCGAAAAAAGGAGAAAAAAAATATGAATGAAAAAAAAAAAGGAATCGAAAAAGTAAATATGGACAAAGAATAGACAAAAACGAGAGAAAAATTCCAAAATAAATGAAGCAAAAATAAAAAGCAACGAGATCTATAAAAATGTTTTATCCTAAAGAATCTAGTGTTTATTCTGTAATATGGTGACCTCTTTGAAGCGGAACAAAAACGTGTGTTCTTTGAAAAGTAAACGAAAAACAGACGACACAAACTTGTACCCATTTCTAAGTGAGCCGAATAAAAGCAAACGAGAAAAGGGAAGCAACATTGGCTTGAAAATGCAATGGTTTAAAAGGACCGAGAACAGGAAGATGAGGGAAAAGGAAAAGCTTTGAAGAAACATTGAAATGAGTGTTTTATCATGTTTCAAAGACGAATGATGAATATAAAAGATCACGAGGCAAGCACAATCATGTCGAATAACAATGATGCCAACTCCTTTCTGCATGTACTCACAAAGACTGGCGAAGGTCCACAAAAGAACTGCTCTAATCTACTACGCTACTCTCTATATGTAGCGGGCGTAACAGCAAAATTGTCAAATCGTGTAAAAGCAAAATTGTCCATTTCTTACATCAAGCTTTGAACCGTTGTATCTTATAAATGATTAAAGATATCTTACTGGAATTCTCCGAGGTTTTTATAACGTTAGAATCCACTTTGGGTAATAAGAATATATAATTACTCTCCAAGCTTAACACAATAATCATGATTAAATCGTGGATAAACACAAATGGCATGTTCCTTATTAATTAATCATAGCTAAGGATCAGAAGTTCATGAAGGATTGAGAGTTCAAATATATATATATATATATATATATTATTCCAACTAATTAAAGATGATCTTCGCCCTCTCTAACCTTTTAATTTTCTGCTCTTGAGTACCAAAGTGCCTCAAAGTACGATTTAATTTTCAATTCTTTTTTACTGCTCTTTTGGCTGTCATAGCCGAAACATCTCTCTCACGTGCATAATGACTTTTGGATTGAGTTGGATCTTTTCTAATTGATTTTTTACCTCTAAGTTGAAATGATGATCCTTTTCCTGACTTTTTCTCCTTATCCATTTTTTTCTCTCTACTGTTCCCTCTTTTTTAACATATTCACGGTTCCTTTGATAATTCTTGAATGTACTTTGAAGACGGAAGCCAGAGTATGAATTTTGGTAGCATTTTTGAAGGTCTGTATGATCTTTCCCTCTCACAATTGCTCATTTTGGAAGACAGTGGGGCTGACACAAAATGATTTTAACCTGTTCTCTTTCTAGCTAAATAAGTCAAATGGTTTTTCAATAATTCTTACGACACATGGTACTAAGATCAATAAAAATCTTATCTGAAAACAAGGAAAAAAGAAACCCAATTATATAAGTGGTTTTTAGATATTAAACATTTTGTGGGAAGGACAATTATGCTTTTACACGATTTGGCCAATTTTGCTGTTACACTATATATATATATATTTTTGTGTGTGTGTGTGCAAATATATAGAAAAATAGGAAAGAACACGTTAGGTAAATAATCTGGAGTTCTTCTGTATTTTTTTTTTATTTTTAAAAAACAGTACTCAATACAAAAGTAGAAAAATTTTAAAAGCTTAACCCACTAATAAGATAAAAATAAAACCCTGTATGAAGTCATCAAAAAAACAAATTTTAGTTCATTACTACTATTTATATACAAACAACCCTTTTAGAAAAAAAATCTTTAGAACCAACACATAACAATCTAGCAATAACGCATAACGCCGGTACCCCCTCTTTGTCACTGAAACAGACTAGACGATATGCCTATAATGTAATGACAACAATCGCTTTTAATTTAGACACCCCAACCCTACCTTGATTTGACCACTTTCTGAAGGTAACTGATATGTTGATACAAATTGATAACCCTTACGCCCCTTATTTAAATTATTGCTTCAGCCGTTTCCAGAGTAATTAATTTTACAAATGAATATGCTTATGAACATGCGTAAATTTCAAGGTTAGTTATTCGAAATTTTAATAATTATATTGAAGTTTTTGGCTCCTGTTTTTGATATATGAGAAATCTTATGTAGCGAAGGAATCAAATTTTAAAAAATAATTATAACATATATATATATATATATATGTTATAATTATATATATATATATATATATATATATGTTATAATTATATATATATATATGTTATATATATATATATATATATATATATATATATATATATATATATATATATCGAGTACTCTCCCGTTGTTTTTAGAGGTAGAAGGGTCCAGCAGCTCAGTTCTTAGAACCAAACATCAAGACAATCTGCACATATGATCTGATTATAGTAGAGAAGGATTTTGCAGAACAAGACACACTTTTTTGAAAAAGCGAATACAGAGAACTTGTGCAGAGCGTGCCACAAGATCCCGAAATGCACGACGTCAGATTTTGAATTTTGTTCTTCTGCTAGACCGGTTGCCAGCCAAGTCTATCCAGGTACTTATCCAAAGAAGATGGTGATTAATACGTTCCGCAACGGTATTAGCATGGAATCCTCACTCTTCAATCCGAGCAGATAAAACGATCTTGCCTTTCTTTCGAGCAAGGGGCTCCCTTTGCATGGATTGTCTTTGGCTCAACGAAATGAACTCAACACGCATCCTGTATTAGGAAACGGGCAAAGAAACCAGATGGATATTCCTCAATGTCAGATTTTTTTTTCCGTGATACGGTCAGCCTGGATCAAGTATCAGAAGACGTGACACCCACCGTCTGTCCTGCCTATTTACCTATAGCTGGAGGGAGAAGTGGATTAATACCTTTCACAAGTGTATTAGAACATAAGTGAATGTAAGGGATTCAACTGGAATCACGGCACGGTGGAGTAGCGGATAGCAGCTCGGATTGAGAAATCGGAGAGCCGAGTTCGAATATCAGGACAGACTGGGTTCTATAGCCTTGGATAG
Organism: Acanthosepion lycidas; assembly: GCA_963932145.1. Taxonomy (NCBI): domain Eukaryota; kingdom Metazoa; phylum Mollusca; class Cephalopoda; order Sepiida; family Sepiidae; genus Acanthosepion; species Acanthosepion lycidas. The sequence goes on along the minus strand of OZ010592.1, from coordinate 8,667,931 downwards.
CAACTGGCCTAGGAGAAGGACATCTCTGAATTCAAAACCTGCGGAAGATCGTTTGGTAACCTTGCGGCGAGTAGTGCATCAGGTCTGTGTATTCGGCCATTCAAAAAGTCTGGTTTGTTCTGCAAAAAGCCTTCACCACTATAATCAAATCATATGTACTGCTGTCTGGGATGTTAAAAAAAGTTAGTGACTGCATGCTAACACAAAGAAAGCTCTGGCAAATGTCAGGACTTGAAAACGTTAATTGGAGGAACATTTTGAAGGTAAATACAACACAAAAGAGATGTGAAACTGAAGAAATATAGAAATGATTCCATGAAATGTAGGGCGTGTTTTACAAAGGACGGGCAACTTTCAGGAACTAGAAAAATTTATTTGACTTAAATTTATAGAAATGTGTATCAATTAGCGTTGTCTCTCTCTTATTCGATAAAAATCATATTTTAGGAGTCAAAAATGGATTCATTGCGAGATATTGAAGAAAATCGTGATTACATCGAAATACCTTTTCAATATTACAAGCTAAACAGAATTCACTGGAAAAATATGCTCTGTGTTTGGTGGAATTGAAAGAACGCCTTTATTATGTTACCATGAAATTTGAACATGCCGTGATAATTGGTTGTATACAATATGAGATAGTATTATTCATTGATATTAAACATTCGTCATATTTATCATACAATTAAAAGGCACAAATAAACAAATACATATTTGAATATATCAAGAAGGATACATAAATACAAAAGCCATAAGATATAAACATGATGTCTACAGAGCAATGAGAATATAACAACATACAATTTAAACATTGATGCATAACACCGTACTAATGAGCACCTCGGAGTGTTGTAATGGTTACCAAACTTGGCTCGCTGAAGCAATTATGACTGAGTAGTTCGGTCGATCGTCACTAGATGCCCATTACTTCGACCTTGTGAAAATCGCCGTAACTTGGCATCATTTCACTTACAAAATAATTCCCGATTAAGCTAAATTCAAATATAAAGCGTTTTACATTTATGAAGATTTTTATTTATTTAATGAAATTTTTAATATACACAACTCTAGTGAGCCTACTGGATGTCACATTGTAATATAGTCAGTTTTGTGCAATGCGTGATACACGCTTAGGCGATCCTGTATCTTTCAATACATGACTGACTAGGCAGATTTTCCCTGCAGTAGTTTGCCATTTTTTTCTGCGGGAGACTAATTGCCACCCAAGGCTATAGACCCCAGTCTGATGTGCTATTTACTATAGTTCTTCTGAATGAATCCTCTTTTTCTCCCATCCCCATCGAGGGGAGAAAAGAAGAGGATTCATATCTTTCCCACGTAAGTGAACGTAATGGATTCGACTCGAATTCGAACTCGACTCTCTATCCACTGTGCCTCCGTAATATAAGTAACCAGGTAATATTTTCCTTATTACTTATCAATTCATTTAGGTTACTGATCATCATTCGCACTTCTCTCTCTCTCTCTCTCATCTATTTTCTCTCTCTCTCTCACTCTCTCTCTCTCCCCATCTATCTAACATATCTTTTTTCTCATAATTCTCTCGCTCTCTCTTTGGCATCTTGTTTCTCCTTTAGCTCTATACCTCTATCTTTCACTTACATGTCTTTTACGTCGCCTCTCTCTCTCTCTCTCTCTCTCTCTATATATATATATATATATATATATATATATATATATATATATATATATCACTCTTACATCTGTTTTACTCTCTCTCCTTATGACATTTATTTTCTCCTCTTTATATATTACTTTTCTCTCTTTGATTTTCTTCTCCTCTATCATTATCTCTCTCTCCTCTCTCTCTCTCTCTTGCTCTTTCTTTGTCATCTCGCGTTCTCTTTTTTCTATATATATATTTCACTGACATCTCTTTTATGTCGCCTCTCTCTATCGCTCTCCTTCACTCTTACATCTCTCTCTTTATGACATTTATTTTCTCCTTTTGATATATCTCTATCTTTCTTTCTCCCTGACATCTCTTTTTCTTCCTTCTCCCGCTTACTGACATTTATTTTTCTCCTCTCTCGATATCGCTTTTCACACACACACGCACACACTCTCTCTCTCTTTCTCTCTCTCTCTGATATTGATTTTTCTTCTCTATATATATCTTTGTCCTTCTATCTCTCAACCACACACACACACATTCTCTCTCTCTCTCTCTCTCTCTCTCTCTCTCTCTCTCTCATCTTGATCTTTTCTAGTAGCCCTTCTACTCCTACTCGTTGTCTCGCCTCAGTCTCTCTTCTCTCTCAGATTTCTTTCTCAATGTTTTCTTTCTTTTCTCTTTCCATTTTCATCCACCAACATTGTCCTGTCAAATTATTCCTTACCCACCTCCCACATTCGTGTTTAAATCTGTATCTTTCCCCCCGCCTTTCAACCTTTTATTCGTTATTTTTTTCTGTATAAACCAATTGTGTTATGTGGCCCCAAATATAAAAATCCAAAGGATTGAGGTCGGGGGAATTTGCAGGCCATTGAACCCGTCCTCCCCTACCTATCCATCTTTCATTGTAGATGTCAGCCAGTGCATCACGAATAATATAACTGCTATAAGCTGGAGCCCAATAATGCATGCATCAGATGCGTCTTCGCATTAGCTGGGGTACATCCTCTAGCAGGTCCAGAATTGTGTAGACAGATCCTATAAGACGCACAGTCACCTACAATTCCAGTCCACACATCAATCCCAAAGAGATGCTAGCATCTAGCCTGTATTTTACCACGGGGATTCCGATTCAAAAACAAATGTTCGTTGTGAAAATTGTTATTCCATCTCTTACAAATATTGCCTCACCCGTAAACAAGACTGAAGAGCCAAACAACAGATCGTTAGTTTGTGTAATAAACCATCGACAAAAGTAAAGCCATGGTGAGTGATAAGAGGGCGAAAGACCCAGAACACGTTGCAAATGATACAGATAGAGAAGCTGCCATGGTGAGTGATCAGAGGGCGAAAGACCCAGAACACGTTGCAAATGATACGGAGAGAGAAGCTGCCATTGTGAGTGATCAGAGGGCGAAAGACCCAGAACACGTCGCAAATGATACGGATAGAGATGCTGCCATGGTGAGAGATTAGAGGGCGAAAGACCCAGAACACGTTGCAAATGATACGGAAAGAGAAGCTGCCATGGTGAGTGATCAGAGGGCGAAAGACCCAGAACACGTTGCAAATGATACGGATAGAGAAGCTGCCGGTGAGATGAGAACAAGGCATGATCAGAATGCGGCACCGTAGATCAAATCTGAAAAAGACACAACGCGCGACATCAGGCTTACACCCTATGTGTTTATTAGAATAAATTGAGTGACTGAACACTTCCGTGGCAGCATAACTTTATTCAACCAATATTTCACTGACTTTTTATCTAATTAATCCCTTTAAAAATATCTAGAAAACGAAAAATTAAATTTCCCGTCCCCCTATGTATGTGTTTCTATCCTTGACACGGTGAAAATCCTATTCATTGGTTTCATCCAGACTAGATCCGAAACAAATTCATACTTGCAACACTGTAAATAAAAAAGTTGCAAAACACGCAAAAGTAATGGAAATAGGTGGTTAGGTAAGTATCAGATCTTTCCATAAGTTCTGTCCGAATTTTCCCTTTTTTTAAAATGAACGAAATTTAAGGAGGATTTTATAATGTCTAATGGAGATGAACATTATTTTTATGTTTAGATGCATTTAAACTGATCAAATTTTATTTCAGAGAACAATAAAATTAAATTTTGTTTGATTAAAACCCTGCTAACATGGAAGTATCCAAGAATCATTTGAGGGACATAATGCTATATGAGTTCAAGAAAGAAAACTCAGCAGCCGAAGCGGCTAGAAACATTCACCCAGTTTATTTAGAGGAATTTATGAATTAAAGAACTTGCAGAAGATGGTTTGCAAAATTCAGAGGTGGAGATTTCACCCTTGAAGATGAAGATCGAACCGGACGTCCAGTTGAGTTTGATGAAAAGCTTCTTGAAGCAGCCCTTGAAGAAAATCCTGCTTTATCAGTTGAGGAATTGTCAGTGGTTCTCAGTTCAAACCATACAACTGTTCATCGTCATCTTCACCAACTTGGAAAAGTTCCTAAACTTGGAAAATAGGTGCCTCATGAATTGTCTGAAACAAACTCAAATCCCGAGTTGACATCTGCTCTTATCTCCATTCTCGCCAAATTGTTTCACCTTTTTTGGATAAACTTCATGGGCAAATGTTTCTTCTTTTATTCTGGTGGGATCACCAAGGAATAATTCACTTTGAATTCTTACCACCTAATGCAACAATTAATGCTCAAATATACTGTCAGCAATTAGAGCGTTTGAACCAAGCTTTGAGGGAAAAAAGGCCTGCTCTAGTGAATCGAAAAGAGGTGATGTTTCACCAGGACAATGAGCGACCCCACACAGCAAGAATCACGTCACAAAAGATCGAAGAACTTGGTTGAGAGAAAATTCCTCATCTCCCTTATTCTCCCGATCTTGCTCCTTCAGACTACCGTTTGTTTTGTAGCTTACAGATTCATTTAGAAGAAACAGCTTTTGTAACACAGGAAGAGATTAAAACTGACATTTTTGAATTCTTCGAATCAAAGCCAAAAGAATTTTACAGTAATGGAATTAGTAAGCTTGTTAATAGATGGAAGGAAGTCATAGATAATCAGGGAAAATACATTGTTGATTGAATCTGTAATTAAATGTAACATTTGGTGACTTGTTTTCTTTATTCAAAATTCGGACAGAACTATTGGGATGACCTGATAGTTGGCGGGAAGGCCGAGAAAACAGACTTCACATTTCGATGCTACTCGTCAGGAGGATAGAAGACTAAAAACATTTTCATATTTTACAACTCTTCTTGTTGAGGCATAACAATGATTCATTAGGCGCCTCTAAATACGTGTCGAAAGAAGGAATCAGAAAAAGAATTTGTCTCCTTTTAATCATAGCCCTCCCAACTATCCCCAATCTTACGCAATGAAGAGCATATTTCAGGATGCAAATATGACTAATCATGAGAAATTCGTCACAGACTGAGAATTACCAAATCTATGGTAACTATTTACAGAGTAATAAGAGGATCTCGGGGCGAACACTGACATCGTTGTCAATGACTTATAAAAAAAATGGCTGCTTCAGCTGTTGACGGGCGACTGCATTTGCGCGGCAATATTTGACACTGTTAGGTACCGTAAGAAGGGTTACTTAATCAAGAGAAAATACCTATCAGGTGCAGTAACAAAAGCAGTAATAGTATTCTTAAATTGTTTACCATAAATGATGCTGCTCTGTGGTCAGTAGTTTAGGAAGGAAGGAAGGAATGAATGAACGAACGAAAGAAAGGAGGGATGAACGAAAGGAAGGAAGGAAGGGACGAATGAAAGAAAGGAAGGAAGAAAAGAGCGAACGAACGAACGAACGAAAGAAGGAAGGAAGGAAAGGACGAACGAAAGTAAGGAAGGGAGGGACGAACGAAAGGAAGGAAGTGAGGGAGGGACGAACGAAAGGAAGGGAGGGACGAACGAAAGGAAGGAAGGAAGGGACGAATGAAAGAAAGGAAGGAAGAAAGAGCGAACGAAGGAAGGAAGGAAAGAAGGAAGGAAGGTGCGAAAGGAAGGGAGGGCGGGACGAACGAAAGAAAGGAAGGAAGAAAGGAGCGAACGAACGAACGAACGAAGGAAGGAAGGAAGGAAGGAAGGAAGGAAGGGACGAACGAAAGGAACGAACAAACGAAAGATAGGAAGGAAGGAAGGAAGGGAGGGACAAATGAAAGAAAGGGAGGAAGAAAGGAGCGAACGAACGAACGAACGAAGGAAGAAAGGTACGAAAGGAAGGAAGGGAGGGAGAGACGAACGAAAGGAAGGGAGGGAGGGAAGGAGGGACGAACGAAAGGAACGAAGGAAGGAGTGAAGGAAGGGACGAACGAAAGATAGGAAGGAAGGAAGGGAGGGAGGGACAAATAAAAGAAAGGAAGGAAGAAAGGAGCGAACGAACGAACGAATGAACGATGGATGGATGGATGCATGGAAGGAAGGAAGGAAAGAAGGAAGGAAAGAAGAAAGGAAGGAACAATCGATAGATGAAAGGATGGAAGGAAAGAAAGAAAGAAAGAAAGAAAGAAAGAAAAAAAAAAAGAAAGAAAGAAAGAAGGATAGTGTTAGTTAAGCAGGTGTTACTATAACAGGGATTTATTTTCCTGTTATGGTAACATCAGTATCACAACTGCATAAATAACTTCCCTGAAAATGTTAATTTAATTTTGAAACATTGGACTTGTTTTACATTCAATCTCTCGAAGTCGGATGTAACTGGGGAACTGTCTCTCACCCCATACGACAAAATTATAACCCTCGTCAGAGACTTTCGATTTTGGAGATATTTTATAGGAAAGAAATGCGTCTTATAATCACGAAAAAACGGTTATTGTTCGAATATCTAAAAAATAAAATCATGTACTGATGTTTAAAACTAAGGAAGCGTTTAACCAAGTATCAAAACTAAATGTAAACCGTTCTTAACCAAAAATAAAAAGGAAACAATCCTATTTTGTACAATCTTTGTCCTTGGTTAAGACATGGGATATATTAGTGCATGTGTGTCATTTATTCTTTGCCGTCCGCTACTAATTTCCTACGAGCTATATGTCCGTTCAAGTTTCGTAATTGTGTAGGCCTGTTCTACACTTTCATTCGTTATCTAATATTGCCTCGAACTTCTAGCTTTTTTTGTTTCGCTATCATCTTTTTCCCTATTTTGCACCTCGAACTCTTTTACATTTTCTTCACTCTCTTTTTTACATTTCTCTCACTCTATCTTTTTCTCTTTTCCTTTTCGCTCACATTTTCTTTTCTTTCTCCTTCACTTTCGGCTTCTATATCTTAACATATCTCCTTTTCTTTTTTTTACCTGCTTGATTCTCTCATTCGTTTTCTTATAATCTCTTCTTTCTCACTTTTATTTATCTTACGTTTACCCTCTCTTTCATCTTTTCTCTTGGAACTTTTTTTATTGTGAACCCATTTCTTTCTCTCTCTTTTTCATTAATTCATTTCTCTCTTTTCGTCATTCAGTGCCTGTCTTTATTTATGCTATCTTTCTCTCTCTCCTTCAAACTCCTTGCTTTTTCTCTCCCTTTTTCTTTTTAAATTATTTCCTTTTTAGCTTTTTTTTCATTTACTTTTTCCTCTATACTGTTTTGAACTCTCTTTTCTCTCTTTCTCACTAGTCTCTTCTCTTTCCTTTTCAATATTCAACAGATAGCCCTCTCTTTCTAATTACTGTCTCTTTTCTTTTTTTCCTTATTCTACACGTATTTCTTTCTTTTTCTCTTATTCCTTTTTTTTTGACTTCCTTTATATCTTTTTCGATCTCTTTTTTCGTCTTCTTTTTCTCTCTCTTTCATTTATACTTTATTCTACTCTTTCTCTATTTATAATTCCTATTTATACCTTTTCTCTTTTCTATTTTTAATACTCTAATTCACTTGTTTCATTCTTAATCTCTGTCTTTGTTTATCCTCACTTCTTCCTCATCCTTAGCCTCCTCTCTTTGTCTCTCTATCTCTCTCTCTCTCTCTCTTTCTTTCTTCTTCTTTTTCTGGCTTCTTCTTGTCATCCTCTTTTTTAGTTTCGTCATCATTGATATTTTTAACCTTTTTCACTCTCTTTTCCATTATTTTTTTCAACTGCTTCTTCTTCTTCTCCTCCTTCTTCTTCTCCATCTTCTTCTTCTTCTTCTTTCATTTTTCTTTTCTGTTGAATTTATTTTTTTTCTTTCTCTTTCTCTTTCCAACTTCTCTCCCTCTTTTTATCTCAATCTTTTCTTATTTCTTTTCCTTATCACCTACTCTGTTCTCTCCACTTCATTTATATATTTGTCTCTTTTGTTTCTTCCTTTAAATCATGGCACGTCTTTTTCACAAGTTCAACTCGTTTTCTCTTTTTCAGTCTTTCTCAATTTCTATCTCTCTTTTCTTTCTTTTTCTTTTTTTACATGTTTCTCTCTTCCGACCTCACTCATTCTCTCGCTTTTTCCCATTATTTCTCTCTCTCTCGCTCTCTCTCTCTCTCTATCTATCTATCTATCTATATATATATATATATATATATATATATATATATATATATATATATTCTTTTCAGTGTATTTCTGTTTTGATTCCACCCACCTACACGCATTTACACTTTGATTACCGTCTAAGATGAAAAACAAAACACGAGCAAAAAAAAACAGCGCGTGCTCAAGTACGCATGCGTACTCCCGACAAATATTCAAAAGCCATTCTCGTTGTCTGTTTCGCAAAGAAAACACAAACGTTCGTCTCCCTATCTAAGTTACACTCTTTCTTTCATTAACTCTCTCTCACTTTTTCTCAAGAGCGCTGCGCATGTCTGCACGCACGTACATGCGCGCAATTTTATAAACATTGAAACACAAATACAGCGGCAACGATCACGCCTACAGTTCTCGCTGCCCTTCTAACAAAATGTATTCTCCATGGAAGATCACGTTAGCCTGACGCGTGAGCTAAAATTCTCGCGAAGTCTCAATCAGAAAAAGATAGCAACAGAATGAAAAAATAGGTGTTTTTAAATACATGTTTGAGAACTTAGAAGAAAAAAATAAAGCCTTTGAAAAGCTTAAGCAAATAAAAACATTGTTATAGAATTAAAGAAGCATCTTTGCCCACGATTGTGAGAATCGAGGGGGAGAAAATGTATGAACGAAGCAAAAAAGAATAAACAATATGGCGGCCAAAACTTTGGGGATTTTCTCCTTTCCTGTCCACAACAGCTAACCTAAAAAGAATTCGATTTTACAAACGATAGAAAGAAAAACTGTAGAATATACGTGCATAAATAATTTCTAGGTGTTTTGCTTCTTAGGTAGAAAACTGTATTCATTCGTAAACAATGCAAGAAATTTGTATCCGAATCGAAAACTAAGAATATGTTTGCATTATACATATGTTTTGACAATAACCGCTTATAGCACATACGACTAGGGGATGCTATTCCATATAAGGAACCATTATCTTTTCATTCACTTTCAGTCAGTTATGGGCCATGCGTGATACATGCTTAGGCGATCATGTATCTTTAGATACATGACTGACTAGGCAGATTTTTCCCGCAGTAGGTTGCCGTTTCATTACGCGGTTGACCAGTTGCCATCCAAGGCTATAGAACTCGCTCTATACTGCTATTTACCCATAGCTGGGGGGGAGAAGAAGAGGATTCATACCTTTCCCAAGGGTATTAGCACATAAGTGAATGTAATGAATTCGATTGGAATTCGAATTCGGCTCTCCGATTCCTCAATCCGAGCCGCTATCCATTAGCGACCTAAAATGTTCATATTGAAACGTTTGTAGTTCCTTCTAAAATCTTCTTGAAGATAATACACTGAAGATTTTTTTAATACATCACCGTTTTAATCCTTCCATGAGTCTCCTATGTGCCGCATCCCTTCAGAACGTTGGCGATCATGGATCTCCACAATTTCCCTTCCACTGTATCTCTTAGTAAAGTTTGATTTTACTACTAAGCATCGTTTTACTATCCATTTACACCAGCTCGTTTGGTAGGTTATGTGCTGGTTTCTTTCTCTCCGTCTTACTTTCAACATGTCCTGTGAGTGTTAATTTTTCCAAGCCTTCTTTCCTCATTAAAATTTACTGTCCCTTTCTAATGCAAGTATAAATCTACATGCTGCTATCATTTTCTCTAAATCTTCACCGTTTCTCAAATATTTAGTCTTTGTGTTCTTATCATCCTTCTGTAGAACACCATTTCGGCTGCCTCAGTTCTCTTCTTCTTCTTCTTTGAGATTGTCCAGCATTCCCTGACATATAGGAAGACCGATATTACATAACAGTTCAGTTCCCTTTTCTTTGTTTCTAATGAGATTTTCCTATTTGTTAATATTTTGCTTCGCTTTTAGAATGCACCTTTCGCTTCCTCTAAATAAAGTATATTCATGCTTTTCAATTCCAAGACATTTGAGAAGGATCCTCTCTCTCGCACACACACACACACACACACACACACATACTCTCCCTCTCTATCTCGCTTTCTCTTTACATATATATATATATATATATATATATATATATATATATATATATATATATATATATACACATCAGTAACCTTCTACTTTTGAGTGGCTATTGGTCCTTGTGTTGTGTTAAAGGCAGCGTAAAAATCCAGGAAATCCAGGATTAATCTACTTGTGCAAATGGACATCGGAAGATGCACTGGAAAAACAAAGGATTGTAGAAAGGCAAATGTTGCTTGACAAAATGAAGAAACTGTGGAGAACCATATATATATATATATATATATATATATATATATATATGTGTCTGTGTGTGTGTTCTGATATACTCTCAGGAGTTAGGCGATCATGGTTAATGAGAACAACACACACACACACACATACATACTGATATATATATATATATATATATATATATATATATATATATATATATATATATATATATGATGTACTCTCATGAGTTATGGTATCATGGGTCATGAATATATCACACACACACAGACACACACTGCTGTTCACACAATACAAAGCCCAAGATCCACTCAAAGTAGACGGTTACTGAGTGACGTTGTTTCATGGACATATATGGAGGAGCAAAGTAGTGCAGATGATGAGCATAGATAACGGTTGCCAATAGATATAGATCTGACTGTAATCACCTGGAAAGCAACATCTCAAGAAACTGAAAAGTAGCGGTTCTTGAGAAAAATCTGTTTGAATGGAACTTCCTCCTTACCAAGTGAATACGAAGAAAAACAACGAGGGTGATTCGATCCTGTGTATGCGGTCTGACAGGCCATAGCTGTAAATGTTATAACAGGTGAAACTAAGAAATATTGCTTGACAGAGCATTTTCCATTGAAGGTAAGATATACCAGCGATAGACTTGCAACGTTGCATCTGTGCGAATAGTGTGGTCGGGTGAAAAATAATTCCTCGCCCACAAGACAGCGTAGACGCTTTTGAACTCTTTCAAAGATTAAAAAAAGCAGAATAAGTCAGGTACATTCTAGAGTAGTGTGACAGAGAGAGAGAGTCTGGGAAATACACATAGACACACACACACATATTTTTTGGTGAAATTGGAGTAGAATTGAATAGTGAAATTAAATCAGAGCATTTTGTTTACTGATGAGGAAATCTGATCTAGGACAGAAATTGTACCCATTGAATCTGGTTATCAAAAAACAATGGAAATGGTCGAAATAATTTTTATCGATTAAAAATTGAAATAGAGCTGAGTAAGCTAAAAGGAACTTTGGAATTTACATGATTTTGGTTGGAGCAGCCAGAACCCCGTGATAATCGCTTGCTGGGTAGTAGGGCCGAGGGTTAGTTATAACAATCCGGGTTTATCTATATGAACGCGTAGTTATGCTGAAAAAAGCAGACGGGAGAAGATTCTTGAAGAGAGAATTGGCCCAGGCGAGCGTTGGGAGGAGGAACGCCACTATAATTTTAAGTCCCGCACAGAAATCTCTATCCCTCCATGGCAGGAGGCATATATCGTTCTGAGACGATTTAACAAAATAATCACAACACACACTCTCTCTCGCTCTCGCTCTCTCTCTCTCTCTCTCTCGCTCTCTCTGTCTAGAATCCAGTGTATGAGTTTGTTTTGTTTTGTTTTGTTTTTTTTGTTTTTTTTTAATTTTCTTTTCTGTAACCCGTTTCTCTTCTCTACTATTCTTTACTGCTATATAAAAGACATTAACAATTCAACCATTGAATCGGATGTTTGTCCGGCTTTCTGCAGATATTAATTATTATTTTTTTTTGTTTTTTGCTGCATTCTAAATGTCTTAGCGCAGACTCCCCAGCCGTGTCTACATCTCCGGTCGACCGTGAATGGATGGCCATCACTTCTGCTTTCTGGATCAAACAAATCACAACGTGGGCAGGAAGCAGGATTAAACCAGCAGACCTGTCGAATAATCTACGGATGCTCAGGGGTCCTATGGCCACTCCCTTAAGTTCGATTAGGACCGAGTGGACACCTCACCCCCGAGATTAAGACGTCGGAGGTTGAGGGTCCGGGGCGAAAGTGTTAGAACAATAACCTACAACTTTTCAGGCTTCTTTACTGGTTGATCTTAAATCGTAGCTTCTTTTTCTGGTCATGGTTATTACTCGTTTTTTTTTTTTCATTTCACCCTAAGCAAGGCAGGAACACTACAAGTGTGTAGGGTGTTACAGGGAGTTAAACTGAAAGTGAAAGAGAATGAGAAGACAGGGCGGGGATTGAGAGAATGGACAAATAATGAACAGGGTTCAATAAAACAAAAGATGGCGATTGTCGTCCCATTTAAATTTGTAAAGATTGTAGTTATCAGGGAGGCAATAAAACGGAAGGGAGTTCCACAACTGGGAAGTGCGATAAAAGACACTGTTGGAGTAGAAATGGTGCTTGCATTTAGATAATTCAGCAGTAAATTGGTGGGGCCTAGATGCCAATCTAGTTTCATGTTGAAATTCATGTAGTCGGGACACCAGAGAAAAAATCTCGTCAGAGCAGTGGCCATAAAAATATTTATAGAAAAGACAGAGGGAAGCCACGTCACGTCGGTGAGAAAGTGACTGAAGTCGAGATGCCAGGTAAGGATCGATCACATAAATTATCCTTCTTTGGATTTTGTCAAGAATCGCGAGATGTACAATAGGAGTACCAGACCAGATATAGGAGAACAGATATCATATAATAGTTCAGTACTCTTTTTTTCATTTCTAAGTTGTTCTGTTTCTTAATAATTTGCTTAGCTTTTCGAATGCATCTTTGCTTCTACCAATGTGCCTTCGGATTTCAGTGTAGCACTTTCCGTCTTCTCGAGTTATACTCTTCAAAATCCTTCCTTCAATCTAGATTATCATAGGGATGCCATGAATGACGTCCAATTCGTTCAGGAACATCGAAACAATCAACCGTTTTTTTTTTTGTTTTTTTTTTCTTTTCAAATCAATGATTAAAACGGTCTTCAAGTGAATGAATCCCCTACGCCTTAAAACGACAATACTTCATGAGATCTTATAAGGTGTAGCGTCAGCCTATAAGATCACAGGAAGTATTGTCTTAAGCTAAAAGCTAGGATAAAACCCCGATCAATGAAATACCAGAAAGATTAACAAGAAGAAGTCTATTTTCCTGGGAAAAGGTTAATGAAATTCAACCAACAGCAACGATAAATATTTGATTAATAAATATCGAATATTTCTAAAAATGAAACAGCTTAACCCAGGCTTTACCACTAGCATTTAGATTTTTTTAACTCAGTACAAAATCCAACAATTCTACGTAGAGGGTTAATCACTGTGATTGTTGTATTAAAGACATAAATGGACTTAAATGTATCTTATGAGGATATGTAGAATAGATTGCAGTTGACCTGAGACATGAAGAATTTAAGATTTTAATGGGAAGAGAAACATCATCTTACTAAAGAAATACGAAAAATATAAGGATGATTCAACCCTGTGTATGCGACATTACGGGTCATAAATGCAAAGGTATGAACTGATGGAACTTCGTTGCTGTTGTCGACACTCGCTCGCATCTGAACATCGGGATCGTCATCCTTCCTCCCTATTGTCTTTCTCTTCCCCACCCCTAGTGGCAGTGGCGGAGATGGCTGTTAATCAAACAGCGTTTAACGAGGCCATTCGGGTGGATTTGATTTTAGTGGACAACTCCCACGCGAAAGAGGATTGAGACAAGCGAGATCAGGCAAACCTGGCTGCATCAGTCTGGTGGAATTAAGCCTAAGAATATGGCCCGCGTCGGAACATTTTCACAGAAATAGCGATAGAGTAGCCATAGGCTTGCGAAGTTTCGACTTTAGTAAAAGAGATGCCGTGCTCAAATTAATTCATTACCTACAAGTCTTTTAAAAATATTTAAAAAAAAAAAAAGTAAAAAAACAAGGGAAGCTTATACACATAAATGGTATCGTCTACCCAAACACGTGTAACCACAAAATAAAAAATAATTTCGGATTGAAAATAAAATCAACCAATTCATTAGAAATTAAAATATGTGTGTGTATATATGTCTATATTTCAGGGATGACGTATTATGTACACTATTTACATTATTCAGACTATTGTCCTCATCTTTATTATCGCCATATTTATTACAACGTTTCAGCCGTTGTACGCTCCGGTCTTCTTTAGGTGGTTGGAATGTCGAACTGAACCCTTTGTTGTCCTCAAGGTTACATAACACAGTGGATAAAGGCGTTGATTAGATCCAGTGACCGGACCCAAAGAGTGTGAGTTCAATACCCGGTTAAGGCAGTGGAGAACTTGGAGAGGGGGATTTAACAGGAGATAGCTAATAACTGACATCCGTTAAACTTGGCACGTGGAAATAGATCAGTCTACCCCAGTGAGCGAAATAAAGGGTTAAGTTCGATATTGCAACCACCTGAAAAAGGCCGGAGTGTACAACGGCCGAAACATTGTAATAAATATGGCGATGAGGACAATAGTCCGAATAATGTAAATAGTGTGTGTGTGTGTGTGTGTGTGTATGTTTGTGTGTGTGTCTGTGTGCACGCGCATATTTGTGTGGGTGAATGGATGTGGGTGTGTAAGAGAGAGAGAGAAAACCTGTGTGCGCGCGCGGATGGATGTGTGTAGGAGTATGTGTGAAAAATTTGTGAAAAGTTATCATCTTGATATTGAAGGAATTAAAGACAAAATTCAAGAATCTTGTCATATTTAAAGTTTGGTCGTATTTGGGCAATTGGGTCGACCCGACAACTTTTCAGAATCGCTTCGGACATGTATTCATTCATTTACTTATTAAAGCATGCATCATTGAATTTAACTGACAAGATTTTTCACTTCCAATTTTAATAAATCGTTTAAATCAGCGTTCCAGTCGTCGTCTGTTTCATTAGAAATATTGAAGTGACAAATCTTGTCAGTTAAATTCTGCAAAACATGTTTCAATGCGTACTCAATGCCTAAGTACACGTTATTTAAATAACGAACACTTTCTCATACCTAAATAAATACACGGATGTATCTGTGTATAAATGTATGGCCGTTCTAGGCCGTTTGCCAAGGGAAATATCACCATTCTCCCTCTCACCTCTGAAGAAATTTATTTTTGTGTAGTTTCAAATGTATCTCCAACGACTTGAGTAATTTTTACATTCAATAAAAGCTGATGAGGTATTTAAAGAATTCAACGCAACTGAACCTCTTCCACTTCAAGAAAAAGTACGAAAAATTTGCCAAAATTCTAAGTGTCTGTCTTGTTTCATGTCTGTTATTTATGGTCTAACGTTACCAATGGTAATGATAATGGTAACATTCCTTATCAGATACTTTCGGTGTTCATTGACTGATCAACCAGTGCTAGTTTTGATTGAAATTTATAAAATTCCTTTTTTTAAAACAATTTCAAGAATATAGGTTTCGCAAGTCTAGTAGCTGTTATCGTTCTTTATCGTATTGATGGGGGGGGGGAGTCCTTCCTAACCTTTTGTTTGATGTAATATGGAATAACATTATGAAATAGACAAAGTCCGACAATTATTTTAAGATATTTTTATGATTATACATTTTTTATACATATTAGGTTGGTGCAAAAATAATGACGTAACAATGTCGTTTTTTGACGTTAAAAAATACGTCAAAAACGACATTATTACGTCATTATTTCTGTACCAACCTAATACAAATATTTAAGTAAAAGCTCAGTTTATAATAAATAGTATTAGAAAACATTTAATAATTGTCGGACTTTGTCCATTTCATAATGTGTGACGTCATTTATTTACATTTGGATACGCCATGAGCAGATATGAATGTACGTAGGAGAATCATTTAAGATTGTAGTTTAAAGACAGTAAAATCGACCTTGCGAACCGTACGCTCCTCTGTGGCCGAAACGGTTAAGCTACGTCAAGCTATATGACGGTTCCATATAGGTTCGATTCCTGTCGGAGGACGAACATTTTCTGTGAAAATTTCGGTAAATGTTGTTTAATGCTTAACCGAGCATTCTGTGAAAATTTCGGTAAATGTTGTTTAATACTTAACCGAACATTTACTTAAATATTTGTATCTATAAAGTATAAACAAAAAAAATGTCTGGAAATAATCTGGAATGTCAGTATCTTGATTATGTCAATTTTTCTCTTTATGTTTCATGAGATATCCATTTGAAACGTTGCTGTTGTTGAAATAATGTAGTTTATTGTTGTCTGTCTATATTTCTGAGATGAGATATTATGTACATTTTTTAGATTATTCGAACTATTGTCCTCATCTTCGTCGCCATATTTATTACAACGTTTCGGCCTTTCAGTATCTGTCTATATTT
Source organism: Acanthosepion lycidas (assembly GCA_963932145.1). NCBI lineage: Eukaryota > Metazoa > Mollusca > Cephalopoda > Sepiida > Sepiidae > Acanthosepion > Acanthosepion lycidas. The sequence continues at coordinate 8,651,511 of OZ010592.1, read as the reverse complement.
CTGAGATGAGATATTATGTACATTTTTTAGATTATTCGAACTATTGTCCTCATCTTCGTCGCCATATTTATTACAACGTTTCGGCCTTTCAGTATCTGTCTATATTTCTGAGATGAGATATTATGTACATTATTTAGATTATTCGAATTATTGTCCTCATCTTCGTCGCCATATTTATTACAATGTTTCGGCCTTTCAGTATCTGTCAATTTTTCTTAGATGAGATATTATGTACATTTTTTAGATTATTCGAACTATTGTCCCCATCTTTGTCGCCATATTTATTACAACGTTTCGGCCTTTCAGTATCTGTCTATATTTCTGAGATGAGATATTATGTACATTTTTTAGATTATTCGAACTATTGTCCTCATCTTCGTCGCCATATTTATTACAACGTTTCGGCCTTTCAGTATCTGTCTATATTTCTGAGATGAGATATTATGTACATTTTTTAGATTATTCGAACTATTGTCCTCCTCTTTGTCGCCATATTTATTACAACGTTTCGGCCTTTCAGTATCTGCCTATATTTCTGAGATGAGATATTATGTACATTATTTAGATTATTCGAACTATTGTCCTCATCTTTGTCACCATATTTTTTACAACTTTTCGGCCGTTGTACGCTCCGGCCTTCTTTAGGTGGTTGGAATGTCGAAGTGAACCCTTTATTTCGCCCACTGGGGTAGACTGTTCTAGTTCCACGTGCCATGTTTTATCGTATGTCAGTTGTCAGTTATCTCCTGTTAATTCCCCTCTCCATTTTCTAACTTAGCAGGTATTGAACTCACACTATTTGGGTCCCTTTACTAGATCTAACCAACGCCTTTATCCACTGTGCCATGTGTCCTTGATATCCATTAAAACGGACGAAATATTGTAATAAATATGGCGACAAAGATGAGGACAATAGTCCGAATAATGTAAATAGTGTTATTTGTTGTTGTTTTTATTTATTTTATGTCAAACAAGGTGATAATATCACTGAGACCCTGTGGTGGCTACAGAGAGTGAAAGAGAAGGATATTACTGAGAAGAAGTGTGGGAAAGTAAGAAACTGTTTTCGGAAAAACAGAAAATGGCCATTGATGTTGTATTTAAATTTCTGATGATTGCATTTAGGAGGGAAGTCAGAAATCGAAAGGGAGTTCTACAGGCGATAAACGAAACTATTACATTAGATTTGACGGTTGGATCTAGGGGGAGTCCAACAGTAAAACTTTGAGACATAATTAGCAATCTGTTTTCCCGCTTAAATACCTGTAGTCGACGAACTAAGTTGAACAAAATTCTTTTTTTAAAAAACAATTTCAAGAATATAGGTTTCGCAAGTCTAGTAACTGTTAGCGTTCTTTCTGGTAAAGATTGTCATGAAAATATTTGTAGAAAAAAAAACTGAAGAAAACCGTGCCATATCGCTGGAACAGTGACTGAACTCCAGATGCCTGCTCAGGATCGATTACATAACAGACACTTCTTTCAAATTTTGTCAACAATCTCGAAATCCATAGTATGATCAGCAGACCAGATATGGCAGCAGTGTTCAATGCACAGACGAATGGTAGATTTATGAATATGCAAGATGGATTCTGACGAGTAGTATCTTCCGGCACGTCACAGTGAACCAAGTGACTGTTGACCATGTTTGCCATGTCTATGAATATAGAATACAGCGCAGTACGTAATCTGTTCAATAAAACAACATTAAAGATTAACACTCACGAGTCAGACACTCTACTGAATCTGACTATATCGCCAATACTACCAGCAGCTGTTCCGTAATTCTTCAGTCTTCAATATCAGAGGTTGGCAGTGAATATTCGGAAAAAAACATGGCCGCCTTTATACAAGTCGCATTGAATATTCTGAGCCTTCTGATTGGTTAATCCTTCTATGGGTGAGCTATAAAACGAGTCAGCTCATTTTGGTTGGCTCACTAGTACACCAGGGTACCCAAACATTCCAACAGTTACCTTGTAATAGATGCTGTAAATGATTAGATATAATCGCTCCACTTCCTGTCAGTGGAAAACGTGAGTTCAGTAGGCGTAGAGTGCTGCTCTTCTGGAGTATAGCATCAATCATGCTGTTGACAGTCAGACAGATCTCTCTGCGGTGATTAAATGACAGCAGATTTGTTTTGGAGATGTTAAAATTTAAATCCACTTCCTGCTCCAGTTAACCCTCTGATTAGAGGCCCTTTTCAAAAGTAGCTTCCAGGTTTACTTTGTTGGCTTTGCTACTAACACATGAGTAAATAGTTGTGTTATCTTTATAAATTGTTGGAAAATGATGACACCAGGAAGGTCGTTGATGTAAATAAGTCGTGGGTCGGAGTGTAGAGCCTTGAGGAAAATCTGCATTAATTTGAAATGAACTAGAAAAGTGTCCATTTGACATTATACGATTACAATTGGATTCGGTCAAATATTTGTCCACAAACACCGTAGCTTGTGAAGAAATCCAACATGCCACAACCTGTCGAATGCCTTTGAGATATCTAGGGCCACAGCTCTAGCTTAGTCAGTCTGATAGACAAATTTACTTATAGCTGTTAAGGAGCCGATGGTAGACCTAGAGAAACGGAGACCATATTGCTTTTCTGAAAGTAGCTCATATAAAGTAAGATGCTTAATCAATTCAGCATTGATTAGAGCTCTAATACTTTGCTCAAAAGAGATAAAATCTAATGGGGCGATAATTTGAGTCATCACATGTTTCTCCAGAGCTCTTAGACGGCAACTACATAGAAGGACATCCAACAAGTTGGAAAGCAATACGTAACTAAATGTTTATTGTAAAGTTTGGAAAGAATGGGAGCTATTTCAGGAGCACATTTCTTTAAGAGAATTGCAGGAATATCATCGATTCCACATGAGTTATGGGGAAATGATAGTAGAAACAATGAACGGAGTTATGCGCATTTCACTCAGCAGAGGACACTTTTTAAGGGGGAAACAGATACTCTAAATGAGTCGAGAGTTTAGATAATTATATCTCAATTCGTTATTCATTAGCCTTCTTTCTCGATAGGGACGTTCGTTTGTCCTGAAATCAGAAATACCTTTACAGTCCTTCTCACAGGTATCAGCCTAACAGGTTTGTAAGTGATATTTTCTTTTTTCTCTCTCTCTCATTGTCAACGTTTGGAATAGCATTCCTTTCAATCAATTAGAAATGCAAAATGATCAAAATTATTGGTCTGCTGAAATGGCTGAACTAATTTAAACTGCAGCTGCAGCTACAGATTCTTTAGCTAGACACGCATGCAATTTATAAGCCTCTTAGCAGCGGCTACATTTTTCAGCTTTGTGGCATGCGTAAAAAATAGGATTTGTCATGGTAATCATACATTTAACGATGTGTTCGTCCATTCTTCCGGGAATCCCAAGGAATTATTTAAAATTAAAATTAATTAAAATTGAATTTAATACAATACAATACAGACGAGCAGAACAGGGTATTTATTAGTTGGCAATTATTAATCTGATTTTTTTCTTAATTGCGAAAATTACAGTTGTCTTATTCATAACATATTACTCGGGTTAGCGCAATTACTCTCTTGCACTGAAAGACTCTAATCAAATGAAAGATGCTAAAATCGAAAGAAACCTTCCCTTCTATCTTTCTTTATGAATACCTCTCTTTGTCATACTTACTAAGGGCGTGGTTCATAAAGGTTTCTCTACAAATTCTTGCCTTCTGTTATTCTTATATTGATTTTTGTACCCACACCAACTAGATCCATGGAAAAGAAGTAAAAAAAATTTCCTGTGGTGTAATTCGTCCTTTCAGACTTCATCGGACTAAAGTATGACGTCATTACAATTACGCATGCGCACGAAGGAGAAGGACGTTGGAATTTTAGATTTTTTTTTTTTTTAAATATTTTTCGGTATATCGTCTAGCCCAGGAGTGGGGAATCTGCGGTTTTAAAGCCGCAAGAGGTCTTCTGGATCATCACCTGCGGCCGTCTGCAACGTTTGGCCTGGGCAGTGGGGCCAGTTAATTCAGAAACGTTGGATACGGAGCTGAAGCGAGCGAAAAAAATATACTACCTCCGGCTACCTAAATTAAAAGTTCACAATAAATTTTCCTCTTTCTCGGCAATAATTAAATTTGTCATTCTGGTGTGACTGGGAATCAAAAATACATTAAAAGTGTGGTTTGAGTTATCAGGTCCTCACAACTTTAGGCAAGCCATCAAAATTTACCATTCAAACATAAAATCTCCCTTTCTTATTTGAGGCTCTGTCTATATTTCTGAGATGAAGTTTTATGCATACTATTTACATTATTCGGACTATTGTACTCATCTTTGTCGGCATATTTACTACATTTCGGCCGTTTTACGCTCCGGCCTTCTTCGAACTAAACCCTTTATTTCACTCACTGGGGTAGACTGTGCTAGTTCCATGTACCATGTTTAATGGATGTCAGTTATCAATTCCCTTCTCCAAATTTTCCACTGCCTTGTGCCATGTGTCCTTGAGGATTGTGTATGAATTTCTGGGTATTATAAACCTAATGTCTCATCAATCTTTTTTACCAGTGTTCATATTGCAATTTTTGCTATCATAACATTTTTGCTATCATAACATTTTTGCCAGAGCTCATATTGCAATTTTTGTTACTATCATTTTTCTCTGGCACTCCTAATTACTGGTTCCCATATTGTATTTATTTCTATGCTTGGTCGGCTTAGGAGATTTTTGTGGCCTAGAATATGTGCTGATTCCTTAAGTTTACGAATTTTCCAATGGTGTTCTTTGTCTATGATCTCAACCTGATCCCACAGAGAGCGGTGATCTCCCTTTTCTCTCTACATGGGCTCAGCCACGCCAGAATTTTCCACTTCCCCTCGTGTTATTTCAGACTATAATACAACTCTTACAACTTGAATCCTGACGATGCCCGCATATTATAACCACTCGTAGTATCTTTACTAATTTTGATTATACATATTAATATCTGATGTAGATAATTAGCATGATTTTCAATAACAACAATGCATATATAAGAGTTTTTCTTTGTGTTTGCTAATATGTATTTATCTTTTTACTAATCTTTATTAATCTTTTCATAATAAAATCTTTTTTCTATTAATTTTGACTCATTAAGTCCAATACATTAAAATGTACTTTGAAAGAAGAAAATAGAACCTTCAATAATGAATATTAATTGCAATATTTTTTTAGTGTTTAACAGTGGTAAAATGTTTTGCTTGCTTTGTGATACTTCAGTTTCAACAGTTAAAAAATGCAATGCGCATCGCCATTCTCCTTTTAATAAAGTCAATAAATATGCTAAATTGGAGGGGGAGGCTCGAAGGGTCACACTGCAGATACTAAAGGATAGAAAACTAAAGCAGAGACAATGATTCTATTCTGTATTACATACAGGAAATTCAGGAGATAACTGATAACTGATATCCATTAGACACGGCACGTGGAACGAGAACAGTCCACCCCAGTGAGCGAAATTAATGGTTCGGTTCAACATTCCAACCCTCTGAAGAAGGCCGGTGCGTACAACGACCGAAAAGTTGTAATAAATATGGTGACATAGATGAGGACAATAGTCCTAATAATGTAAATAGTGTACATAATACCTCATCTCAGAAATATAGACAGATACTAAAAGGCCGAAACGTTGTATTAAATATGGCGACAAAGATGAGGACAATAGTTTGAATAATGTAAATAGTGTACATAACACCTCATCTCAGATACTGAAAGGCCGAAACGTTGTAATAAATATGGCGACAAAGATGAGGACAATAGTCCGAATAATGTAAAAATAGTGTACATATTACCTCATCTCAGAAATATAGACAGATACTGAAAGGCCGAAACGTTGTAATAAATATGGCGACAAAGATGAGGAAAATAATCCGAATATCTTAAATAGTGTACATAATACCTCATCTCAGAAATATAGACAGATACTGAAAGGTAAGCCATTCATCGATGTTGAGCTCATAAATTAATGCATTGTAGAATTGGCCAGTAATATAACAGGACAGCTCTAAAATATAATTAAAAAAAAGACAATGCATATTTCTTCTTAGCTTTAGATGAATCGACAGGTTGTACTGATTCGGCACAAGTATTGTGTTTCATTCGTGCAATAACTGACGATTTTAAATTATTTGAAGAATTATTTGCTTTAGGCAGCCTTAAAGGAAAGACACGGGGAATAGATATTTTTATAACTCCAAAGGGAAATGTCATGAGGTTGGGTTGAATCTTACTAAATTGATAAATATGTATCCTGATACTGCTCCAGCTACGATGACTAAAAATGAAGGATTCGTTGCACATCTAAAAAGAGAAATTACAGCGCCAAATGCAGTGGTTTCTTGTTACTGCAATCTGCACCAACAACACCCCTTTGCAAAATCCGTTATTTTAAATAATACTTTTCAAAAGATTATAAGTATTGTAAACTATATACGAACAAATACCAAGTGGTATCGACAGTTTCAAAGCATGTTGATGATAGATGACATGGTAATTAGTGTAGATATTCTATATCACTCAAAAATACCCTGGTTTTCGTAAGCACACGTATTGGTCCAAAAATTGTTTTTACGATAGCAAATAATTGACTTTTTCAAAGAAAACAATACATTTGGGTAATTATCAGGTAGAAAATATCACAGAGATTCTGTATTTGTGTGCGATGTAACGACAAATCAAAATGCGTTAAATATTTCGTTACAAGGGGGAAATTAATCAATATATGATATGTAGCAAAAATTCTTTCATTTAGAAAGAAATTGTAATTTTTAAAGTCCTTTCTTGCTCAGTCAAAACATTCAGAAAAACCTTTTCCCTATTTGTCGAAAGTAATGAGTGAAATGAAGAGAACATCTTTTCAAGAATACCAATCAGTTCTGGACTTATTGATGGAAGAATACAGCAGAAGATCCAGTGTCTTTAAAAAACATAATATCACACTGAAACTTATTTTTCAACCTCATTTTGTTAACTTATGAGAAGCTCCCCAGGAGTTAGAAATGGAGCTTATTCAGTTGTCTGAACATAATATCCTAAAAACTTTGGTTGACAGCAAGAAATATCACATTGGAAAATGGCGGTAGAATATACTCGCCTTCGTGAACATGCATGACGAATTATTTCACTTTTTTCAACATAGAGTTTTCATTTCGCATTCTCATATTTGACAAAAATCAAGAATTCCTTGATAACACATTTGAAAGATGAGCATATGGAAGACCCATTAAAACTAAAAACCACTATGTAAGAACCTTATATGAAAATGCTATCTCAAAACAAGCAATGACAAGGATGCCATTAATTTATCTAAAAGCTGAATAAAATATTTGTTTGAACATGTCTTATTTTTCAGTTTTATAATGTCTGTTCGTATTAGATTTTATATTTATTGAATTCTATTTTATACGTTATTTACCAAAGATATAAAATGTGTAACTGTAAATAAACCTCTTCTGTGGGAGACGATGAATTTCAATATGACCTTCATGTGCAAAAATGTTTTTCAACCCAATTCCACTTTTTGTTTCTTTTTGTTTATATTTTGTCACTTTTCTTCTTAATTATTTCACATTGTGATAATCGAAGATCTGCCAAGCTGAAATCTTGTAAGACCCTTCACGTAAATTTACTGAAGATGATCAAAAGATTTAAGGACTTTCTATATACTTTCGTCTCAGAGAATTACTTTATATTTCAATTAAAGTAACATTTTCTAAATGTGTTCTGTTCTAATGTGTGTGTGTTGTCTGTGAGCATCCTCAAAAATTCTAAGCCTGACTCACACACTAAAATCAGAATATGCGACCAAATACTGATTTTATGAGACTTTTTCAGTAACCTTAGTGTATATATATATATGTTTGTTTGTATATGTCTGTGTCTGTGATACTTAGTGAAAAGTAATTAATATGTGTGATCAATATCTGTGATCAATATCTGTGATAAAGCTAACATATTCAGTTGTATCGATATGAGTTATATCCCTGGGTTTCAGGCTTTTGCAATCATCAGACAAACCCTAATTTGCCTGATGATCGCAAAAGCGTGAAACCTAGGGTTACAACTTATATCCATACAACTTAATATATATATATATATATATATATATATATATATATATATATATATATATATATATACTATTATATAAAACACTTGATATACACTCCTAAACACACACGCACAATATATATATATATATATATATATATATATATAGTGCATGTGTGTTTAGGAGAGTATGTCAAGTGTTTTATATAAGTAGTCTCCTCTCTTTAATGTTCTGCATTTTAAAAATAACAAAAACCGCCTTTAAATGCTTAGATTCAACCTGAATTCAGCAATCTTCCCCAACCAATTTTCTGTTAGACATGTTAAAATAGTTTCGAATTCAATAACATTCAAAATTACACTCTTGTACTTTTGCCTCGTCAACGAAACAGACAACATCTACTTGAGTGGGACTTTTAGTACGCACGAATGTTATCCTACTAGTTCCGTTATTATATTAGCAAGATTCTTTGACAAAACAATGTTGCCCACCAAATATTCCAGCATTTTTGGCAAAAAGACGTTGTGGAGTGTAAATATTGTAAAAACAAATAAGCTTTATTGATGCGAAAGAGAAAATAAGTGTAAATATTTACCGTAAATATTTTTTCTTATTGGACGAAAGAGTTGAAGTAACTTTTGCACGAACAGATATAATTATATATAACGTTCTCAGATATTATAGCCATAAAAAGCAACAAAAATGAAGCATTATCAACCTTTAGTGCGAAAAAATAGCAATGAAAAATTAATAGGTGTCAACCATTATAGCGATAGAACCTAAAGAAAAATTATGATGAAAGAAATAATTTTCAAAATGAACATTATTGTTGTTTATTGTTGAATGAACAAAACTGTAGCGTTCTCAACCATTATTATGATAAAAGAAAATAATGAAAATGAAATATTATAAGCCATTATTGCGACCAAAAGGAAAATAAAAATTAAGATGAAAGTAAAAATTAACAGATTAATTATTATTATTATTATTATTATTATTATTATTATTATTATTATTGTAACCCACTTGCTTTTACACCTCTAGCAACACACCTATCATTTCTCAATTCACACACCATACTGCCACGGTTCTGAGCTCTGACTCTTCTTTTTTTTTTTTTCTCAGTCGAGAATTGCTCGCTCCGCTAGCTTTGTTGAGTAATACGGATCATCCAGCTTTATTTTCTCTCCTAGGTTAGGGCTGGTGTGTCGTCTCGATGGGATTGATTCTGGTTTTCCAAATTCATTGATATTGGGATCGACGGCGAAGTGTAGTGTGAACCCCTTCGTTACGCACCATAGAAAAGAATGTATAATTCCTGCCTGTGGCCGTTGGTAAACTTCTGAAGTCAGGCTGTAAATAGAAGTCATTAAATAAAATGCACAACGCTGTTCATAAGTCTTAACAGATTTATTGAATATAAAAAAAACCTTGTTGAATAAAATGCCTTTATTATCTACTGCAAAGTAGTAATCTAATGCAGGAATACTGATTTTGGAGATTTCTAGTCGCAACCGTTAAAATAATAGACAGCCAATCGTCCTTTCCTCATTTCTTCAGTCATCTCAGGTCACCGAAGTGGGCGTGTCTTTCGTATCTGACGTCTTCAATCCGATCTGGAAAAAATGACTATTAACCGATATACTCACTGTCTTTATATAAGGAAATCTTTTTCCGATAACATTAATTAATAACTTCACTTTACCTAGCCAAACTTCGGAAAATGATGATACACAATATCCAATTTCATTATGTCCATATTTCCGTAAATTGACCAGTTGTTGTTTTTTTTTTGTTTGTTTTTAAAAAATGATAATTATAAAAACAGCAGACGATTTTCGTAGAAAGGAGCATCTTAATCTTAGGCGATCTTTTAAAAAGGACATACGTGATTTTCTTTGTTTAATTAAAATATCCGTATATATCTTTCCTTAAAGATAATTACGTTTTTGGAGCAATCGACGTAAATAAAACACACATTTTGTCGCCTCACACAAGACAGATGTTTTGCTTACTCGTTTAAAATAAATGAAACCATTATTTTCGGTGACTATACAGATTTTCTGCAGATGGCGTAGTGTAAACAAAACGTTCAAATTCTAGTTTTTTTTGTTTTTTTTTTCCAAAGTCAAGAAATTCGGAAAACGCATTAATCATGTCTTCTTCTTATCAGTAGGATGGAACTAGAGCTGGGGATCTTGGTTTTGCTCAATTTGACTGAATCTCGTTTAGTCAAATCTGGGTTCGATTCTCCTTGAAACTCTTCTCAATTTCATTTTATTATTTTAAAAGATAAATTTTAACGCTCTTCGTTTTTAATACAATCATTCAACCTACTCTCCAGAGAATTTTAATAATTATTATTCAATTAGTAGTCCCTCCAAGTAACCATTCTGCCAATTCCATCTCTTTACACAGTGCCCTGTTACATCATCATCATCATCATCATCACCATCATCATCATCATCATCATCATCATTATTTTTTTTGTTTTATTTTTATTGTTGTCGTTCTTATTGTTGCAGGGACAATGATGAATAAAGAACACCAAAGATTTATGAGGGTGAAAGTAGATGGAAATATAATGCATGAAGTGCTTTTCGGAAATATTCGCAAAAATATCAACAAACAGGAAAGATAGAACTGGCTCCTGAAATGTGATATGAACGCAGAGAAAGAAGCGTTACATTGTGCAGCTAAAAACAAGCACTCTGGACAAATTATGCTAAGCATACAATGGACCATAAAACTGATAATGATAAATGTAAAACGTGCGGTGATACAGGTGAAACAGTGTCGTATTTTGTCAGTTAATGCACAAAACTGGCACATACGGCAGGCAAAAGGAAACATTTTAATGCTGAACAAATGATACATTGAGAATTCTAAGTGTGAATTGGAGAAACTAGACGTATTATATCGACAAAATTAAGACGGAGTCATTTAAAATGACAAGCTAAAGTAGAAAGTATAAGTACACAGTACAAGTACAAAGTACAAGTATAAATTGGAAAGTTATGAACCAGTCTGACCGTGAAGTATTGCACAGAAAACCAGGTACTGTGGTTGAATATAAAGAAGAAAGAACATGCATCATCATAGATCCTGCATGCCCCGAAAATGATAGAGTATTTCATAAAGAAGAGTAAAAAACATATTGTGGTTGAAGATAAAGAAGGAAAACATGCATCATCGTAGATCCTGCATGCTCCTGAGACGATAGAGTAGTTGGCAAAAAACAATAAATGTTTTTTTTTAACGGTTACTGAAAGTGGGTGCGCGGAACCAGACGAAATTAATATCCTTTTTATTATAAGAGCTGTTGATGTCGAGTGTGCACTTCCGTTTTAGTTTGGAATTTCGACAGGTTACGACATTAATATAACAAAAAAAAAAACATTTGGATTTGCAAAAATAAATACAGAAAGCTATTTCTTCCTAAATAGATCTTATCCACACGCACCTAACCTCAGGCAAAGAATTGATAAACATGGCAGTTATTAGTTCAACTGAAGTACACCATATTTTTAAAAAATAAATGAAACAATTTGATCAAGCAACTTACAAACGTTTTAATTCATATTTCTTTTTTACCTTTTTTTTTTTTTTTTTTTTAGAAACTAATAATATTTTATTATATTTTTGTTTTTAATTAATGGGATTTTTTGGTTTTCTACGCACGAATAGACATCCGTAACCCCCCGGATGTTTTACGTGCTCTCAATGGCAAAATAATTTTCTTTGTTCTCTTATGATATAACGAAACACACATGCTATAGTCTATGAAACGTTTAAGTGCTTGCGTCCGATATCTACGAACTGAATTTAAATCCAAAAAATAAATGCCAACATGTGGAATCTGTGTTCTAATAGCAGAATGATGTTTGGCTTTATGAAATCCTCTATGATGGCGACTGAACTTAACAAAGAAATCGGATTCGATTAAAAAAAATGTCGGATACAGCCTACACATGTTGAAGAAGAAAGAGCACGTTGTTTGAAATTCGCATTAAGAACAACGTGGGTGAGGAATATTAGATTCCTCACCCACGTTGTTCTGAGTTGTTTATAGAAGCACAAGTACGGTTTTTTAAATTAAAAATATGCAATAAAGATCCAAGTCAGCTTCAATAGGATTCAGGGACTGACCTAAAATCTCGTCTTCACTCACTTTCCTCCGATATAATGTATTAGGTTGGTGCTAAAATAATGACGTAATAATGTCGTTTTTTGACGTATTTTTAACGTCAAAAAACGACATTATTACGTCATTATTTTAGCACCAACCTAATAACTTCCCTCTGCTTTGTCTATAAATATTTTCCTGGTAATTGTTCGGATGAGATTTCCTGTTTGTACGACAAGGAATTTAATTTAGCACTAATATTGGTTGCTAGGCATCTTCATCATTTATATAATATTTATTCATTATATTAAATTATCTTACACATTTGTAAGTCTACCATTCATTCATGCATTGTAAGTTGCTGTCATATTTATACTGGTTCTTCCACTGTATATTTAGAGACACTTGACAAAATACAAAGAATATACACTGTTATTGGCCCTCTTCTGGCATCTCAGCTTCAGTCACTTTCCAACGCTGTAAAGTAGCTTCCTGTACCTTATCTGTAAATATTTTCATGAAAATTATTTTAATCTTTGCTTTTTGGTACCTTGACTTTACGAATTTAAGTACAGTATCAGATTGACTTTTCTTTTTTTTTTTTTTTTTTTTGTTTGTGGTTAAAATAGTTGGATCTAACCGTAAGTTCTTCTCTCGCAATTCTCGCTTATGGAACTCTTTTCTGGCTTCATTCTTTCCGGTCAAGTTTAAATGCAACGCCAATTGTTATCTACTGTCTTTTAAATTCTTGTTATTTTATTGTTCTCTCTCTCTCTTTTGCTTTTTTTTTTTTTTTTTTTGTTATCTCATTCTTTCCCACTCAGTCTTCTCTTGTGTTTTAGCGGCTTTATTGCCTTGCTGATTAAAAAAAATGTTATAACCAATGCTACAGTCAGTTAACAGTTAATAAAATCAAAGTCTTTTATTTCAAATATGTAACTGTGTGGCGGACTTCACCATATTAATTTAACTTTAGATTAGGAAACATGGCTGACATGGAAAAAGATAAACAGATGACATCGTTACACATAAAAAATGTATTTAACAAGATGTACAATATCAAACAACGATGTGAAAGAAAGCATGCATTTAAGTAAGAAAAAGTTGAATAAAACAAGAGTTGTCTCCCTTTAACTATTATTTTTGTATTTCAAAGTTCACTGCTAGAATGTTTATAATGAGTGTTCTCAGAAGATTCTGCCGTGTAAGAAATGATTATATGAGTGTATAAGGAATGTTCAGCATGTGAGTGGTGTGTGCGAGTGAGAAGGGTTGCGCGTGGTTTAAACTGTCGTGGATTCGTTTGGCAGCTGAATTCTCACTAATTAGCTAAGAAAAATTCTAGCTTAAATAAGTGACTATAGGCTCCAGATCGCTGCGCAGGAAGAATTGTTCTTCACGTGCAGACAATCTGATTGGTTGGCATTGACCAATCAGTGAGCTAGCTTTGGGGAGACTTAAGAAAGCTTCTGTGATCCGTTTCTCCTCCAAAGTGCACAAAACTGACTACATGAAAATAGAGCGATTACAAAATTGTCGCATTGCTGCGATTTGTAAATTGTCTATAATAACGTAGTGGTGATTAATTAACCAATGAATGCTTGGTGTTGTATGTAATTTGTATTTGTGTATATATGTATGTGCGATATAGATTGGCACAACTGGAATCTGTCATGAGTGGCAATATATATAGCAGTCATATGCTCATGTTCATATAAAATTGCTTGGTATTGACTGTGACTGAGAATGAAAAACCTCAAAACGTCTTCCAATGTTGGTCTAAGTTATATAATCAAATCGTGATAGGTATGTCTTTCTCCAACACCTCTACATAAATTATATTTTTGACGTATTATTCCAGAAACCCAACTTATTCTATACGAGGGAAAGATCGTGAGGTTTATTTTTCAACATAGTCCCCCTTTTACTGTCCACGGAACTTCTTACATCGATGTTTGCAGTCCTTGTATTCAATTAGGGAAGAAGCTTTCACTTTATTTGTAAATAAAGTAATCAACAGCAGATATGTCGTCAGCATCATTGCAATACTGGTTCCCAGTAAAATGTTTATTTTCAGATATATGATACTCAGATGGGGCCAAATCACGAGAATAGATAGGGTGATCAAATAGTCCAAAACTAGTCACGCATGACACCCATTGAAATCAAGGACGTATGTGCTGGACACACGGGCCTCAGCAAGTTGTCATAGTAATCTGTTTGTAATTGATTTGATGAATCGATTTTGACCTCATTTTTTTTTAGCAAGTGAGGTGGTGTATTTCCACTGAATAGATTATCTCTGACTCAAAGCTATGAACCCAAAATCATTCTACGTTCAAAGAAACCAGTCATATTTTCCTGTGATTCGTTCAATTTGGTTTGATTTTGATCAGAAGACGTGGTAACCACCGAGCAGAAACCTTCTTCAGGCTAAATACATTGGGCAGAATATTCTCCAGCTTCTCACGGAATATGGTAGTACTATCATCTATTTGATTTTTAATCAGTTACCTCTCATCTATCACCATATGTTGAATACAATCAATGTTTTTTTTTGTGGTGTAAGTTACAGGACGTCCAGACTTTGTGTCAATTCAAGAATCTATCTTACACTTCTAAATTCAGCTGCCCACTTTTGCACTGTTGATAAAGCTGGAGCCTTATCCCCTAATCTAGCAACTATGTAGGAATGAATGCCCTATGGATCTAAACCTTTTTTTCAGTAAGTACCTGATAACACCACGTTGCCAAATTTAGTCTACTTTCAAGAGAAATCGTACTAGTTACATTTGAAATTTTATTTGAACAGTCAGAAGTTAGTTTACCTGGAAATAACAATGCAGTTATTTATAACAAATTTGAAAATAACGCATGCAAGATTTCACAGCTCTAGCATCACTCCTTTGTAGCCAGCCTATGATCTTTTCAGCCCACCCTCGTACCTGGAAAGAAACAATGCAGTTATTAATAAGAAGAGTTGAAATTAACGCATGCAAGATTTCACAGCTTCATCACCCCTCCTTCACAGTCAGTCTTTGAACTTTTCAGCTCACTTTCTTATGTAATACTGAGAGGAAATAAATGCTTTGACATAAATTTTTCTCTTCGGTGTATGTCATTTTAATTGATACATATCTTTCACATATGCTTATCAAAGTCTGTGGCAATGTTTGTAACTGAATCTTCTTGAACCTGCCATGAGTTTTGGTCGAATATCTGTAACAAAAGAACTGTACTTGCTATTTAATAAACAATTCGGATTAGTATCCCACACTTCCATTATTTTAACTAAATTTCTAACGATACGTTGTAGAGATCGCTAGCATCTAGATCTGTCCAATGCAAATTGCTGGTATGCGAATCTGTCTAATGTAAATTGTACGCATGCGTATCTGCCCTATAGAATTGAATGGAAAGTTGTAGAATGTTCTAATCGCACTTCTATATAAGCAATGCAGATGAAGCGGTTTGGCTGTCTTTTTGCCGTTGTCCTTGCTCGTTATACACTGTTGGGGAGACAGTTAATTAAACTATTTGGATTCTCGCTGTGCTTTCTCTGCCAGTGAACGAGAGAAACACGATAAATTGGCGTCGCCGATAGGATAAGAAAGATTATCCTTGCCGAGTGGACTGTTTACTTTGACAATAATGGCGGAACAAAGTGGAGAGCTAGTGAAGTTATTCGCGCAACAAATGGAGGTACACGCTCAGCGGCACAGAGAAGAAATGGGAGCTTTTATAAGACCAATTCAATTTCAAACTTCAGAAAAGGATTCAAGTCCAAGTTCTTGTCTTCCATCTTCTTCAGCTCATAGCCCACCATTTGCTGCTTTTGATTCGACATCAAAACTTGCTTAATTACTGGTCAAGATTCATCATTTTTGTTGTGGCAAACGTCGTGCCTGATCAGAACAGGGCTCAGATTTTCTTGACGAATCGAACTTCTACCATCTATAAGCAACTGGCAAATTTGGCTACTCAGCAAAATCCTCCCAATGATATTAACGAGGTGATGATAGAGGAAATCGTTAACTTTACGAAAGAACAATTTGACCCGAAATGTTTCATTGCGCCAAAACGTTTTAAGTTCTGAAAGGCATGCAACGGAAACCAGGTGAAATTCTTCAGACGACAGCGCGATTCCGTCAAAGACGATGCTACTTTTAACTTTCCTTCGATCAGCGGCCCACAGGGTGAAGCTCTTATGCTCTGTCCACAATGAAGCTGTCTTAAAGGCTCTTTTCAAGATCAAATACACAAAGCTGGACTTTGGCCGTGCGTTCCAGGTCACTATTGAGACCGAAGACGCGGCGAAGATCGCCAAAGAAACTGTTTAATGATCCAAGACTAGACCTGTCAAAAAGGTCAACCAGAGCCACAACAAGGGTCAACGAAAAACTAAGCAATCTAATTCCACAAACCCTGAATATAAGTGTTACAGATGTGGTAATGTTCATAAATTGACAGAATGGACCTACAATGAAGTCAGATGTCCTTTAGCTGATAAGGTGTGGCAGAGATTATTCCACATTGGGTAGTGTGAACAGGAACTTGTTACAACTGCATCTGAGTCCTTTCTTGTTCAAACGAGAAAATAAACGCCCCCAGATTGCTCAAGTAATCATTGGCGTCTTGTCCGCTGACAAGCATATCGCCTTAGAAGAGGGAAACTACAGGCCGATCACCAGGTGCTGACGATGCAAAATAGGAGACATTGATGCAAGAATATCACACGTGCTGAGGTCTAGCCTGTGTTGACCTTCTGGCGCCAGCTTGAACTGGTTGTAGACATCAGCAAGGTCAATCCTCGTGTAATCATACCATCTACTAGCTTGTGCATCAGTCCCTCTCGAAGTGGCATCGGATGACGTTGAAGTTGATCGTTGATGCCTACCAAGTAGTCACCGCAACTTTGGCCTCACGGTGCCCGGACAATGGTCTTTGCGAATCGGTACCACATGTGTTCCGTATTCGCTGAAATTGATTTGCTTCCAAACTCGTTTGGCGATGCATTCTTCGTAACTTTTGACCAGGTCATCCTGAAGAGGGGGAAACATCTGTCTTCGCATCTGACTTGAACTTCACTTCTAGTTCGAAATTCTTAAGACATCCCACTTCTTCTTTGAAAAGATCTGAAAACTCGTTACAGAGATTATGGCAATGTCATTGAGAGCAAGCATATGACTCGTTGTTATGCGATGTTATTCCACCCTCTGTCATGTTTTGACTTTCTATGAAGCTCAGTCCAAGAACATCGTCCACAGAGATTTCCCAGTGTTTATCTCTAACCTGGCCACTATGGCCGAGCCACTTTACCGTTTAACTAAGAAAGCTACTCCGTGGAAGTTGGGAGATGAACAACTAGCAGCGTTTGAACAGTTGAAAAACGTATTAGGTTGGTGCAAAAATAATGACGTAATAATGTCGTTTTTGACGTATTTTTAACGTCAAAAAACGACATTATTACGTCATTATTTTTGCACCAACCTAATATTACCCTCAGATCAAGTTCTTGTACATTTTAACCCAAACAGTCTCTTGGACTACCTTGTAACGCCTCCAACGTTAGAATTGGAGCAATCCTGTTTCATAGTAATCCGGATGGGAGCGAGCGCCGAATTACCAACGTGTCCAAGACACTCATGTCCGCAGAAAGAAACTACAGCTAAATCCACAAGGAATCCTTCGCCATTATCTTTGGTTTTCGGAAATTCTACCAGTATCTGTACGGACTTCTGTTCATGCTGGTTACTGATAATAAACCACTGACTACACTGTTCGGCCCCAAAATAGGGATACCACTACTCGCATCCAACCGACTAGCTCAATGGGCTCAGTGGCTAAACCAGTTTGACTACGCATCAGATTACCGGAAAAGAGCGGATTATCGCAATGGAGATGCACTTAGTCGCTTGCCATCTGGAGACAACGACTTCTACAAAGAGGAAAGTAGAGACGACGTGGTGTGCTACATCAAAGTTCTGTCTTCAAGTCCCCGTCACTAGTCTTGGAATGATCCAGTGACAACTACAGTGATGCGCTGTGTGCGCGAAGGGCGGCCTCCGAAACACAAGGGAAGACCAGTGATGAAATCGAAAAGTTCCGAAAATTACCGGATTCATTCAGTATCTACCACGGATGCCTTATCTATGGATCAAGAGTTAGGATTACACAGAAACCTACAGCCTAATATCCTGCATCTACTGTTTGGCATGGAACGTATGAAGCAGTTGGCAAGATCCGTTCTATACTGGCCTGGTATTGATACAGCCATTGAGATGGCTAGTCGACAATGTGACACGTTCGGTGAACATCGAAATAAACCATCCAAGCCTGCAGATCACCCATGGATGTTGCTAGAGAAGCCACGGCGCCGCTTACACGTGGATCATTCCATCAACTGGTTGGTGATCACTGATACTTTCCCACAGTATCCACAATCCATTAGAGCCATTCTAGATCTGCTAGAAGAGGATTTCTCTCACTTCGAATAACCTCATACGCTGTTTACGGTAATTCATCAACTTTCGTTTCTGAAGAATTTCAAAGCTGGTGCAAAGAACGTTGGATCACGCACCTAACAAGAGCACCGTACCATCCAGCTACCAACAGAGAAGCAGAACATTTGGTGCAGCCTTTCAAGCAAGCACTGAGAAAGTCTTCTCTTGCCCCCGAAGCTAGCTCTTCTATGGGTTCTCTCGAAGAACTTGATGTCCCGTCAGATACGGACTAGGATTGATTCTCTGCAGTGCTCGTCAGCACACATAGCACAGGGCAACCAATCCAAGTGGTCATCAAAGGACCCCAAAATCGGGAGGTGTCCCTAGGCAGTACAAGATTGGTGATCCTGTACATGCATTGGACTTTGAACCTCACTAAGACAAACATCCCCGATGGGTAGCAGTAGTTGTTACGAAATCATTGGGTACTCGTTGCTTCTTCTCCCTAATTGCTCTATACCAGCGACAATATGGAAAGCTTAATAAATTACAATAGCCTTTCGCTCATCGTTTTTCTTACTTAAATTTATCCCTCCACAGCTTCCTATACTTACAGAATTTACTCACACTAAGGTCCAGTCAAATGTAACAAAAATAAATCAATCTTTTACAGAATGACCCACAAAAAAACAGAAAATTTTAAATTTACTTGATGATGAAAACAATTAACTAATATGTAAAACAAATTAGTTATATATTTTTTCACCCTTTATTGTTCTATGATGTCACAGTCATCAGATTTTCAATGCGAGGTGATTGTTGTCTATAAATAACATCCAACTTGCAGAATGAAAAATATCATAATATTCTCAGTATTCTGTAGAACCACATCTCTGTTAATTCCAATCTTTTCTTCATCTTTGAGGAAATTTCCCTACCATAGAGGAGAACTGATATTGGATAAAATTTTACGTAACTTTTCATTGTTTCTAAGGTATTTTTACTGTTTCAGAAAGACCTCTTTCCCTATCCCAATGCGATTTCAACATACATGCGATTTCAGCATCACATTTTTATGTTACCTATTAAAACAAATCCCATATATTTAATATTCTATACTTGTGGCTTCTGATATCTCCAGATCAACATTTTGGATATTTTCTCTTGATGATATTCCTACAATTGATGGTTACTCCTTTCTTCTCGCATTCTATTCTGCCTTGTCTAAGATGTCCTGCAGTTTTCATCCCGTACCTGCTGCCATCAACACAGTCATCCGCTGTTGTTAAAATTGTCCCGACACATATTAAGTCCTAGTTCTTTTTAGACAGCCTCGTTATAAAGGCTGAATATTTTTTTTCCTTTTTGAAAATCCCGCTAAAATAAAATATACATTTCTAAAATGTCACTTTCGTAAAATTAGTAAATTTAAAGTTAAATTAATCTGTCCTGAAACAAATATCACTTACTTATGGTTTTCTAGGCAAACATTTCTTGACCTTGGTGTAATGTTATTTCTACGTCTCTATCGATAATTTGATGTTTGAATGTGTTGACTGGTTTAGTACGGTGCACCAAAATTGCCATAACGGTTTTTTTTTCTTTTGTTTCTTATAATAATTTAAAATACTATAAAAATTCCTTGCATTATTGAGTTAACTCTATCACTCTCATTAATTAATAGCTAAGATAATGATAAATAATTTTATTAATTATTAATATTACATTAAGTTATTACATCTTTAATTTAATAACTGCGATAATAATTAATAAAATTATTCTTATATTAATAATTAAAATATCTTACTCAGTTATTAATTGTTTAAATTGATAAATGAGATAATTTTATTATCCCAATTTAATTTTTAATTTAATAACTGAGAGTGGGATAAGACATTTATATGTCAAGAGACTTTTCCCAAGGAGAGACAAGCGTTGAAACACGTGACCTTTAAAACCATAATGTCACTTATGAGATATCATACTAAAAAATAATATAACATTTCGACACACAAAAAATACTTTTAATCATGGTAAAAAATTTTCGTAGCATTATTTGTATTAAGCTTTTAATTTTCGCTTAGTAAATATAGTTTTCACTTAAAAACTTAATAACCAACCTCATACTCTGCTTGGAAGAAAAATGAAAAAAAAAATAAAAGTAAAATGAAAACAATTCTTGTAAAAATTCTTTATTCATTGAAATTTTTTTCTTGAGATAATAATCTCCTTAATGTATATAATTTATAAAAGCAATAAAAATCTATCTAAATAGATAATGAGATAGTTTTATTGCAGTTTTTATTTTACGATTTGGAGCAGATTTTTAAAAAGTTGGCAGTAGTTGTGAAAAAAAAGCTGATGATTTAATTTCTCCAAGGAGCCCTGCTTATAAGTAATATAAAACAATTTGTGGACTGTTTGAAATTCTAGAAAATTTCATAAAATAAGTTTATAGGGGAGTAACAGATGTAAAAAAAAAATATTTTTACCAAGATTTTCTGAAAATAAAAATTTCACAAATAAATCTATTCATTTTTTAATAAGTCCTGAGAGTTCCTTTAAAATCAGACAATTATTTGATTCTTGCAAGAATTTCCAAATTAATGGGTTTCCCCTGGAAATTGCTACACTAAATTGGCCATTACTACAAGTAATACAAAGTTTAAAAAAAAACGAGATTTTTTCCCAAATTTGAACGTGTTAGAAAGAAGGAAAGAATTTTTTTTAATTAATTTAAAAAATACTTTGTTCTTTCCTCTTAATAATAACATAAACATTTTAGCGATAAAACTTTTTTTTTTTATTAAGTTTGGGGCCATTTATCATTATGCTATACTGATTTCTTAGCTAATTGTTGGAGGTACCTACTTTTAGAGGAGTTTTTGCTTTTGCTCGTAGAACAGTTAATATCTCATTTTCATTAAGTCCACATATGTGGAAAATGGAAATTATGTTCACTGCGTTTGTTTGCGTGGAAACGAGACCTTTGTCTCCAACTTCGATGAGGCACTTTAATTCACTTCGTCAATGGAACCAGAAACAGGAAGGGATTTTGTGTTTATCTTTTATATACATCAATCAAATATGCTCATTCTTGGCTCAATGTATACATTTATCTGTTTTTTGATGCATGAGATTTACTGTAATACTGTTTGTATTTATTAAATGTTTTAATATAGATACGAGTGTATCTCGTCTTTCATTTCCGTTTATTCACTGTTAATGTATCAATATATACACTAATACTAATGTTAGGACCTGGTAAGTACGGAATTATTAAAAAGCGTGGAACAAAATATCTTCCTATCTAGATTGCCGGTAAATTATGACTGGCAAATAAATCTATACTAATAAGTGATACTAATCCCCCGTCTGAGAACACCTTTTCGCTTTCTTTGTTTTTATTAAATTATATTCAATCTTAAAGTCAAGGTATGGTAAAGGATAGCGACTCTGATTGAAAAGGGCAGAAAGCCGAGTTCGAATTCTAGTCGGATCCATTAGATTCACCTGCTTGATTGTGGACGAATTCTTCTACTCGGTTTATCGTAATTTGACCGCCTAGAATAATCACACGATTTTCATTAAAGGAATAAACTTCAGTAGAAAAGACAACGTAGTTTCAACAAATGAACATTAATTTAATATAGCGGTAAGAATACAAGCAGTTGATGATAGATTGGAAAGTAATGTCTTTTTGTTTGGGTTAATAATAAAGTTCTGAAATAAAATAAACTCTCTTTGTGTATGTATGTGAGAAACAATAAAATGTTGTGATATGTGTGTTTGTATGAAAAGTCAATATTGTGTGTGCGTGATTCATAGTAAAAACGTATACGAGAGATACGAATTGTTTCTTACTGTTGGCGGTGTTGCCGAAATCTGAAGTTTGTCAACGCTGTCGCTTTTAGCATGAGGTCATGAAGATCATAAGCGAGAGGTGCATGGAGTTTGGTGAAAGCCGCGTGTATCCTTGTTTGGGAACGGATTTCGTATGTTTTAGTTTTCGTAACAAAATCGGCTCCAGAATTAAATTATTTATTTATTCCTAATTGACCCTAAAAGGACACGTGTCATGTCTTCTACGACGCCCGCACGATATTTGGTCGGTATCTACCTAAAAATTATGATGACTAATACAGCAAACATTCTGATTTGTATTCGATGATTTTATTGGTGTGTTTTAAGTGTTTTCTTGAGTGTGATTAGTTTATAAATATTGTATTTAATATTTTAGTAGACACGATACTAGTATTCTTGGGAAAGGTACGAATCTTTGCCAGTCTCCGTCCAGCTATGGGTAAAGGAGGGCAGACAGGATGGTAACCAGTCTAGGAAAAGGAAAAAAAAACTGAATTCAAAACCAGCCTGGAGAGGGTGGACTTTGTCAGGCAATCTTGCCCAAGAAACGCGACTTCTACTGCGGCTGCAGTACAAATGGCGTACTGCATGTCAACAGGTCACGGGATAAAAATAGTATATTCAAACCTGTTTGACGATTATTTTTCATTTTTGACACTCTCTCTCTCTCTATCTATCTATCTCTATCTCTCTCTCTCTCTCTCTCTATCTATCTATCTCTCTCTTGCTGTCGCCAGAAACATCATATTCTCTTTTCCCCTTAAAGGGCCCCTATAAACGCTTTCTTTCGGCTGACAAAACAAAGCCAACAACAATTATCAGTTGCCCATGCGACAAAAGTAAGTTGCCTCCCTTTTAACAGTCTCATTTAATTAGGATTATCTCCCTTAGATTTGTAATCCACAGACACAGAATTTCCAAAACGAAATAATCATTTTTGTATTTGTATTTTTATTTGTTTTACTGTTAATTTACACAATACAAGACCAAAGAGCCACTCAAGGTAGCGGATTACTGTGTGTGGTTGTTTTAAAGAGGAAATGAGAATATATGATAAGGACGAGTAGTATAGATACCAGTTGACCCTGGACTCAAAGAGACCAAACCTCAAGGGTTTGTTCCACAATGTAACAGTTCTATGGAAGAAACTGTCTGAGTGGAATTTGCCCCTTATCAAGGGTACCTGAAGGGAAAGAATTATCCACTAAAATGTCGTTTGAAGTGATAAAAATGTCGGATTAAAAATAAATTCATATTTCTTTGAAATTGCTATGTTTATATTTCAGACACAAAATCGTGCAGATATTGACTTTCAAGAAATTCAGAATGAGGGGCTGTGCATTCCTTAAAAAGACGAATAGAAACTTGCTCGACTGTGATGTACATTGTGTTCAAGCAATTTGAAGCACGGTGATTTAGGCAATGGTTTCTCCTACAAAGGAGGACACAGGTTCTGTGAGACCATTCTCTTTAATAAGGTCTCATGAATGCGCAGGAGAGTAGACGTAATACATACTGTATGAAATGACCATTCCAAACTCTGATAGCAACTAAAATAATGTTTGAAATCCTCAATGTACACTGGCACATGCATATAGATATGCACACACGCATATGTATATGATATAATGGAATATGCGTACACCTGTGTTCCCCCTCATTAGAATATGATTGGCTGGTGTCCGTCATAAATACCGACGGACGTGTAGGAGAGTCAAGAGCCTTAGTCTGAGAGCTAAGTCTATAACGACGCCCACTGGACTACGCCATTGATCTACACTTCTTACCTGCGACTACGACGCGTACCAGTCAGTTACTGCTACCGTATTCTACTTGGTTATAGTAGCCAAAACCACTTAGCTACTTCGATTAAATATATCCCTTTCCGGGACATATCAGTATATAATATTTTCTGTTTATACGTTATTTTTATACATACAATTTATTTAATTAAATGCACTTCTTTTAATTAAACAGTATTAATTACATTTACCAGCCTGAATTTTCGAGAAATTTCATAAAAAATACGTGTTCTACAGGAATCGAACTTACATTCCTACAAGGAAAGCGTCATTTGATCTGACGTGCTATACAAATAATCGTCTGGTTAGCAAAGAATTAATTACTTTTCTTATAAACACACAATCTTCGACGATTTTTCTCGATTGTTTATATCTGCTCACGAATCGTATGAGAATACATACAAGTTTCGAGTGTTCATTACAACAGATGTAAATTCACTGAGTCTCCCTCGCGTTTATTATGCGACAATTGAAACAAACAATATGTTAGAATTAATAAATAAAAATAAATAAAAACATTTCTCGCTAGAATCTATATTTCACCATTTCTATGTCTACAGTATTGATGTCACATCTGGTCTGTTGATTCTCCTGTGCATTTAGAGATTCTCGATCAAATCTAAGGATGAATCTGCAATGTTTATGGTCCTGACCTAGAATTTCGACTCCAGTCACTTTCCCACGACTTTCCTACATGTAGCTTCCCTATGCTTTTTCTATGAATATTTTTATGGTAATTGTTCTGATCAGGCATTGAAAAATGTTAGGTGTAACCGTAGGTTCTATGCTGACAGTTTCTTCTCTCCTACTTCTCACTTATGGAACTTTTAACATGACTTCTTGCTTTCCAGTCAACTTTGATCTTCAAAAGTTTTAATGCAATGTCAATCGTTATCCTCTCTCTCTCTCTCTCTCTCTCTCTCTCTCTCTCTCTCTCTCTTCCTTAATTCTTGTTCTTTTTTTTTGTTCTCTCCTCTCTCTCCTTAATAATGTTTTTTCTTTTCCTCATTTTCTTTCACACTCCGTAACCCACTTGCGTCTTAAAGGCTTTATTGCCTTGCCTGGGGTAAAAAATAAATATAATTTGATCTGGAGAAATGTTTGGGCTCCGGTGTCAATCAGGAAAAGGTATCCAGAATTTTTATCACTAATGTAAAATAGGCGGCTTTGCATTATTTCCCCAGCAGCGGACGCCGTCCTCACGTGCTGCCGGGATTGTCGTTTCCCGCCTGTCGTTGGGGACAGTTGTTTGTAAGGTTTGCACTGTACTTGCATGGTCGGATACATTTCCGCGCCTGTTTACCAAATTTGAAGTGATACCAGCAAGTGTCATAGTGTTGCGGCTGTTGCCTATGTCTGGGTGCTGAGTTCGATCTGCGTCTATATCCGTGTTGACGCGACGAATGTCTGGAACGGTCGTTATAAAATACGGCTTTCTGTAGCTCTTGTAGTTGTAAAGTGAGTTCCGATATTTTTTTCTTTTAAGTCATTTACTTCGTGTGACTGGTTGATAGATATCGCTGCCTCTGTGTGAGTTTCAGCCATGCTCGTAGGTTGAAAATGAGAACTTGTATAAGTTCTGGCGTTTGAATTTGGTTGTTTTTTAAATGTGCTTTTATATTCCTTGAGCGTCGGGTCACCAAAATTGTTGTGGCTGAAATCACGTATCACGTCAAACGTCGGGTCGCCAGAAATGTAGTGGATGGGTTAATTATGTGGTAATATTTGTTGAGAATAAGTTGCGTGTCAATTAACTATTTCCACTAACATCAAAATAAAATACAAAATTCAACTGAATTGTTTTAAAACGTAACAATTAGATTTATTTAGGTTGGTGTACAGCATGCAAAGAAAAGGTACTACAGAGTCGTGTCCCTTTGATTTGGAAATATTTGTAACAGAGTTCATATTACGAACAAGACATATTTAATTAGAAACTAATAAAACATTCAAAACAATGTACAAGCAGAATATTTGGTATATGCTATGTTGGCAAATATGTATGATGTTTTAAGTTTCAGAATGTCTTTCTTGTAATCGTTCGTTAATGTTGATATTAAAGTTGTTAATATTAAGTGTCTTTTAAACAGAAAGTTCTTAAGAAGTAATTTACCTTTTACTGTAATATTGAACTTGTAATTCAGAAGAATAAAGTTTGAAATTGTGAGTTCTAAAGTTGATAAAAGTTCAGGAGTGATTTCAGAGGTTGGTGAGTGAGTGTATTGGAGTTGTTTCTTTGTAACTTCAAAAGTATGAGTGACGTGGAGTTGTTTGGCAGTTGGTTATCCGTCACGAAACTTGTGTTCGTGCATCGTATTTATTTACATTCCTGCTCACGTGCGTGGCTCGCGAACACATTTCAAGATTTTTGGCGGTATTTTGTGTTTAAACACGTGTGCGTAGGCGTTGTTATTACTTTGAGATATATTGGCCAATCAGAAGC
>OZ010592.1:8614757-8619757 GCA_963932145.1 Acanthosepion lycidas | reverse complement strand
GGATGCCCCTCAGCGCCATCATTATGACACTCTTGATGGCATCCACACCTTCAGAATGAGTCACCTTGCTGATCCATTTGAAATTGAGGAAAATAAAAAAAGTCACACAGAACAACATCAGGTGAATAGAGAGTTTTCTTCCATTACGGCAATGAAACTAGAAAATGCCAGATACTTCAGCCATTGTCAGCAGGTGCATTGTTGTAATAAAACAGCCACAATTTGTCCTGCTACAAACCTCACCTGTGAAAAAAATGAAATGTTTGCAGAAAGCTAAGATTAGTTATATACTCCAATATCACGTTAGATGATAACACAATCTGCTTATCCCTCTTTTGTTCGGAGATCACACAACATACCCAGTCCCATTACTTTTCAGACAGATCTTGTATATTCTACTTTTCTGTACACTGTCTCTTCAAGAATCAAGCAATTGTAGCTCTCCACAACATCCTATTCGTTGTAGCTATAGGGAGTTTTATAGTTTCATTCAATTTTTTATGAACTGCAAACACATAACTGTAAACTAGTGTTAATATAAGATTCTACATAATATAAAGTGGGGGATCGATTTAATATTCTTATCAAGTGATAAACTGATCCCCAGAATTGCTTCAAATTAATGAGACTGAAAAAATATGTTTAAGCCTCTATTATTTTTTGTGATGCATTTCAACATGCATACATGATATTCCTTAATATTTAGCAAGTGGCAAGTCAAATTTTTAGGATTAGTCAAGTTGTTTTGTGAATTTCCCTGTCACATAAGTACGAAGAGTTTGGGGTTTTAACCATAATGTTTGTGTAAATTACAAGCATTTGACTGTAAAGTAAAGATTGTCTGTAATAATTGTGGTAAGAACATATGCAAAAATTATAGTCACCTTCTTGTTCATTGTTTCTTCCTCTTCTATGTTTAGTATCCCTTAAGGTCATTGGTCATTACAGCTCTCCACAATTTCCTGTCCTTTCTAGCCCTTGATAAATGTTATTGTTTTGTTATACTTACTAAACTTTGCTTCACCATTCATTTACTCAAGCTTACTTCGTAGGTTATGCACTGTTTTTCTTTGTCCCTGTTACTTTCAATGTGTCTTATGAGTATCAAATTTTCCAAGCCCTCTTTTCTCATTATGCACCCTAGAAAATTTATCTTTCTATTTTTATATAAATGTCCTTTTTTTTGTTTTGTTTGCTCTAAAACATGGTCATTGCTCCCATGTAGAGTCCATGGCATTCTCAGCATCAAGTTCTACACAGGTACATTTTTATTTATTAAAAAGTGTGTATTATGCCTATTAGAATGTACACTCAAGAAATCTTAGAACAGAAAATGTGTTCTCTGGTAGGGATCGAACCTGAATCCTCCTTTGTAGGAGAAACCACCATTTGATCCGGTGTGCAAAGCGAGAAGCAGGTTCGATCCCTGCTGGGGAACACATTATATTTACTAAGATTTCTTGAATACATTTGCCTATAGATGTAAGACACACTATTTAATAAATAAGAATGAAGGGTCCATTTCAAATACAAGGTTTCCACTAGAATAACAGTTTGAAGTAATAAAAATTTGAGACTGAAAATAAATCCATTAATTCTCATTTTTTTTTACTCCAAAGCTGTGATCTAAATGCTAAAGTAGTTTCTACTTTCAAAGCAGAAAAAGGTTTTATTTCAATAAGTGAGCAGTTTAATTAGATATTAATTAACAAAACAACTAGAAAATAAAAATAGCAAAATCAAGACACAAAATCAAAACACAGTGATTTCAGAATAGAATATTTCTAAAGCTGAATAGGAATAGTTGTTTTAACTATTAGGCAAGGATCACAAAGTTGGGATGGATATAAGACACATTCTGGTAGATTGGATAAATATCATATATTTACTGTCAAAATTTTACACACACGGATATTTTCAGTTTTATATATTTTTATATAGGCATAGCTTAGTCTGATACAAGGCCATGGTAGAGAGGTGCCTACTGAATCAATTACAATAGTATTGGACAGCTA
Organism: Acanthosepion lycidas; assembly: GCA_963932145.1. Lineage (NCBI taxonomy): Eukaryota > Metazoa > Mollusca > Cephalopoda > Sepiida > Sepiidae > Acanthosepion > Acanthosepion lycidas. The sequence continues at coordinate 8,617,742 of OZ010592.1, read as the reverse complement.
ATATTGCCCAAGGCTATTGTGGTAATGTCACAAGAGATGAGTGAACTTAGTAGAATGTTTTGCATCAAGAATTTATTAGCCATTTTGCAGGCACCATCGATTTTTGTTAAACTTTTATTGATTTATGTATTTATCTTCATCTGACACATTGGCAGTGAAAATGACAAATTTGTTCTGCCAGACCGAGAAAAATGATTAAATAATGCGGTCAGAATTCATCTCAAAATTTAGAAAGGAAAACAAATTTTTATTACATTACTTAAAAATCGAAAACTAAAAACGAACAAAAATAAATAAAAATAGATAAATAAAAAATATATAAAATGAATAAATAAATAAATAAATAATCCATACGAATAAATAAGTTAATAAATTAAAGAAATAATAAATAAACACATCACGAACGTACACATAAACACAAGTAAACGTAATAATAACAAAGACCAAAAATATCAGTCTATATTTCTGAGATGAGATATTATGTACACTATTTACATTATTCAGACTATTGTCCTCATCTTTCTTGCCATATTTATTACAACGTTTCGGTCTTTCAGTATCTGTCAATATTTCTCAGATCAGGTATTATGTACACTATTTACATTATTCGGACTATTGTCCTCATCTTTGTTGCCATATTTATCACAACGTTTCGGCCTTTCAGTATCCGTCTGTATTTCTGATATGAGATATTATGTACATTATTTAAATTATTTGAACTATTGTCCTCATCTTTATTGCCATATTTATTACAACGTTTCGGCCCTTCAGTATCTGTCTATATTTCTGAGATGAGGTATCATGTACACTATTTACATTATTCAGACTATTGTCCTCATCTTTGTTGTCATATTTATTACAACGTTTCGGCCTTTCATTATCTGTCTATATTTCTGCGATGAGGTATTATGTACATTATTTACATTATTCGGACTATTGTCCTCATCTTTGTCGTCATATTTATTACAACTTTTCGGCCTTTCAGTATCTGTCTATGTTTCTGAGATGAGATATTATGTACATTATTTACACTATTTTGACTATTGTCCTCATCTTTGTTGCCATATTTATCACGACATTTTGGCCGTTGTACGCTGCGGTTGGTTGGAATGTCAAACTGAATCCTTTATTTCGCTCGCTAAGGTAGACTATTCTAATTCCACGTGTCATGTTTAATGGATGTCACTTATCAGTTATCTACTGTTAATTTCTCTCTGAAAGTTCTGCCTTAACCAGGTATTGAACTCACACTCTTTGGGTCCTGTCTCTGGATCTAACCAACATGAGAACATCTGTGCATGAATTTCTGGGTATTATAAACCTAATGTGTTCAGCAAACACTTTTACCGGTGTTCATATTGCAATAAAGAACAACAAATAATAAATGATGAGTAAAAGAATTAACAACAACAAAAAAACAATAGATTTAGGTACAAAAATGCATCCGGATCCACAATTATTTCTACTCAATAGCCCTTAGAATAATTCGAAACTTAACCGTCACCGCCCACCCAAATAACCGTTAGAATAATACAAAAGACATAATCATTTATGCCCCACTGACCAATATGTATAAATAATCGAGCTAAAACATACCATACATAAACTGACGATTGCGTATAAGCACGAAACCACCTGTTACCACGAGGTGTTGATCTCTATTAACACTTATATACCGAATTAGATTGGGTAAAAGGTCGCCATTTGATTTTTTTTTTTTTAGTTTCTCGCATGAACGTTGTGTGTTTGGAATTTTGTTGACTGCACAGTATAGCAAGGCCAGTTAGGACATCGTTTGTGAGAAAAAGAGCACCATGACGCAATTCAATTTAAAATTTGGAAATGGCATGACGTAATGTTTGACATTTCCGCCGGAAGGTCCAATATGAACATTTCAGAGAGTTTGGGTGTCACTCTGATGACAGGACAGAGAATTCTGGAAGATTTGGATGAGTCTAATGGTGATTACGAATGAACGGCAGCTCAAAAATCTCATTCTGGTCGTTCTGACAGTAAAAGGACTCCCGAATGTGTTGGTGAGGGCCTCAGACTCAACACGGAGGCCTACATCAAGTGCCTTGAGGAGGAAGTGCTGCTCTGGGTCAAGATGGTGGCTGATAGAAGATGGAGGGTGGCTGGTATGACTGGCAACAGGACTCTACACCATGCAACACAAGCAGAAGCCAGTCGTGGCTGTCAGTTTGTTTGTTTCTTCTGTTTTCGGCATATCAACCTCAATGGGTTATTTAATGCCGGCAAAATGTTTATTGTTGGTAATATTTTTTATTTGTGGTAATAATTTTCCTTCAAATTTAGCTGATAATAATTTTTACGAAAACGTACTGCTGGTATTAAAACATATTTTTACACGTTTTGAGTCCAGTTTGGCGGGGGTTAAATATTTGCATATAGCTGGGAGCACCAGCAATTAAGAGGCGGTTCACCGTTCCTCAAAACCTCCTGATCAGTCATTGCTGTTGGACGTATTTTATCGTCATACCCAGGACGGCATGGCTACCAGACAATTTCTACGATCACATCACCCATTACATCTTACCACCTAAATCCTCAGACTGCAAACCCTTGATTATCACGTGTGTGTCCCAGCTGAGTTAGAAAGCAACAAAACTCCTTGTAACACCAAAGATGGACTGAAAGTAAATATGGAAGCATTCACCAACTTAAGCAAAGAAACCGTTCAGAAGAGTTGCAGGAGATTCCGAAGTTGTCTGAAGGCCGTAGTTGAAGGCAAATTTTATGTAATTATGATAAATTTATCTGTTAAAATGCGGTTAATTTCGACGATAATTTATCCATCTCACTGTATATATATATATATATATATATATATATATATATATATATATATATATATATATATGAATGAAGAAATATAATCTCATGATGTGCTATATTTATGGGATAAAGTGCTCAATATCAGAGACAGAGCGTGTGTAAATATAAAAGTGAACATAGAAGTCAACA
>OZ010592.1:8597257-8609757 GCA_963932145.1 Acanthosepion lycidas | reverse complement strand
AGAGAAACAAGACAGAGTTTCTCTATTTTTTTAATATAGTCCCTCTTGATATCAATGCAATTAATCCAACAATGTTTAAGCATTGCAATCTCATCACGGAAGAAGGTGGCGTTCTGGTCCTCCATAAACCCCCACCACAGCACATAGGATCTTATCATTGTTTCCAAAATGGCGACCACGATTTGAGTTTAGGAAACAGGAAGAATTCAGATGGATCTGAGTAAGGGGGATGGAGTGGCAATTAAAAGTCACTGTTTTCTGCTTCATCTACTGCAATCTGAGCAGTGTGAACGGTCGCATTATCCTGGTGCATGTGCACACCTGCCTTCAGTTTCCCTCTGCGCTTTGATTTCATTGCTTCCTTCAGCTGTCTAAATTCTGATGCATATTATTGTCTATTAATAGTTTTCTCCTTTTCCCGTTGGTCTATCATGATTACGCTTTCAGAATAAAAAAAATAAATACAGAAGACATCACCTTGCCATCAGACGCTGCTTGCTTGAACTTTTTGTGGGGGTGTGGCGGAAGCAAAGCGTTTTCATTGTTTGCTTTGAATGTTTGATACAGGTTCGAAGTGGGTTTCATCTTGAGCTAATAATTTGCGGTGTAAATTCTCAGGGTCACTGTTGAAGAAGTTTCCTGGAAATATCAATTCTTTTGAGCTTCTGTTCTGATGTCAGCATTATTGGGGCTCATCTTGCAGACAACTTGCTACTCCTTAAGATCTCAGTTAAAAGAGTATGGATCGAACCAGAACTATTGCCTATGGACTTAGCTATCTGATGGATAGTAAGGCGTTTGTCATCTAAAACCATAAGATGAATAGATGATCAACTTGTTCATGAGGCGTTGAAGTTTTTGAACGAGCTGACTGTGGGCCAACGTCTGTGCTGTCCCGAGGCTTATTTCTTCATAGTTTCATAGGAAGGAAAAGCCTCAACAAGTGTGTGCCATGTCCTCATTGATTTCCTTCAGTGTCATACCTTTCTTTGGCAGATATTTATGAATGTTTGGGCCTCCGTTTTGTCCATTTTTTTTTTTTTTTTTTTTTTCATATCTGTATGGACTTCACCCGTAAAGAAATTAAGACAGAATTAGTTTTTCTATTTTCATAAGTGTTAGTGTGTTCAGCTATGACTCTTTTTTTTTTCTAGGTGAAACTTAGATTTTCAATGAAGCCCAGACTGCGAACTACCGCTAGTCATGGTGAACGGATATTCGCTCACGGAGACAGCGTGCTTTGAGAAAATTTTGGGCCTCAACCTCAAACCTGACCTTAAGTGGAACTCTTATATATATATATATATATATATGTATGTATATATATAAAGATGCAGGTAAAATGATCGACCCCCCCTGTACCACGCCAGTATGTGTCTCTCATATTATCCTCTACTTTTATAAGAGTCAAATCAGGCTGAAAATAGACTAGAGTTGCCATATTTGGGCGGGACATGCACTGTCCGCACTTTCCAGTCTTGACAGAGTTCAAATGCATCTTCGAGTTCATGTTGGAGAAGAATTATTTTCCACCCTTCATCCTCTCTCTCTCTCTCTCTAATTAGCGGGGTGTGGTGAGTATCTCACTGCTCTATCCCTACAACCATGGAAAGTGCTCAGCCGAACTACATTCCTCGGTTCCCCAAGTCTAATCTTCACGGCTAGAACTGGACATGCCACTTACATTGTAGCGAATCACAAACATTCCCTCCGTATTCCTTCGGTGAGAATTTCCACTCGAACAGCATATTCCCGCGAACCTCTGCTCTGTGGAACTGACTCCCAAGAGGATGTTTCCCCGATCACTACAATCTGAGCCTGTTGTGAAGTCTAGAGTTAATCATATCTAAAACAGACCTCCTTAAAAAATAAGATGCCAGAAACCACTTTGGATAATAGAAAACATAGAAAATTTAATTTTACATATATATATATATATATATATATATATATATATATATATATATATATATATATATATATGAGATGAGGTATTATGTACGATGATTACATTATTCGAACTATTGTCCTTATCTCTGTCGCAATATTTATCACAACGTTTCGGCCGTTGTACGCTCCGGCCTTCTTCAGGTGGTTGGAATGTCGAACTGAACCATTATTTCGCTCACTGGGGTAGACTGTTCTAGTTCCACGTGCCATGTTTAATGGGTGTCATTTATCAGTTAAGGACACTTGATACAGTGGATAAAGGCGTTGGTTTGATCCAGTGAGAGGACCTAAAGTGTGTGAGTTCAAGACACGGTTAAGGCAGTGGAGAAAATGGAGAGGGGAATTAACAGGAGATAACTGATCAATGACATCCATATAACATGGCAGGTGGAACTAGAATAGTCTACCCCAGTGAGCGAAATAAAGTGTTTAGTTCGACATTCCAACCACCTGAAGAAGGCTGTAGCGTACAACGGCCGAAAAGTTGTAATAAATATGAGGACAATAGTACGAATAATGTAAATAGCAAATATATATATATATATATATATATATATATATATATATATATATATATATATATGTCATTTCAACATGGATATGATATTACTATTTCCATCCAGCAGACCTTAGAATTACTAATACTTCGAAATAACACAGACTAGAAAATGAACAAGGGAAAATATTGAAACAATTAACCATTTGAACATGCCCAATTAAGAACTGTTGCAACAATAGTCACTACGTGTAGTTTTTACACCCTTCTACACCAAAATAGGTAAAGGTCGAAGAACTGATTAAAGGACTCAATAAAACTTTCCTGGTCCGTCTCATTATATATATATATATATATATATATATATATATATATATATATATATATATATATATATGATTGGTGTATATGGAATGAATTTCAATAACCAACAATTACTATTCTTAAAAGAGTGCTCAATACAAAGTAGAGCAGATATAATTATTTATTTTTAAAAAAATTTATAACATAAATATGTTATAAAATCACTACAAAAATAGACATTTTGTTTCAACACCCTCGGTGTCTTATCAAGTAATGACGTTGAATGTAAAAAAAAATCTTAAACAAAAGGGTGTTGAAACAAAATGGCTATTTTTGTAGTGATTTTATAACATATTTATGTTATATTTTTTTTTAAATAAATAATTATATATATATATATATATATATATATATATATATATATATATATTAATACATTTTTATGTTTATACATTCTTTTGATAAATACAAATATTTAAGGAAATGCTCTGTTTATAATAAACAGTATTAAACAACATTTACCGGCCTGAATGTCCGAGAAATTTTCACTGAAAATATTCGTACTCCGACAGGATTCGAACCTGTATCCTATACGGAATTAGTTTGACGTGCTTTAACCGATATATATAATCATAACACCCTATGCAAAGCATATAACCGGAAGAGAGTTCCACGAGCGAGAAATGTGGGAGGAGAAACTGTCAGTCTAGAACTTACGGTTTCATTTGCCTAATTCAACTTTAAGTGGATGAGACCCCTTTTGCCGTCAATCTAACCCTGCGCTGAAATTCATGAAGTTTACGCCACCATTGCGAATAATTGATGTCCTCATGCGCCTCGTTTTTGAAAATTATATTTCAAGATTATTCTATTTTGATTTGTTTTTTTCATAAATACATTACAGTCTGCAGGAACTGGAATGTCAATAAAAAAGCCATTCTGTTTTTTATGGTCTTTGATGACTACGATTAGCTTTGATTGTTGTTTTTGTTCTTCTTCTTCTTCTCCTTCTCACTATTATTATTATTATTATTATTATTATTATTATTATTATTATTATTATTATTATTCCGTCCTGGGTATGACGATAAACTGCATCCGCGTCCTGGGTATGACGATAAATTTCGTCCAACAGCAAGGCCACTGATCAGGATATTTTGAGGAGCGTGGAACCACCTCTTAATTGCTGATGGTCCCAGGTCCACCCTGACCAGGGCTGGTAACACCTGCTAGGGTCCCAGGTACAGGCAAATAGTTAACCCCAAAACTGGGGTCAAAACACTATGAAAGTGTAAAAATAGGTTTTAATACCAGAAATTACTACCAGCAATCTATTTTTGATAAAAACAAAAACAAAATGGCATCACCAGCTATTTTTTTTTTTTTTTTTTTTGAAGAAAAAATATTACCGGCAATAAAAAAATTTGTCGGCAATATATATGCCTATTGAGGTTGATATGCCGTAAAAGAAATCAAACCAAACCAGACCTTCTTCTTATTATTATTGGTAGTAGTAGTAGTAGTAGTAGTAGTAGTAGTAGTAGAATTAGTAGTATTACTAATATCGTTACCAGAAAAGAAATTATCTTAACAAAGTGCCGGCGACGCTTATTAGTTCCAGTTTATCTATAAAACCTAAACATAAGTCTCAAACCATTTCTATTATAAAGAACGAGTCATTATTGAAAGCAATTCACAATAGCCGCTTAAACTGTATTCAACCATCCACCAAGCATTATTGTAATTTGCTTTTTATAAATATGATTTCTCCTTTATTTACTGGTGCAATGTTTTATTGCTGCAATCATAGCGGATAATTCTACTATTGTGATTTTTGTTTCATTTTTTAGTAGCGCTAAATGTGGTCCTACACAGAAAGATGCTAATCCTACCCTGGAGCGAACATCTGAGCAATAACGAGGTTTTAGATAAAATGAATCCAAAAAGGAAACTTATACCTAAAATCAGGAAGAGGCAGTTGAAATTTCTAGGGTACATAATGAGGAAACAGGGCTTGGCAAATCTGATACTCACTTGACGGATTGATGGAAAACAATGCATAGACTACCTAGCGAACGTTAGTAAATAAATGGCGAAGAAAGGTTTAAGAGATATAACAAAAAACAAAGAAACAAAATCTCTTAAGAGCAACGAAGGACAGGAAATTGTGGAGTGCCATGATCCCCTATGTCTTGGGGGGTGGGGGATACGGCATATAGATAAAGATAGAAGAATTAGTTTTTTATATACATCAACTTTTTCTGTTTGATTTTTTTTAAAATCGGAATCCTCCCCTACGCCGTGTAATGTCATTAAAACACAAGGAGTTACAGGATGTGAAAGATTTAGGAACAGATACATTAATAATGAACTGGAAGAGGAAAGAGTAATCAGATGGACAGAAGATAGCGATTAATATTACATTTCAATTTTTGAAGTTGGCTGGAAAGCATGAAGTCGGAAGGGAGTTCCACAAGCGAGAAGTGACAAAAGAGACTGTTAGCATAGAACATCTAGCCAGCTCAACTGTGTTGATGAGATCTCGACTCAAGTCTAGAGCTGTGCTTACATTAAAATCTCTAGGTACCATAGCGAAAAGATGACCCAAACAATTAATATGAAGATATTTGTAGAAAAGACACAGAGATGCAAGCTTACAGCAGTGGGAAAGTGAATGGAGGTGAGTTGCCAGATCAGCATCAATAATATTAAAAATTCTTCTTTGTATTTTATCAAGGAGCTTAAGGTAAATAGATTGATTGATTCATTCGTTTTCTACGGCTTATCGGTATTTTCAGGTTATTTAAAGCCAGAAAATTGGAGATTATAATGATTTAGTCATACTAATTAACCCATAGCTGGGGGAGAAGAGGTGGGTTTATACATTTCCCTATGGTATTAACAGGGAATATAACGAATCCTACGCAATTTAGAACTCAGCACTTCGATTAATAATGCCGAACCATTATCCATTACACCACACGCAATTCCAGTCTTAGAACTACTGGTATTCCCAAGCGGTCACCCTTCAGGGGACTGAGCAGGCTCGACGGTGCTTAACTCAGTGAACATACGGGAACCGATATTTCAATTTGATCTGACCGTAAGCTATTTTTCTGTTATAGCTAATATGTTTTTAATGTTTTATGTTGATAGCTTGCTTTTTCTTTCTTTTTTTTATTACAGTAAGGGATAAGGCCCCAGAGCCACTCGAGGTAGAGGGTTACATTAAGGGGTAGTTTATATGGAGAGGCAGGGAAGACAACTGTTAACTCTAGACTTTAACAGCTTAAGACTGTAGCAATCGGGAAATCATCATCTTGAAAGTCGGTTCTACAGAGCTGTGGTTCACGGGAAATACTGTTCTATCAGAACTTACTTCTAATTGAATGAATACAGAGGAAATGGGAGTCGTTTGCTGCAATGTAGGTGGCATGGCCTGTCCAAGCCGTGAAGATTAGAACTGACGTAGTTCGCCAGAGCACTTTCCATGGAAATAGCAATAGAGCAGTGAGAGACTCGCCACACCCCGTTATTGAGAGAAAGGTCACTTCATGTTTTGACTGTTTACGATGTTTGTTTTGTGTGTGCTGTATTGAATAATAGTAGCATCATTTATTGCGAACCTTCGCTTGTTGAGCACGGCTGGAAGTCGAGTGAGAGTATTCTTAATTTTTATAAAACCTTTCTACACTCTATTTCTAATGTTAAATAAGGTGAGAGATATTTAATATACTAGGCCTCTCTGATAGCAATATATATATATATATATATATATATATATATATATATATATATATATATATATATATATATATATATATAATAAATTTACTAATTAAAAAACATGGTCTCACCGATACGCAGGAATTAGAATGTTTCAAAACTAAAACTTTAAATTTAATTATTTATTTATTAATTTCAATTTTAAGCGATTTTTGTAAAATCGCTTGAAGATGAAATATTACTAAGGGTTCTAATTTAATTCTATAATTAAATTAAAAAGTTTTAGTTTCTGTTTTTGAAACATGGTAATCCCTGTGTAGCGCTGGGACCATATTTTAAAATTAGTAAATTTATTCATGCTCTACAGATTTGTATTGAGCACGTTTTTAATAATAAAATAGCTAATAAGAATAGATTAAAAATCTTACTGTTCTTTCTTATCATATATATATATATATATATATATATATATATATATATATATATATACAAGTTTCATGTAATACACAATCATCAGGCCAGAGGATTTTGTTTAGCATTAAACATTCTGTCGCCTCTGGGTGTTGACTTCAATGTGCACTTTTATATTTACATACACTCTATCTCTGATATTACGTACTTAAATCCATAATTATTGCATACCTTAAAACTCTATATATATATATGTATGTATATATATGTATATGTATATATATATATACATGTATATTAGACTGATAGCGTAACTTAAGAGTTTTTATCATTTTCTCATTCAATTAACCATATATATATATATATATATATATGGGGGTGGGGAGAGGTTGAAATTACCAAATATCAGAATGTATTAAGGAATCCCTTCTTGGACAGGGTGAGACTTGTTAACACCTCAACTCACCCCATATTTTTTATATTTTTGCAAGTGCTTGTGTGAGTATCTATAGGATTGCATTGACTTCGTTAACGGTATTAAAATATCGATTTCTGATCGTAATCGTCGTCATGGCACAACGTGATTTTCCAGCATCTGTATAATCGATATCATAACCAATATTATCACCAAATTAGGTATTGCCATTTATATGAACCATTACATAGAAATTGTTTCTCATTGTGGGCGATTGCATTATGTGCATGTATATATATATATATATATATATATATATATATATATATATATATATATACACACCCCTTTAGTTCATTGCTACTAACAACCATTTTTCTCCTGATGATGGTCATGCTAGCCGAGGAACCTAATTAAAAATAGAACAAAATATTAATGTACATTAATTAGTGTCTGAAATTTTAATTTTTAACAATTTTATTGTTCAAGACAAACCATTTAGGACTTCTTCAGAATAAAGTAATTTCCTTTCTTGATGAAAATATATGTGAAAACAAGAGAAGATACAAGAACCCAAAATGCTGGAAATGATGAAATCTTAAATATTTAATTTCTTTTTTATTTATATCTGGATTTTATTATTAAGTATGCCGCATTGATAAAAAAAGGCAAAGCAAATTACTAAGGCGAAAGTATATAGAAAGTGTTTTAATCGCTAGATCAGCCACAGTAAATTTACCTTAGTTTATTTTTGATAGAAACTCATTTTTATCTCCTTATCAGTACGATTTAGTATGATATCAAAGGACAGTATATGTTATTTGTTTCAGTTTTATAAGTAAATTATATCGTCCGTTTTAGTTTATTTACAAGGTTAGTTAATTCTGTTTTGCGGGGATATATTAATAGGGCGTCATCAATATACTGGAAATATGCGGATTGCTTAGTTAAAATACGTTTGAAAGGACCAGCCAATTAATGCAAAATGGCATCATAAATTTCTATTCTCACCATAACAAAAAAAAAAAAAAAAAAATATGTAATCGGATTCTATCGAGCCCCAAACAAAAAGCAAGAATGGAATCTGCCATCAATACTTGAAAGATCGATAACAGCTATTGGACTTGAGAGACATATTTTTTCTACTAGGTCAATGAATGATGAATGTTTCTATATAAGGAAATCACTAATATTACAAAACACACACAAACACACAACCACACATACATAGGTGTATATATATATATATATATATATATATATATATATATATATATATATATATATATATATATACACAGAGAGAGAGAGAGGGAGAGAGAGAGAAGGGGAGGTAGTAATCCGTTGATATAATACAGGCGAGTCCTATTAACACAACATAGAATTTGAAATGTGTTAAAACTGACTCACAAAAGAGCGCATAATGTTTATTTTCATTAAACAGACCAAATTTTCTTTACAATTGGAATTAAGATACCTTTAGTAAATGTAAAGTTCCCTCCAAAATGATAGCATAAACAGTTTGAAAAATCCTGCGAATTTTAAAATAAAAATTCGTAGGTGAAAATGATCATTAACTAAAGGTATCTTAATTCCAATTGTAAAGAGTATATATATATATATATATATATATATATATATATATATATATATATTAGGATTTAACAGAAAAAGGAACAATAGTGCCTTGCTAAACACACCGGATCAAACGGTTGTTTCTCCTACAAAGGTTCGATTTCTGTCAGAGAGTACATTGTCTTTATTAAAAATTTCTCGAATAGACATAATACACACGGTTTAAAGTAAAAATAGAAATTGAACGTCTATTTCAAATACGAGTATCCCTTATAATAACGTTTGAAGTAATAAAAATATATAATATCGAAAATCTGTTGTATTTATCGGTGAAGGGTTCTCAATATCGGAAATACAGCGTGTGCAATTATAAAGAATATTGATATATAATATAACACTGCATAAGGACAGCCAATTCCATGCTTATAAAACCTATGCAAACATTACTCAGGTCATGACTTTGAATAATCTAAAACATTAGCGTTACTCGGGAAACTGAAAAGAAAACATTTTTCCATATCCCCTACTGCGTAAATGCCTTCCAATGATCTCAATATAGTGCACTCGCAAAATTGATGAGAAATGATCTGTGTAATATCAAAATTCGAACAAAATATTCAAAGGCAGGTCGATTTTATAGACGATTTCACAAAACTTCCTAAATATATTCAATATATGCATCACATGTCATACAACACGTGTCAAGTCCGTAGTCCAGATCCTGCCAAACACGCTGTAGCATGTCTTGTATAACATTCTCCAGTGACTTAGTGATTCCCTGCTTAAGATCCTCTAGGCGCATAAGAAGAGTTGGGATACAAACCTGTCTATCACAACGTCATAGAAAATATCACAAGGTATCAAGTCAGGTGAACGTAGCGGCCATGTCAACATCACATTGTCATTAATATGGGCAGCGCCCGATCCATCTTCCTGGTAGATTCTCATTGAGATAAGTCCGCACTGGGTCGCTGAATCATGTTACGCAAAACATGCAATAGCGTGTTTCGCAGGAGCTGGACTACCGACTTGATGTGTGTCGTGGCACAAAATGTTACGTATATTGAAATTTTGTGAAATGGATTATAAAATCTACGTATATTGATAAATAAATCAACACGAAGCTTATTTAATTTACTTTGTATCAGATATTCACATTTTAAATTATATCAATTTTGGGAGAAAACCCTATATATTCTTGTAATCATTACACTATTTACATTATTCGGACTATTGTCCTGATCTTTGTCGCCATATTTATTACAACGTTCCGGCCGTTGTACGCTCCGGCATTCTTCAGGTTGTTAATTCCCCTCTCCAAGTTTTCCACTGCTTTAAGCGGGTATTGAACCCACACTCTTTGGGTCCTGTCACTGTATATAGCCAACACCTTTATCCCCTGCTTTATGTGTCGGCCGAAACGCTATAATAAATATGGCAACAGACCTGGTTAAGGCAGAACTTTCAGAGAGAAATTAACAGCAGATAACCGATAAGTGACATCCATTAAACATGACACGTGGAATTAGAATAGTCTACATCAGCGAGCGAAATAAAGGATTCAGTTTGACATTCCAACCAACCACAGCGTACAACGGCCGAAATGTCGTGATAAATATGGCAACAAAGATGAGGACAATAGTCAAAATAGTGTAAATAATGTACATAATACCTCATCTCAGAAATATAGACAGATACTGAAAGGCCGAAACGTTGTAATAAATATGACAACAAAGATGAGGACAATAGTCTGAATAATGTAAATAGTGTACATAATACCTCATCTCAGAAATATAGACAGATACTGAAAGAGCGAAACGTTGTAATAAATATAGTTCAAATAATTTAAATAATGTACATAATATCTCATATCAGAAATACAGACGGATACTGAAAGGCCGAAACGTGATAAATATGATGACAAAGATGAGGACAATAGTCTGAATAATGTAAATAGTGTATATAATACCTCATCTCAGAAACATACACAGATACTGAAAGGTCGAAACGTTGTAATAGTCCGAATAATGTAAATAGTGTACATATATCTCATCTCAGAAATATAGACAGATACTGAAAGGCCGAAACGTTGTAATAAGTATGGCAACAAAGATGAGGACAATAGTCCGAATAATGTAAATAGTGTACATAATACCTCATCTCAGAAATATAGACATATACTGAAAGCCCGAAACGTTGTAATAAATATGGCAACAAAGATGAGGACAATAGTTCGAATAATGTAAGTAGTGTACATAATACCTCCACTCAGAAATATAGACAGATACTGAAAGGCCGAAACGTTGTAATGAATATGGCGACAAAGATGAAGACAATAGTCCGAATAATGTAAATAGTGTACATAATACCTCCACTCAGAAATATAGACAGATACTGAAAGGCCGAAACGTTGTAATAAATATGGCAACAAAGATGAGGACAATAGTTCGAATAATGTAAATAGTGTACATAATACCACCACTCAGAAATATAGACAGATACTGAAAGGCCGAAACGTTGTAATGAATATGGCAACAAAGATGAGGACAATAGTTCGAATAATGTAAATAGTGTACATAATACCTCCACTCAGAAATATAGACAGATACTGAAAGGCCGAAACGTTGTAATAAATATGGCAACAAAGATGAGGACAATAGTTCGAATAATGTAAATAGTGTACATAATACCTCCACTCAGAAATATAGACAGATACTGAAAGGCCGAAACGTTGTAATGAATATGGCAACAAAGATGAGGACAATAGTTCGAATAATGTAAATAGTGTACATAATACCTCCACTCAGAAATATAGACAGATACTGAAAGGCCGAAACGTTGTAATAAATATGCCAACAAAGATGAGGACAATAGTTCGAATAATGTAAATAGTGTACATAATACCTCCACTCAGAAATATAGACAGATACTGAAAGGCCGAAACGTTGTAATAAATATGGCGACAAAGATGAGGACAATAGTCCGAATAATGTAAATAGTGTACTTAATACGTCATCTCAGAAATATAGACAGATACTGAAAGGCCGAAACGTTGTAATAAGTATGGCAACAAAGATGAGGACAATAGTCCGAATAATGTAAATAGTGTACATAATACCTCATCTCAGAAATATAGACATATACTGAAAGCCCGAAACGTTGTAATAAATATGGCAACAAAGATGAGGACAATAGTTCGAATAATGTAAATAGTGTACATAATACCTCCACTCAGAAATATAGACAGATACTGAAAGGCCGAAACGTTGTAATGAATATGGCGACAAAGATGAAGACTATAGTCCGAATAATGTAAATAGTGTACATAATACCTCCACTCAGAAATATAGACAGATACTGAAAGGCCGAAACGTTGTAATAAATATGGCAACAAAGATGAGGACAATAGTTCGAATAATGTAAATAGTGTACATAATACCTCCACTCAGAAATATAGACAGATACTGAAAGGCCGAAACGTTGTAATGAATATGGCAACAAAGATGAGGACAATAGTTCGAATAATGTAAATAGTGTACATAATACCTCCACTCAGAAATATAGACAGATACTGAAAGGCCGAAACGTTGTAATAAATATGGCAACAAAGATGAGGACAATAGT
>OZ010592.1:8552257-8592257 GCA_963932145.1 Acanthosepion lycidas | reverse complement strand
GCGGTGAATTGATTTAAAATATAGAAAGGACTGGTTAGGTCAGGAGATATTCTAAGAATTGTGCAAGGAATATGAAAACCATTGGGATATGAATAACGGATTAACTATCGTAGTGGAAAAAATGAATGAAGAAATTCTGAAATTAAAAACGAATCTCCCAATCAAGGCCAGAAAAGAGGATCCAATCATTATCAAGAATACTTGTCAAGCTGTTGATAACGCCTTTCTGGCAATGATTTTTTAATCATTTCATCCCAAGCAAGGCGTCAAAGCCACTAAGATTTAAGGAGTTATTCAGAGGGGAAGAATGTGAGAGAAAAATCTTTATCACGGAGAGAGAACAATAAAAGAACAGGAGACAGAAGAAGGCGATAGACATTGCATGTTATTATTTAAAGAAGTACAAATGAAAATATTTAAAATTGAATAATTTTTCATTTCACTGAAGTAACCGTTAAATACATGATAACGTTATCGCCTCCTATTTTCTCTCTTGCTCTTTTTTTCTTTTGCTCACTGAAACCAAACATCTTCTCTAATATGTTTTTCCGTTTTCCCTTACAATCACAACGGAATAGCCCATTATTTATGAGGTATTTGCGGGGAGTAAAGGTCGTGCTAACTAACAAAGTAACTAAAGGACTAAGGAACAAGCGGCTTACAGCCAAATCACGATGTAACACGCGTACGATCACCGAAGTTAAGCAACGTCGAGTTTGATCAGTACCTAGATGGGTGATCGCTTGGAAATACCAGGTGCTGTAAGCTTGGATGTGCGGTTGGTGTAATGGATAATGGCTTCAACCTTAGTTAAGCAACGTTGAATCAGGTCAGAACCTAGATGGGTAAACGGTTGGGAATACCAGGAGCTGTAAGATTGAATGTACGGATGGGGTAATGGATAATAGCTTGGAATTGTCAATCGGAGGGGCGAGTTCCAATTCTCATTTGTTTCTTTATTCACTTACGCGGAAATAATAAAACCTCTCCCCAAATTATGGTTTTATAAATAAGACTTGTATCTGTAAATTATCATTAGATAGAAAAATAAATAAAAGGGTTAAAAATGAACTAATCAATCAATAAGAAACAAGAAATAATAACCTGTTTTAACCCATGATTATTTGTATTTACTCAGCCCCGACGAGGTCAGGCCGATGTGGGGAGCACGAGCGTGTACACCCGGGCTAGGAACATAAATTCCCCGAGCCCCCGCAACTCTTGAATTCAAAACGAATCCCTCTCTCTCTCTCTCTCTCTGGTGCAATGAGAGGGCGGGGACACTGGCAGCTGTTTCCCAGGGCTGGGCACTTCTCAATATAATTTTCCTGAGTTGCGACTTCGTCCTTTGACGGAGCTACCTTCGAGAGCACTCTACCCGAAGACAGAGACACAACTGAGAAATGATAAAGAGGATCTTACAAACTACTCGAGAGGGATTTCAGGAATATTAAACGGTATTCCTATTTTAATATTCTGATGATTCTTCATTCTTAAGTTAATGAATGAATCAGCTCATGGCGAATTTTAAAACAGAATATCCTTAGAAATTTCCCTATCGCATCGGTAAATATTTGAGCTTATCAACTTTAACAAAATATTACAATACCAATCATAAATATGAATGCTGGTCATTATTTTAAGAAGTAAGAGGGGACAAATGAAAAGATTTGAAATTGACAAATTTTTCCATTTCACTGAAACAGCCGTTAAACAATTCTATCTTTCCTTGTTTGTTTCTTTATTTCTTTCTTTCTTTCTTTCTTTCTTTCTTTCCTATTCTCTCTGGAACGAAGTGGTGTTTTTCCTCTTTCTCCGTAATCAAAACGGAATAGTCCATTATTTGTGAGGTATTGACAGGCCGTAACGATCGTGCGAACTAATGAATGGGCGGGCAAGTAATTATAATAATAATAATAATAATAATAATAATAATAATAATAAGAAGAAGAAGAAGAAGAAGAAGAAGAAGAAGAAGAAGAAGAAGATGCTGCTGATGATGATGATGATGGTAAAAAAGAAGATCATGATGATAGTGAAAATGATGATTATGATGATATTGAGGATAAACATGATGATAATAATGATAATAATAATAAGAAGAAGAAGAAGAAAAAGAAGAAGAGGAAGAAGAAAAGAAGATGATGATGATAATGGTTAAAAAGAAGATTATGATGATAGAGAAAATGATGATGATGATGATGATGATGATGATGAGGATGATGATGATGATGATGATAACAATAATAATAGGAATATGAAGAAGAAGAAAAAGATGATTATGATGATGATGGTGGCAAAAAAGAAGATTATGATGATAGTGAAAAAGACGATGATGATGATGATGAACTTGATAATGATGATGAACGTGAAGAATAAGATGATGATGATTAAGATGATGAAGAAGAAGCAGAATGGGCAGTATATTTGCTAAAAAATATGCAACCATAATAGTGCCCCATGTGCTGAAAATGGTATGAACATAGCCCTTATCCAGTCACAGAATACCCTGAAGTAGCCATTCTTTGAAACTTAGTAATTAAAAACTATAAACAAAGATAGATATGGCAGAGTGGTAGGATAAGATTATATCTGTTAAAAAATATAACAAAATAAGTAATTATAAGAATTTTGGAATTGAAATTGAATAAATGTGACATTTTAAAACTACTGTTATATCTATCGTAATTGAGGACAGGGTATGATCAAGAAAAGTACAAAGTCTATGAACAAAATCCTTGGCAAATGGAGGTCGAAAAAATTGCTTCCCTTCTCACGAGGGATTTATCAATTTCAAGAAACAATAAAAACTGAACATCAGAATCTGAGCAAACAGAAAATACATTTTAACATGTTGCTTTGGATCTCGGCTAAAGGCCTGGTAAGGAATTGTATTGAATAGAAGCAGAAGATAATAATAATAATAATAATAATAATAATAATAATAATAATAAGCACACATACTGAAAAACTGAAAAATTGTGTTAACCCAAAATGCAGATTATGTGATAAATATCCAGAAAGAATTGACCATCTTGTATCAGGTTGGATGGTATTGACACACACTGAATATAAAACTCGGTATGACAGAGTGGGCCGAGATCTGCACTGGAAAATCTGCAGCTTCGACGGAAAGGAAATTGCAAGAAATTGGCATGAACACCACCCAGACCCAGTTACGGAGATAGGACCTGTAACAATTTCATGGGATGTTTCAATACGCACAGACAGAGCAATCAGAGCTAATCACCCAGACAACTTGATTAGAGATCGCAAAGACAAAACGTGTCTCCTTATTGATATGGCGCACCATGCAAGTTGCAATGTTTCATTGAAGATCTTCAAATAACTATCAAATTATAAGGACCTTGAAATCGAAATCTCAAAAATACGGCAGATAAGAACATTGACAATTCCAGTTGCATTTTGGGCCCTCGGATTAATTGAAAAAGACTAACTGAAGGGATCTCTGTTACCCATGCCTCAAAGAAATACAAAAAAAATGTTCTCACGAGTACAGCCCACACCTTATGAAGGGCTTTGTCTATGTAAAATATGTGTGATATTTTTAAAAAATGCTCAGTGGAAAATGTCATGATGCCATTTCTGACCTTAGGTCTCTGGTCGGGACCCGGAAAGAAACGAGTACACACCAGAAATTAAATAATCATAATAATAATAATAATAATAATAATAGCCTCAACTAAATATAAAACTTGGCATGAAAGTCTGGAGCAATATCTGCAGTGGAATACATGCAAATTTTACGGGATGGAAGATGAAAAAACCTGGTCTGAACACCAACTATACCCAGTTACAGAGACAGAACCGGTAACAATTTTATGGGACTTTACAATACCGACAGAGAGAATAATCAAAGCTAATCGCCCAGACATCGTGATCAATGATCACAAGAACAGTATGTCATTTCTTATTGACATAACAGTTCCTGTATATTGTAATGTATTCTTGAAGATCCTAAAAAAAAAACTATCAAAATACAAGAATCTACAAATCGAAATCTCAAAAATATGTCACATGAGGACATCAATATTTCCAGTTGTAGTTGGAGTCCCCGGATTGATTGGAAAAGTCTCCGATAGACTAATTGAAGGAGCCCATGCCTTAAAGAAATGCAACAAATTGTTCTCACAAGTACAGCCCTCGTGTAAAATGTGTGTGTAGTTTTTCTTTTTTATATATAAAAATGATCCGTGGAACATGTCATGAAGCCATTTGTGACCTTAGGTCTCTGGATGGGATTCAGAAGGAAATGTGTATGCAACAGAAATCAAAGAAAATAATAATAATAATAATAATAATAATAATAATTGTTATGGGGTCCACCGTTTTTCATACAAGTGGACTCGACCAGTGTGTACTGGGACTGCTGCCGTTAAATACCCAGAGTCAGTCAGAGTAGTAAGGGAGATTGAGATTGTGATTGAGTTGGAGGCAGAGTAATAGTGTGAGGTAACCGCTTGTAGAAGTCACAGTTACGAGTACGTAGACTCTAAGGAAGTCCTACTTCGAGACTGAATTTACCAGACTGTATATATATATATATATATATATATATTGTTGCTACTAACT
Organism: Acanthosepion lycidas; assembly: GCA_963932145.1. Classification (NCBI taxonomy): domain Eukaryota; kingdom Metazoa; phylum Mollusca; class Cephalopoda; order Sepiida; family Sepiidae; genus Acanthosepion; species Acanthosepion lycidas. The sequence continues at coordinate 8,587,664 of OZ010592.1, read as the reverse complement.
GTATTTCTGGATTTACTAACAGTATTACCAATTGTATTATTGTGTAAATACATTTATTTGTTATATCTCATACCTGCGTTTGTCATTCATTGGAGACCGAATTTCATCTCGGAATCCACAACAAATTGGCAACGAAGATTCGAACCCACGCGGAAAAGAAAAAAATCAACAAAAGAAAAATCTTCCCTCGTCGTCCAACAAGCAAATTGGCGATGAAGATTCGAACTCACGCGGAAAAGAAAAAATCAACAAAAGAAAAATCTCCCCTCGTCGTCCAACAAGCAAATTGGCACACACACGGGAAGAAAAAAACAACAAATTCGCGTCGAGCGATTTGAACTCACACGAGAAGAAGAAATAGAAAAATCCTCCCCTCGTCCACAACAAATTAGCGACAAACAGTTACGAGGAGTATAAATACGTAAAATTGAGTTATCATGGATGATTTTAAAAATATTTTGGTAGAACTGATAAAACACCAAAATGAGCAACAAGAAAGAATGGAAGAAAAATGGCGAAAAGTAATTAGAAAGACAAACAGAGCTCCAGGAACTAATATTGAAAGTAGCGGACAACAAGCAAATAGATATTGAAAAAGAAGCAACTTTTTCGCAAGATGCAGTGTGGAATACCATAGAGATTTTCAAATATTCTCTTGATGAGGATAAACATTTTGGAGATTAATTCAGAAGACATGAAGATATCTTTTACATCGACTGTCAAGATTGGACAGAATCAAAAAAGCTACGACTATTGCTTAGAAAATTATGAACTGAAGAATATACAAAGTTCGTGGATTATATCTTGCCAGAAAAGACGAACGAATTAACATTTGACGAAGCAGTGACATGTCTTAAAGAACTCTTCAGCCCGAAACCATCACAATTCCACAGTAAAAGGCTATAATGAGGATTATTCCACGTTTGCCGCAATCGTAAATAAATATTGTGTCGACTTCAAACTAGCGGAATTAACCCCGGAAAATTTCAAATGTCTCATCTTTGTTCAAGGGTTAGTTTCAACAAAAAATAACGAAATGCGCAGAAGAATGCTTGCAAAATTACAAAATGAACCGGGTCTAACATTACAGCAATTATCGGAAGATTGCCAGAGATGTCTAAGTATAAAGAAAGACGCAAAGGACATTGAAGATTCAGCTGTTTCTCATATACGTAAGTTAAACAAATGCTCTACGTTCTTCACCCTCCCGAGAAAGAAAACTAAAATTTTACAACAATGAAAAAAGATTCTGACCCTCCCCGGAAAGAAAAAGAAAATTTTATAATAAGAGAAAACATACAACATACAGGACAAATTATAACTAATATCGAAGCAAATTTAAGCCCCCTCCATCAGCATGTTATCGATGTGGAGGACTACATTGGAACAAGGATTGCCGCTTTAGATATAAAAACTGTCTTGAATGTGGAAAAAATGGCCACAAGGCATCCCAATGTAGAAATAGAAAAGATACCAGTAGAATAAGAGCAAGAATGAATAACGATGACAACACCAATGTAAGGAAATATGTGGAACTGGAAATTTTAAATAAAAAGGTTAAATTACAACTGGATTCCAGTTCCGACCTCACGATAATCAACTTACAGACATGGAGAAAACTCCACAGACCTACCATGTTACACACACAAAAATTGACAAGTTGGTTACAGGCAAACGAATAAAATTTGAGGGAGAAATAATCGTGAATGTTAAATTTCACGGCAAAACAAAAACAAACTTAAGAAATACGTCATGAAAGATACTGAAAATCTAGTAGGTATCGACTGGATGCAGAAATTCAACGTTTGGAACCTACCTATCAACTCTTTTTGCAAAAAGTTAAGGTTAAACCATCAGATTCTATAAAATTCAAGGAAGAATTATATAACCAATTTCCTGAGGTATTTTCAAGCGGGTTGGGACGATGCAACAAATTTAAGGCCAAAATAGAATTAAAAGAAAACGTCCAACCAATTTTTAAAAAGAAGCGAAATGTACCGTTCGCTACTATAGAAAAAATAGACAAAGGATTGGAGAGACTTGAACAAACCGGGATTCTATCAAAAACAGAGTTTAGCGAGTGGGCAGCGCCGGTGGTTTATGTAAATAAGAAGCCAGGAGAAATCCGCGTATGCGCAGATTTTTTGACAGGACTCAACAAGGCAATAACAGACGATCATTACCCACTACCGAGCCCAGAGGAGATATTTACAAAGCTCAACGGCGGTAAGATATTTTCAAAAAAAGATCTTACTGAGGCTTATCTACAAATCCCAATACAAGAAGAGAGTACGAAAATCCTTTGCATTAATACACACAAAGGGTTGTACAAATTCAACAGACTACCATTCGGAGTAAAAGTTGCACCAACAATTTTTCAGCAAGCGATGGACACAATGCTCACGGGCCAAAATTTCGCGACCACTTATCTGGATGATATTCTAATTAAGAGCGACAATGTTGAAGAGCACACATCACGCATAAAGGAAGTTTTCAGAAGACTTCAGGACTTTGGGTTCAAAGTAAAAGGAGAAAAGTGTGATTTTTTTTCCTAAATGAAATTAAATATTTAGGACAGATAATAAATGGAAATGGCAGGAAACCGGGCCCAGAGAGGGCATCAGCAATTAAAAATACTAACTCCCCCAAAAAAGGGATCTAAGGAGGGGTGTTATGGGGTCCACCCCTTTTTCATACAAGTGGACTCAACCAGTGTGTACTGGGACTGCTGCTGTTAAATACCCAGAGTCAGTCAGAGTAGTAAGGGAGATTGAGATTGTGATTGAGTTGGAGGTAGAGTAATAGTGTGAGGTAACCGCTTGTAGACGTCACAGTTACCAGTACGTAGACTCTAAGGAAGTCCTACTTCGAGACTGAATTTACCAGACTGTATATATATATTATTATTGCTACTAACCGTGTTTCTGGATTTACTAACAGTATTACCCATTGTATTATTGTGTAAATACATTTATTTGTTATATTTCATTCCTGCGTTTGTCATTCATTGGAGACCGAATTTCTTCTCGGAATCCACAACAACAACAACAATAAATAATAATAATAATAATAATAATAATAATAATAATAATAATACAAGTTTTCTCTGAATGGTACTGATGGCCCTTTTGAAAATTGATGTAACATTATCCCATACTCACCCCCACCCACCAAGAATCTGGTTGAAATAGGTATAAAATGAAAGCCAATATAATATTGGTTGAGTGCAGCAGCATAATTAAAACGTATACATGATTGGGTAGGAACACTTATCGAATACGAATTTCGCAGATAGTTTAAGTATGAGGCTGCAAACTAATAATCTGTGGATAAACAAAATTCTCTGGAATTTGGAAATCCAAATGTGTCGCTTAGATCAGAAGGCCAAATCTAGTCATTGAAAACAGTGAGAAAAGTGCTTCTTCACTCAGTGCATATGGCTCTTCTAGCAGACAATGAAATAACATCGAAAGACCGAGAACAGCCAAAAAAATTCCTAAAATTTCGTAAAGAACCGTAAAATAATTATAGAATTTGATGTTGACGTACTTGGAAAAGAGCCTTGTAAAAAAAAAATGGTGGAATTGTGAACTCGAGAAAGAATCGAAAATGTTTACACGACAGAATTGCTAAAGTCAGCGTTCGTATTGATGAAATCGTTAAAGTATTGAATAAGTTTACTGCCTATGTTCAGCAGCAGCAGCAGCAAGAGGAGATAACCACATCCGAGTGGTGTCCAATCTCAACAAATAAAGGAATAATATTAACAAAACAATTTTTTTTTAAATGATGCTGTTTTTTTTACTATTTTTAAAGCCAAGTCTCTTCAAGGCGTAGTTGATCAAGGCTCTCCACAACGTTCTTTTTCGTCAATTTTATGAACCTCTGTGACTTCTTGGAAAAGATAATGAAATGATATTTTATTGCATTATCCACAGATTGAATTTACATTTTTTCTCCTCGACTGGCTGCTAGCCAAAACTAGAGAGTTAAGCATGCTATTAAACTCATATCTATGGGGAAAAAATAGATTTTCACCGTTCCTAAAGGTATACTGTGAAATGAACGGCACAGATGAGACTTGAACTCAGATCCACGATTCTGTTTTTCGTTTCGATTACCAATACGCTATCTTCATATTTGCAACTATTATTACTAATAATAATCAATTTAAAATAGTAGTAATCAACTTTTAAAATAATAATAATAATAATACAAAGGATCTTGGAGAGCAATCGCCCTGATATAACAATTGGGCAAAAGAACAGCCAAAAATGAATCCTGATAGACGTTGCCCTATGTTGACATAATATTTTAATGGTTGAGCAGAGTTAGCAGGACCTGGCAGGACAAACCAGAGAAATGTAACAAACTGTTACTCAAGCTGACCCCCATTTTTGCTTGGTGCACTCCAGAAATCTTTCTGCTTTGGCCGAATACTTAGGGATACCTGACATCATTGGGAGTGCATATTCATGTGTTGTGTCTTTAAACTCCGTGTGGAAGCTGAAATATGGCCGTCATCACCTGACAAAGGGTTGGAGAGGATATAAAATTGAATAATAATAATAATTGTAAAAAAAAAATGTACAGAGAGAAGTCAAGACAAAATGAAAGCAAAGTAGTCGATACAATAAAATAGCAAATATTCTTTCTGCAATGCCAGATTCAATCTCACTTGTAATGTAAGTGTAAAAAATGTTGCTAACAAAGAAGTACGAGTATATATGTGAGTAGGAAGGGTAAATGACGAAGAACTGTGCAAATGTTACAGGAACCAACCAGAAACTAAGAGATGAGGTTTTGAAATGATGAAAAGAATATCAATAAGCCACATATTTGTTTTTTTAAGACAATCATGGTAATATTCCTACTTTAAGGAAACAAGATTGGGTAGACATACAGTGAATAAATAAAAATATAGAAGTTCTAAGAAAATGTGATCTTGAATTGGCTCCTATTCTCCCCAAACCTTACAATAAATGCCTTGGGGCTTCTTGCTTTCCAGCTTGGTAAAAGTCCCCCTCTGTAGTTCCTGTCTCTAAGAACTCTGATGAACATTCTGATACTTCTAATTAGCCTTTTACCTCTTTTTGGCAAAGTACTAGATGCTCTAATCAAAGTCGAATTCGTTAAGCGTCTCACTTCATACGGCCTTCTTTCGGATAAACAATATGGTTTTCGTTTCTCACGGTCAACTGCCAATGTATTAACATCTATTAATGAATGTGTGTATTCAGCTTTAGATAAGAACGGCGTGGCTCGGACTCTGGCTTTAGATAGCTCGAGGGATTAGTATGCTGGTCTTCCCCGCAAACTCAAGTGCTATGAATTCTGTGGACGTATTTGGCTTAATTTAATCGTTCTTAAAAATTGTGTAACGGTCGTGTTGAACGGACACGAATCTAGATCATTTGACATTACTGCAGGGGTCCTCCAGATCTATATCCTTGGACCTAAGTTGTTACTCGACCTTCCCGTTGTAATTAGTTCCCAACGAGGTATTTATTCTAATGAAATAAATATGTACTCCTGTCGTAATAGGAATTCCAATTGGTCTGAAAAAGTAAAACTAAGATTTGCTCTCAAAAATAATGGCCAATCATTTGGTAATTGAGGCATAAGATTTTAACTGCTCCAAAAGGAAATTCTTGACTTTTCCTCGTCATACAGAAACTTTTTTTTAAACTTATTTCAGCAACTCATTGCACTTTCTTGCTCTAACCCTTTTCCACTGATATGATGTAGACTGATTATATTAAATTTACTGCTAGGTCTCCTACAAGGAAAGTTGGTTCACTGAGTCGTGCCAGATAATTTTTCTCGTATCTGTCTATATTTCTAAGATGAGGACTAAGTAGTACATTATTTACATTATTCGGACTATTGTCGCCATATTTATTACGTTTCGGCCTTTCAGTATCTATCTATATTTCTGAGATGAGGTATTCTGTAAACTATTTACATTATTCGGACTATTGTCCTCATCTTTGTCGCCATACTTATTACAACGTTTCGGCCTTTCAGTATCTGTCTATATTTCTGAGATGAGGTATTATATATACTATTTATATTATTATATACAATATTTACATTATTCGAACTATTGTCCTCATCTTTGTCGCCATACTTATTACAACGTTTCGGTCTTTCATTATCTGTTTATATTTCTGAGATGAGGTACACTATTTACATTATTTGACTATTGTCCTCGTCTTTGTCTCCATATTTGTTACAACGTTTCGGCCGTTTTACATACAGGCCTTCTTCAGGTGATTGGAATGTTGAACTGAACCCTTTATTTCGCTCACTTGGGTAGACTGTTCTAGTTCCACGTGCAATGTTGAATGGATGTCAGTTATCAGTTATCTCCTGTTAATTTCCCTCTGAAAGTTCTTCACTGCCTTAACCAGGTATTGAACTCACACGCTTTTGGATCTTGTCACTGTATCTAACTAACGCCTTTGATCCACTCTGCCATGTGTCCTTGATTTTTCTCGTCTGAATCCACCTTGCACCGTTGCAAATCAACCATACATCGGCGCAGTGAATATTGCTGCCAATTGGATCTTGATCTGGCATCTTGACTTTAGCTACTATCTCCCCCCGTCTGACGTGACTTCTCTTTGACATTGTTTAATGACCTCTCTTTCTTGGTAGCTAGACTGCATGAATTTCTGTCTACTACTAGAATGGCAAATAAGTCTTGATTTACTGTTAAAATAGATGTAAATGTAAGTTCTATTCTAATATATTCTTTTCTTACATTTCTCACCTGTGGTATTACCTTTCGATTTATCGCTTCTATGTCACCTACAATCTTCAAAAATGTAAATTCATTATCGACATACATCCTTTGGCCTCCTGGATCCTGTTCTTTTATTGTCCTTTCTCCCCACTAATGCCTTCCCATTCTCTTTCACGCCAAGTAAACCCTTGCGTCTAAATGGTACACTTGCCATCTTCTGTCCTGCTCAATCCTTTCTTTTTATTTTGTCATCTCTCATAGCTAAAGTATTATCATTCTCTTTCTCTCTCAGTAAACCTTTGCGTTTTAGTGGCATTATCGCCATCTTCTGTATCCCTGAAATATGTTTTTTATTGTCATTTCTCCTCACTAAAGTCTTCACATTCTCTTTCAATTCCAGTAACCCCTTGCCTCTTAGTGACATAATTGCAATGTTTTTCAACCTTTTATTTTTTTTTATCTCACGGATAACTTGAAACTATATTTAAACTTTCGTTGTCACGCTTAAATTATGATGAAGAAAAAGAATAAAATAAGACAGTATACTTTTTATGATTTATTTATTAACACGCACAAAGCAATTGATTATAATTTGTAATAAAAAGATAATAATTAGGATTCTTTAAATAGAAATAAAACTTATATTTATTTATTTTTCTGTGTATTATAATGTAACATTTAATGAGATATCTGAGCCTCATGTATTTTTAGAATATCTTTTTACCAAGGTCGAAATTTTGGACAGGCATATTCTTAAATCTTCTTCCAAGAATACTAGAATTGGTCAATCTTCGTTTTTAATATTGTTTATTGCAGAAAAGCTTGCTTTTTATATTATTCTATATATTATGTATGCGTTTATTTATTATAACAATCTTATACACGCATAATCGATTTAAGGAGGTTTTAAATTTTAATATGTAGACTTTTTTTCAAATATAATTTAATTAATTAACTCTAAAAACTTTTCCGGCACACCTATGATTTGGGATACCGGTTGAAATGTACTGAATTACCCGGCTTGCTTGGGATGAAATGATTAAAAGAGAGATAATACGAAAAAAAAATTTAATTACTAGCCGGATATTTAAAAAAAAAATAGAAACATGTTCCTCCTCTGTCTTAGGTAGGATTAAGTTTAGCGTTAATCCTAATCCTTTTCCTATGCATCGAACCTTACAGATATGGAATATTAACGGTGTTCAGATAAAGAAGAAGCAACAAAGAAGTCAGTAATTGGACGTCCCCGAGCCAGAATAGAAAGCTTAATGAATATTCAATTCATTGTCAAGGAATTTAAAGGATTCTAGAAAACGAATATGACATCAGTTATCATCCATAAATGCATGAATAAATTGGAACAATTCCAAATGCCTTTGCGTGAACTTGGAGATTAGAAACGAGAATAATAGGAAAGTTTTCCTTTATACAAAAAAAAAAAAAAAAAAACATATAAAAAAAACTGAATATAAAATAGAGAACATTGCACAATTCTGAAAAATTATTATTTGGTTTCCAGCGAAATACGAGATATTACCGGTGTGACTATTCATCTTCTTCTTATTATTATTATTATTAGTATTATTATTATTATTATTATTATTATTATTAGTAGTAGTAGTAGTAGTAGTGGTGGTGGCCGTGGTCGTGATGGTAATAGTAGTAGTAGTAGTCGTGGTGGTGGTGGTGGTGGTGGTAGTAGTAGTAATAGTTCCATCGAAAGACGAGATATTACCGGTGTGACTATTCATCTTCTTCTTCTTCTTCTTCTTATTATTATTATTATTATTATTATTATTAGTAGTAGTAGTAGTAGTAGTAGTAGTAGTAGTAGTAGTAGTAGTAGTAGTAGTAGTGGTGGTAGTAGTAGTAGTAGTAGTAGTGGTGGTGGTGGTGGTGGCCGTGGTCGTGATGGTAATAGTAGTAGTAGTAGTCGTAGTAGTAGTGGTGGTGGTGGTGGTGGTGGTGGTGGTAGTAGTAGTAGTAGTAATAGTTCCAGCGAAAGACGAGATATTACCGGTGTGAATGTTCTTATTATTAAAGCCACATGGTATGGTGGGCGTTGAAGTCACCGAACACGAATATGTGCGCAAACGGATGTAGAGAGATGACCTTGTCTATATTATCAGAAATGCTATCGAGTATACCACTGTCTTGAGTGGAAGAGGAACGATAGAGAAAGAAGAAAAAGTTTACTGAAATTGGAAAGATAGACGGAGACACATATACGAATAACCAGGAGATTCAAGAGACAGTTCCCTAGCCAGCGGGAGATGATCGTGGATTTTAGAGACCTTTCTAAGAAGAGGAAGATAGCATAGATTTGAGAAATCAGAGCAGGGGATTGACGAGTTAAGGTTAGTCTTGCAGAGAGCTACTATATCAGGAGACTTTTCGAAGAAAAACGATTCGACACTGCAGAAGTTGGTACGAATAACATGGGTGTCGGGGAAGGAAATATTAAAGAGTTTAGGTGATTTTTGAGCTGGTTTAGGTTTATATTTTTGATAGTATTTGATCATGTTAAGTTATGTTAGTAAGGAAAAGGCCTAAAGTAATAGTAGTAGACGGTCACCGTATGTGACATGGGAACTGGCACAGTCTGTAACATAATGTGGCCTCAGGGTTGGAACCTGAGGTACGTGCAGGACCACCCTTACATGCGCGACATGGCACTGCAAGAACCCCGATATTATGCAACTGCTGATCAGAATAGCCGCTCATGACACTACGCAAGAGTTTAGGCTCCTAACTACCAGTCGGGAACAGCAGCCAGAAAACTGCCAACCCAGTACCCACAGTACGAAGAAACGTTGCCAGAAACCACATACATGACAAGAGATTCACAACAGCACTACTACAGAGGCAAGAGAAAAGGAAATGACGCAGGAACCCCTTCCTAAAAAGGAAACAAGGGATGAGCCTCTATTCCTGTTCAAGAGAAAGGGGAGGAGTATAGGAAAGCCTATTTACTCTTATTAAACAAGAAAAAAGCACAACTACAAACAAAAACGAACAAAAAACAAAAAAGCAACAAACAAGAAGTACATGAACAACGTGCCTGGCACCCAGAGTTGAGACTGAAATATAAAGTTTCAACTTAGTTTAAGTGCCAACTTGAACTTCCCGTTGAAGACGAACACTCCATGTCAGTGAGCCAGGAATAAAAATAATGTACAATAATTATATGGGCCAGAAAAAAAGAAATTAAGGAACTAATATTCAAACAAAGTTTTCAAAAAGTGGGGTAGACTAAATTTACTTCAATTAAAAATATTTTTGAAAAAAAGTTTAGTACCGAGTAAAGAAAGAAAAAATAGGAATAGGTAAATAAAACGATTAAGAATAAAATGCAAAGAGATACCTACAAATAACAACGGCGACGATGTCTTCTATTTCTGTATTATTATTATTATTATTATTACTATTATTATTATTATTATTATTATTATTGTTGTTGTTGTTATACTTGTTGCTGTTATTAGCAATATTATTATTATTATTATTATTATTATTATTATTGTTGTTATTATTATTAATATTATTATTATTATTATTATTATTATTATTATTATTGTTGTTGTTGCTGTTATTATCTTTATTATTATAGTTATTTTTATTTGCTTTGATTTCTGGCGTTTACACTTTTCTTTCCGGGTCCTAAGGTTAGAAATGGCATCATGACACTTTCCACTGACGAAAAAAAATTACATGTATTATTATTATTGTTGTTGTTGTTGCTGTTATTATTATTATTATTGTTATTGTTATTATTTTTATTATTATTGTTGTTAAATTTTATTATTATCATTATATGTGGGGTGTCGGTTGGAAAAGGAAAATATAAATGATGATTTATGCTTTATTGTGTTCATTCTTCCATCATCTGGTTGTCAGAGAAAGGTTTAAGATGACATATTGTCTATAAATTCAACAAATACCTTGATATTTATGTTGATTCCGACACATCTAAATTGTTCTTCAATATCGAGATACACTGATCTGTCTTCTTGTGTTTTTGAGACGATTTCTACGATTTCAGTTATTGTAGACACGCTATTTTATTATTATTCTTCATGTACTGTGCTCCTCAGGCTCTCCACAACTTCCTGTTCCTTGTAGCTTTTAATAAATTTTGTCTTTCTGTTATTTTATATTGAATCGATTGCTAGGTCAGATGCCAAGAAATTTGGTCCATTGTGTTGTGCGAGACAATTTTTCACTCCAGAATCTATCATATATATCAATAAGTTTACCATTCTTCCATGCTTAGAATATTGAAGCCACATATGGTCGGGTGCTACTGTTATTTACCTTGATCTGCTTGATAAAATCCAAAGAAGAATCAACAACAGTATTGGTCCTGATCTGGCTGATCGGCTTCAGTAAATTAGCCATCGTCGTAAGGCTGCTTCTCCGTCTCTCTCCTTCAAATCTACAAATCAATCATTCGTCCTTGCATTGAATACTGCTGCCATATATGGTCTGGTGCTCCCGTTGTTCATCTCGAGGTCCTTGAAAAAATCCAGAGACGGATATGCAACGTGAGTGGTCCTGATCTGGCATCCCTTCTACAGTCACTTTCTCACAGACGTTCTGCGGCTTCCTTTTGTCTTTTCTACCAGTATTTTCATGGCAAGTGCTCCGACGAACCACTTTCACTGGTTGCCAAACTGCACAAATTAAAACATGCTATTAGGTTGGCATCTCCATCCCACCCTTTCACTGTCAAAACGGTTAAATGTAACCATCCCTTCTACTCCAACGGCTTCTTATCTCGTACTTCCCGTCAGTTAAACTCCCTTACGATCATTGCTTCCCTGTTAGTTATAATCTTCAAATATTCAAATGTAATATCAATCAACATCGTCTTATGCCTTGATCTTGATCTCTATCCTTCCGTATATCCTTTTCTCAAACACCCCTCTTTACTCTTGTTCTCAATCTCTGTGACCCCTTGCGTGCTATTAGCACTCCTGCCTTGCTTGGGGTGATTTGCTTTCCATAAATACTCTCATGATAATTGTTCGAATGACCTTTTCGTTATGGCACTAAACTTTGAATTTAAGTTTCTTTTCTCGCGCTTCTCGCTTGTGAAACTCCATTATTTCCGTCATCTTTAATCTGCAAATATTTAAATGCAGTGCCAATCGCTAACTTTCTTTTTCCCTACATTATTAATGTTTCTGCTCTTAATTCTTCCACGTCCTGTAACCCCTTGTGTCTTAGTAGCTTTACAGCCTTGCATGGGGTGATACAAATTTAAAAAAAAAAACCCTTTTCGGCCATCCAATTTATTCAAGCTCACTAAGTATGTTTTTTCTACCGTCTATCTTGCCATCAATCTGTCCTGTGAGTATCAGATTTCCCAAGCCCTCTTTCCTCGTTATGTGCTCTAGAAACCTCAACTGTCTCTTCCTGATATTAAGTATGTGTCGTTTTTGTTTCCATTTTCTTTAAAAATTCGTCGTTGCTCATATGTTCAGTCCATAGTTTCCTCAGTATCCTTCATATACAAAACTGTTTCTTTTTGCGAATTTTTTTTTTTTTTTTTTGTTACATGGCGATTAATTTTCTGTTTTCGAAGATATCCAGCGTGTGCTGAGGGAAGAGGGACTGATGAGTCCTTGTTGCTTGTGGGGTGCGAAAAGAGGACAAATCTGCTCTCGTTTCAACCACATAGATAAACTTTTCTGCTTGCTTTCATGGCTGACGATAAACTCCTGGAGAGCAACACATTGTGCGTTCTTGGCCTCATGTTTACAACTGACTTGAAGTGGAGTGACTACATCGAATCAATAGCTGCATCTACTGCAAGGAAAGTTGGGCCACTGTATTGTGTCGTGAAATCTTTCTCGTCAGAATCCATCTTGCTCATTTAAAATCTACCATTCCTCTGTGCATTGAATACTGCTGCCATATCTAGTATTATGCTCCTGCTATTCATCTCGAGGTTCTGGAAAAAAATCCAAAGAAGGATCTGCAGTGAAAATTATCTTTACTTGGCAACTAGACTTCAGTCACATTTGGTCATTTTAGCTAAGACATTCTTTAGTATCCAGATTTAATAAAAAGAGAAAACGAAAAAAGGTAGAAAGTGTGGATCTGTGGATCTATCTATCTATCTATCTATCTATCTATCTATATATATATATATATATATATATATATATATATATATATAAAGAGAGAGAGAGAGAGAGAAAGTGGTGAGATATAGATATGGCAGTGCGTGAGTAAGTGTGGGAGAGAGAGAAAATGAAGGACAAATCAACGAAACAGAATGAGAAATGACGGAGAGATATTTAAAAAGTGAGATATTTGAAAAAGACAGGGGTGAGACAAAGAAAAGAAAAAAAAAGCAAGATTGAGAGAGAGAAAGAGAGTGAGAGAGAGGCAAGTGAGGGCGTGAGAGAGAGCGTATCTATCTATCATTTGTGCGTAGTCCATTACTCACGTTTTGGGTTAAACACACACACACACACACACACACACACACACACACATATATATATATATATATATATATATATATATATATATATATATATATATATGGGCAGTTGCTTCTGTTTCTCATCTTGACGTTTTTGACAAAATCCAAAGAACAATTTGCAATGTAATCGATCCTGACTTGGCTACGCGACTTCAGTCACTTTCTCACCGACGTGACGTGACTTCCCTCTGTCTTTTTTACAATTATTTTCATGGTAACTACTCTGATGAGGTGTTTTCCTTGTTGCCCAGACTACATGAATTTAAGCATGCTACTAGATTGGCACCTAGGTTCTACCCGTTTACTGTTGAAATAGCTAACTGCAACCGCCACTTCTACTTCAACACTTTCTTTTCTCGCACTTCACACCTGTGGAACTCTTTCCCGTTTATTTGCTTCCCTGAAAACTATAATTTTCAAAAGTTTAAATGTAACGTCAATCGACATATAACCTTTCCTTAATCCTCCCTATTTCCAGTTTTTCTCTCACTTTCACTCCCTGTAACCTCCTGCGTATTAGTGGCATTCTCGCCTTGCTTGGGGTGAAATGATTAACAAAATTTAAATGCAACGTCGATCACCATCTTCTATCTCCTTGAATCCCGTTCATCTTTTGACCTTTCCTCAATCCTCCCTATACACAGTCTTTTCTCTCAATTTCACTCCCTGTAACCTCCTGCGTATTAGTGGCATTCCCGCCTTGCTTGGGGTGAAATGTATAACCAAATTCAAATGCAACGTCGATCACCATCTTATATCTTCTTGTATCCCGTTCATCGTTTTTCCTTTCTTAATCCTCCCTGTACTCAGTCTTTTCTTTCACTTTCATTCCCTGTAACCTTCTGCGTACTAGCGGCATTCTCGCCTTGATTGGGGTGAAATGATTAAATAAATAATTTAAAGATGAAGTTGCAGGATGTTGGGCTGTCAATGAACAGTTGCTTTTTTTTTTACAAATCCGGTATTCCTATATATTTAGCATTCAGCAGAACGCAGTAAAACCTTAAAGCATGCTGCTATTTTTGTGTTTTGATCAGCGAGTGTCGGTTAACTCATTTCATTAGCTCGGTTTCTTAGGTATTTTATGTTACCCGTAAATTTTGTTTCTCGGACTTTCAGCAGACCAGTCTTCTGACCGACCTCTAACAACTGCATGGGGTTATAACTAACTTAAATCTTTTAATACGCCAAAACCCAATAAAAAAACATGAATTGAGACCTTGAGACATAGTGAGGTTTTCCGTCAGGATATCACAAAAGTGTTTGCAATCAAAAACTATGCAATGCTTGAGAGACGTGATCAATAATCTGAACAAGGCCAGCACGTTCAAATACTCGGTCACCCTAGCACAAACATGGACGGCTTCCCCAAACAGTTCCGTCTATCCAATTTCATTCACGTGACTTGGGTGAACATGTGGTATGATTTTCAGGAACTTTAAAAACATGCCAGTGATGAACGATAACATTAAGAAATCACCTTCCTGACAGATCGACACTGGATAGATTCGAACCCGGTGTCTCGTGCTCAGAACCGTTCAGCCATGTAACAAATAACACCTGCAAGTTAGAAACAAGGGTAATCAAGGTCAAACTCTCGGTCACGATGACTTGTGACTTCGTGCTAGCACAACCATTGACGGCTCTCCAGTCACGTGCCAATAAAAAAAATTAACAATTACAACAGCTAAAATTACATTTGATCCCAAAAGAGAAAAAAAATTAGAAAGCAAGAGTACTAGACAATGAGAATCGAAAACGTGGAAGACAATAGCATACCAGAACCTTCTTCAGTGTGACGTGTCCCTCCAGGACGTGATCGATCATAGCTCTCCACAACTTTCTATCCCTTGTAGCTGTTAGCGTCGTTTGCCCTTTTGCTATCAGTCTCATCTCTCGTTCTGCTATACATTCCCATCCGCTTGTCAGATAAGTGGACCGCTCTCTTCCTTCTTCTGCTTTGCTTACGCTCTCCGTTCATGGTATTCTCAGGATATTGTCAGAGAAATTCAGATTTTTAAAGAATATGAATGATATGGTAGTTCTAGTCGTATCTGAAGTACTGGGAACAATCCTGAAAACTGGAAAATCTAAGAAACAAAGGCATTACTAATACCTGACAGAATCCTGAGAAGATTCTTGAGAAGACGTATGCCACTTTTTCCCCAATAAGCAAAACTCGGCGCATAAATTGAAAAGCAAACTAACAAATCGTAGCTCTATCGTCACCAACATTATTGCTACTACTACTACTAGTAGTAGTAGTAATAGCTGTAGTAGTATATATGAGAGGGTGGTAATACGGATATCGGAGCGGAAAGTGGAATAGGCGAACCTGGTTCGAATTTCCGTCTAGTCTGTTGCGTTTACGTTCGCATTAATGCGAATGGAAAAGGCATGAATACATTCCTCCCTGCCAAATATGGTTTGAATACATGAAAAACCTGGTTTTCTAGCTTTTTGTAGCAACCAGTCTTAGAGAACGAAAATTAATCCCAAACCGTGTCGAAGTAATTTTTTTAAAATTTTCACCCAATACAATGCTCAAGAGCCATTCAGGGTAGAGGTGACAGTGGGATGTTGTATGACCGCAAGAAAAGGCAAAACGTGTAGTTAATGAGATTATTTAGGAAAGATATCGGTTAACCCTGGACTTGAAGAGGTCGAGATTGTAATGAGTGGGAAAATATCAGACTGGATTCAACAAAGCAGCGGTACTTGGGAAACACAAGGGGATGGGAACTACTCCAATACCTTTCCAATGATGCATGTCCTTTTCTATATAATAATGGATGGATCGCCTGCCTCCTTTTACTATGAGTACTACTGCTACGATGACTACTATTATATGTGTCATTCGTTTGTTTGTACGACCATCATAATCATCATCAACAACATCCTCATCAACATCAACATTATCCTTATTATCATCATCTCAACACCATCAACATTATCATTATCATCAACATCTCAACATCAACATCATCAACTTTATCCTCATCCCCAACATCAACATCATGAATAACATCATCATCATCATCATCATTATCAACCGACATTATCATCACCACTATCATCATCATCATAATCATCATCAACAACATCATTATCTTCGGCATTATCTTCGTTAACATCAACACAATCAACATCATCGTCAACAGCATCATCATTAACATCAACATCAACATCTACATTATTAACATCAACATCATCAACATTATCCTTCTCATCATGAACATGATGAACATCATCATCATCGACATTATCATCAACATCATCAGCATCAACATAATCAACAAGATAATCAACACAATTATCATTATCATCAAAAACCTTCCCTCTTTTTTTTCTTCATTCCCGCCAAATCTCTTTCCATAAATTTATTCTTTCTTTACTTCATCCTCTTCTTACTAACACTTCCTCATGAAAGCTATAGACTTGAGAAACCTATTTTCCTGAAGAAAAAAAAAATGTTTTAAGAGAAAGATTTTATAAATTTCAACCGATAGAAGTACAAGCTGCTCAATCAATGAATGCCGAATGTTTCCTTATAAGGAAACGGCTAGTATTGCCCTTATCCTTACTATCATTACACGGAGTACTACTACTACATTTACGACTACAATCGTCGGCACTCACAAAGCCATTACTCTTGTTTCAGTTGATCACAAAGGAAAACTAAAATAGCGTAAGAAGCTGGGGAAAATATCAAGACCGTGACAGGTGGGGGTAACATTCTAAGGAATATTAAGATGATGACTATAAGAATGGAGAGTTTGGACCGGTCCCCAAGAATCTTTCAAACATACTGGAACGAAGGACGAAATAAGAAGTTTGAAATAACTGCTGTTTAAAATGTCAAAAACAGTTGAGGTGTACATTTGATATGACTTACTACCACTTCATTCATTTCGTTCTAATAAAGTCACCAACCATTAATTGCGTTAAAATTTATATAATAAATTTTTTTCCCATTATCTTGCATGATTGCTGCTATCTTGTTTTTCTTCTGTTTTTCCCGCCTCCATCCGCCTTTCTTTGCTTTCTTCTTTCTTCTTATCTTTTTCTTTTCTTTGCAGTTTTTAATTTTTCCCTGTCTCCCCTTATTTTCTTTTCGCCTTTCTTTTCCCATTCTTTTTTTTTTCGTTTTATTCTATACCCCCTTCCCATATTAATTAATTTACCATCTTTATCTTTCTACTTTTCTTTCTCCCTTTCTTTCTAAACTCATTAATCTATCACTTTATTCTATCATTCTTTTTTTCTTTCCTTCTCTTATCTTTTGTTTCATTCCATCCTGCTTTTTTTATTTTCATTGTTCTTTCCATCATCCTTTCATTTTTTTTTTCTTTTCTTCTTTTTTACGTTCTTTCTCAGTATCTTCTTTCTCTCTTAACGCATTTATCGTTCCATTTATTTAAAGAGTTTAATTTTCCTCCATCCTCTAATCTTTATTTCTTTCTATCTTTCTTTTTACATTGACTTTTTCATTTTATTCATTCCGTCCTTCCCCTATTTATTCTTTCTTTCTTTCTTTTCCTTTCTTTCTTTTCTTTTCTTTCTTTTCCCTTCTTTCTTTCTTTCTTTCTTTCTTTTCCTTTCTTTCTATCTTTCTTTTTACATTGACTTTTTCATTTTATTCATTCCGTCTTTCCCCTATTCATTCTTTCTTTCTTTCTTTCTTTCTTTTCCTTTCTTTCTTTTCCTTTCTTTCTTTCTTTCTTTTTTTCTTTTCCTTTCTTTCTTTTCATTTCTTTCTTTCTTTCTTTCTATCTTTCTTTTTACATAGACTTTTTCATTTTATTCATTCCGTCCTTCCCCTATTCATTCTTTCTTTCTTTCTTTCTTTCTTTCTTTCTTTCTTTCTTTTCCTTTCTTTCTTTTCCTTTCTTTCTTTCTTTCTTTCTTTTCCTTTCATTCTTTTCCTTTCTTTCTTTCTTTCTTTCTTTCTTTCTTTTCCTTTCATTCTTTCCCTTTCTTTCTTTCTTTCTTTTCCTTTCTTTCTTTTCCTTTCTTTCTTTTCCTTTCTTTCTTTCTATCTTTCTTTTTACATTGACTTTTTCATTTTATTTATTCCGTCCTTCCCTTATTTATTCTTTCTTTCTTTCTTTCTTTCTTCTCCTTTCTTTCTTTCTTTTCCTTTCTTTCTTTCTTTCTTCCTTTCTTTCTTTCTATCTTTCTTTTTACATTGACTTTTTCATTTTATTCATTCCGTCCTTCCCCTATTTATTCTTTCTTTTCTTTCTTTTCCTTTCTTTCTTTTCTTTTCTTTCTTTTCCCTTCTTTCTTTCTTTCTTTCTTTCTTTTCCTTTCTTTCTATCTTTCTTTTTACATTGACTTTTTCATTTTATTCATTCCGTCTTTCCCCTATTTATTCTTTCTTTCTTTCTTTCTTTCTTTTCCTTTCTTTCTTTTCCTTTCTTTCTTTCTTTCTTTTTTTCTTTTCCTTTCTTTCTTTTCATTTCTTTCTTTCTTTCTTTCTATCTTTCTTTTTACATTGACTTTTTCATTTTATTCATTCCGTCCTTCCCCTATTCTTTCTTTCTTTCTTTCTTTCTTTTCCTTTCTTTCTTTTCCTTTCTTTCTTTTCCTTTCTTTCTTTCTTTCTTTCTTTCTTTCTTTTACTTTCATTCTTTTCCTTTCTTTCTTTCTTTTCCTTTCTTTCTTTTCCTTTCTTTCTTTTCCTTTCTTTCTTTCTATCTTTCTTTTTACATTGACTTTATCATTTTATTTATTCCGTTCTTCCCTTATTTATTCTTTCTTTCTTTCTTTCTTTCTTTCTTTTCCTTTCTTTCTTTCTTTTCCTTTCTTTCTTTCTTTCTTCCTTTCTTTCTTTCTATCTTTCTTTTTACATTGACTTTTTCATTTTATTCATTCCGTCCTTCCCCTATTTATTCTTTCTTTCTTTCTTTTCCTTTCTTTCTTTTCTTTTCTTTCTTTTCCCTTCTTTCTTTCTTTCTTTCTTTCTTTTCCTTTCTTTCTATCTTTCTTTTTACATTGACTTTTTCATTTTATTCATTCCGTCTTTCCCCTATTCATTCTTTCTTTCTTTCTTTCTTTCTTTTCCTTTCTTTCTTTTCCTTTCTTTCTTTCTTTCTTTTTTTCTTTTCCTTTCTTTCTTTTCATTTCTTTCTTTCTTTCTTTCTATCTTTCTTTTTACATAGACTTTTTCATTTTATTCATTCCGTCCTTCCCCTATTCATTCTTTCTTTCTTTCTTTCTTTCTTTCTTTCTTTCTTTCTTTTCCTTTCTTTCTTTTCCTTTCTTTCTTTCTTTCTTTCTTTTCCTTTCATTCTTTTCCTTTCTTTCTTTCTTTCTTTCTTTCTTTCTTTTCCTTTCATTCTTTCCCTTTCTTTCTTTCTTTCTTTTCCTTTCTTTCTTTTCCTTTCTTTCTTTTCCTTTCTTTCTTTCTATCTTTCTTTTTACATTGACTTTTTCATTTTATTTATTCCGTCCTTCCCTTATTTATTCTTTCTTTCTTTCTTTCTTTCTTCTCCTTTCTTTCTTTCTTTTCCTTTCTTTCTTTCTTTCTTCCTTTCTTTCTTTCTATCTTTCTTTTTACATTGACTTTTTCATTTTATTCATTCCGTCCTTCCCCTATTTATTCTTTCTTTTCTTTCTTTTCCTTTCTTTCTTTTCTTTTCTTTCTTTTCCCTTCTTTCTTTCTTTCTTTCTTTCTTTTCCTTTCTTTCTATCTTTCTTTTTACATTGACTTTTTCATTTTATTCATTCCGTCTTTCCCCTATTTATTCTTTCTTTCTTTCTTTCTTTCTTTTCCTTTCTTTCTTTTCCTTTCTTTCTTTCTTTCTTTTTTTCTTTTCCTTTCTTTCTTTTCATTTCTTTCTTTCTTTCTTTCTATCTTTCTTTTTACATTGACTTTTTCATTTTATTCATTCCGTCCTTCCCCTATTCTTTCTTTCTTTCTTTCTTTCTTTTCCTTTCTTTCTTTTCCTTTCTTTCTTTTCCTTTCTTTCTTTCTTTCTTTCTTTCTTTCTTTTACTTTCATTCTTTTCCTTTCTTTCTTTCTTTTCCTTTCTTTCTTTTCCTTTCTTTCTTTTCCTTTCTTTCTTTCTATCTTTCTTTTTACATTGACTTTATCATTTTATTTATTCCGTTCTTCCCTTATTTATTCTTTCTTTCTTTCTTTCTTTCTTTCTTTTCCTTTCTTTCTTTCTTTTCCTTTCTTTCTTTCTTTCTTCCTTTCTTTCTTTCTATCTTTCTTTTTACATTGACTTTTTCATTTTATTCATTCCGTCCTTCCCCTATTTATTCTTTCTTTCTTTCTTTTCTTTTCTTTCTTTTCTTTTCTTTCTTTTTCTTTCTTTCTTTCTTTCTTTCTTTTCCTTTCTTTCTATCTTTCTTTTTACATTGACTTTTTCATTTTATTCATTCCGTCTTTCCCCTATTTATTCTTTTTTTCTTTTCCTTTCTTTCTTTTCCTTTCTTTCTTTCTTTCTTTTTTTCTTTTCCTTTCTTTCTTTTCATTTCTTTCTTTCTTTCTATCTTTCTTTTTACATTGATTTTTTCATTTTATTCATTCCGTCCTTCCTCTATTCTTTCTTTCTTTCTTTCTTTCTTTCTTTTCCTTTCTTTCTTTTCCTTTCATTCTTTTCCTTTCTTTCTTTCTTTCTTTTCCTTTTTTTCTTTTCCTTTCTTTCTTTTCCTTTCTTTCTTTCTATCTTTCTTTTTACATTGACTTTTTCATTTTATTTATTCCGTCGTTCCCTTATTTATTCTTTCTTTCTTTCTTTCTTCTCCTTTCTTTCTTTCTTTTCCTTTCTTTCTTTCTTTCTTCCTTTCTTTCTTTCTATCTTTCTTTTTACATTGACTTTTTCATTTTATTCATTCCGTCCTTCCCCTATTTATTCTTTCTTTCTTTCTTTTCCTTTCTTTTCCCTTCTTTCTTTTCCTTTCTTTCTTTCTTTCTTTCTTTTCCTTTCTTTCTTTTCCTTTCTTTCTTTCTTTCTTTTTACATTAATTTTTTTTCATTTTATTCATTCCGTCCTTCCCCTATTTATTCTTTCTCTCTTTCTTTTCCTTTCTTTCTTTCTTTTCCTTTCCTTCTTTTCCTTTCTTTCTTTCTTTCTTTCCTTCTTTTCCTTTCTTTCTTTCTTGCTTTATTTCTTTTATTTCTTCCTTAATCCATTCATTCATTTTCTTTCTTTCTTTTTCTCTTTCTTAATTCCTTCGTTCCTTTCTTTCTCTTTTCTTTCTTTTATTCTTTCTCTTTTATTTATTCATTCTTTTATTCTTTAATTCATTCTTTTCTTTCTTTTGATCTTTCACGCTTTCATTCTTTCATTATCATTCGAAATTCATTCATTCATTCTCTCTTTCTTTTGAACTTTTTCGCTTTCTTTTTTCATTTTGAATTCATTAATTTATTCATTTATTCCTTTCTTTTGATATTTCCGTCTTTCTTTCTTTTTTCCTTCTGAATTCATTCTTTTCTTTTTTTTCTTTCTTCCTTCCTTAATCTTTTTATTAATTTTCTCTTTTTCTTTCTCTCTTTCCTAATTCCGTCATTCCTTTCTTTTGCTTTTTCTTTTTTCATTCATTCCTCCATTCATTTCTTTGTTTTGATCCTTCTCGCTTTCTTTCTTTCTTTCATTTTCATTCTGAATTCGTCAATTCCTTCATTACTTTCTTTCTCTTTTTCTCATTTATTCATTCATTAATTCAGTTCTTTTTTTTATCTTCCTTTCTTTCTTTCTTTCTTTCTTTCTTTCTTTCTTAATTCCTTTCTTTCTCTCATTCTCTCTTTCTTTCTTTTTCTTTCATTCTTTTTTTCCTTTATTGCTCCTTCGTCTATAACATAGCTATCGATATTCTTATCGCATTTACTACTGTTACTTCTTTTATGTGTCGTGTACATAGGGATCACAACTCTCCACATCTTCCTTCATTTTGTCGATCTACGTTACACTTTCCCCCATCTATTTTGTCTTTTTGTCCTTGTTCTGCTAATCTATTTACTAAGACTCGTTAAGTATGTTAATCGCTCTTTCTCCAGCTACTAAGAATAGTCGGGCACAAGGCCAACTCAACAGATCACCCTTGAGGATCGAAATCGTCATCAATTGGCTAGCTTGCTAACTTTCGAGCTGATGCAAAATCCTTTAGATTTTTTAGTAAAGTTTCTTAATGTGAGCCTAACCGTTCACAAAGTGGCAATATATAAGGCGAATCATAAACTAAACCATTACATGCATAAGACATCGATTTAATCCTTTAAATTCCAATAAAAAATCTCGGGGTTAGTGAGTGAGTTTTACAATGGGTGTAAGAGATAATTTATTATCACTATGTTATGGTCCGGTTCTTTATACCATGGTGATAATCCAACGTAGAACCAATAAAGAAGAACGCAAACACAGGTATGGAATAACACAAATATATTACAAACAGGAATATATACAGAGAAGTAGAAGTATTAGTATGAACAATCAGGTTTAGTAGGGAGAACAATGTAGTCTCGACCAGTATCACTATTCTAATGTCTTGCAGTAATTGTCTGAACGCGACTCTTTTTCGGACTGCCTCTGACTCGACTCTTGACTCGACTTGAACTACTGACTCGACTTGAACTACTGACTATATTTAGTCACCTCCCACCACGTAGGCATCATGTGGCACAAGGCTGGTTTAACGTGGGATCGTCCAAAAATATGCCCATTGAACCCGTATAAACCAGATTAAGCAATAGCTGTTCCCTTCCCACTAACACCCAAGAAGAAGGCATGGCTCTTCTTTCTGCCTCATCACAAGACATTTTATCAAAATGTCTGCTTCGCAATATTCGATAGAACGGAGAGTAAAAGTATCTAGGCAGATTGCTCGCTATAGGTACCTTATTTGTAAAAGCAGTGTGTTATGTGATCTTACCCATTATAATAATAATGGACTATTCCATACTTAATAAATACTGCGCCTCAGGAGTAGGCAAAAAGAGAGACGTTCACCTCCTGACCTGCAGTTCGGTTGGACTCTCTGTCGAAGGGCGGAGTCTCTTTCGGGGAGGTAAACCGGCCCTGAGCCTGTTTATACGGGTTCAATGGGCATATTTTTGGGCCGAGCAAACGGGCTCGGAGAACCCACTATAAATAACCGACCTTGTGTCACATGATGCCCCAGTTTGATCTTATCGGACCGATAAAAGATGAGAGCTAATGCTTTCGGGAAGGTTATTAATGAAAATATAAACAAAGTGGGAGATGGCCCTGGGGGACAACTTGCATTAGTACGAAAGAGTGTATGTTCAGACATTGTAACTTTTCAGCTTGAGGATAAGACCTGCATGCCCAACCTTATCGAAAGCATTCGAGATGTCCAAAGTTACAGCCCAGGCTTCACTAAATTTTTTTTTATCTAGAGCTTGATAGACTTTTTCAACAACTATCGTCCAAACAATAGCAGTTGAAACGAGAGAAACGAAACGAAAGCCATATTGCGTGTCTAAAAAGAAGGCCCAGCGATGGGAGCAGTTTAACCAGTTCATCGTTGATTAGGGCCTCAAGTAGTTTCCCTAAAATAGGTAAATGCTAGTAGGCCGATAATTGAAAAGTTCGGATGGTTTACCTGAGCTTATAAAAACTGGAATAACAGATGAGGATTTCCAGCATACAGGAAAGAAAAAGGCGAGGCGTTTATTATAGAGTTTAAAGAGAACAGGAGCCAGTTCGGGAGCACACTTCTTATTACAGGGATACCATCAGGTCCATATGCTTTCTGGTGATACAGATTGTAAATGATAGCAGAAACCATAGAAGCAATTATATACATATCACACAACAGAGACTCCATTTTAAGCGAAATTTAAAAAACAAAAGGATGTACAGAAATAAGGATAGAGTTAATTTCGGACTTAATATCCAGCGTTAACCACTTTCACTCTCTTTCACTCGCTCTTTCTCTTTCACTCTCTTTTTCTCTTTCACTCGCTCTTTCTCTTTCACTCTCTCTTTCTCTCTTTCACACTCTCTTTCTCTTTCACTCTCTCTCACTTTCAATCACACTTTCTCTTTCCCTCTCTCTGTCTCTTTAACTCTCTCTCTTTCACTCTCTCCCTTTCACACTCTCTTTCTCTTTTACTCTCTCTTTCTCTCTTTCACACTCACTTCCTCTTTCACTCTCTCTTTCTCTTTCACTCTCTCTTTCACTTTCACTCTCTCTTTCTCACTTCACTCACTCTTTCTCTCTTTCACACTCTCTTTCTCTTTCACCCTCTCTTTCTCTTTCACTCACTCTTTCTCCCTTTTACTCTCTCTTTCTCTTTCACTCTCTCTTTCACACTCTTTCCTGTCCAAATCCTGTCACCAAAAAACTGCCACCTCTGAGCAAGATGAGTTAAACATTTAATACAAAAGAAATTAAATTAAACAATGAAAATAAGTGCACAAAAGAAAAAAACATATATATATATATATATATATATATATATATATATATATATATATATATATATATATATATATATATATATGCGTGTGTGTGTATGTATGTATGTACAGGGTGTATCAAATATACTTTTAAAATCTTTGGGGGCATGTTTTTTCCCACTGAACAAGGACAAAAGTCCATATAAACATATATGTCCGGAAATGTTTAGTGAAAGGAACTTGCCCCCCAAAGGAACCTGCCCCCAAAGGAACCTGCACCCCCGCCAAAAAATATAACATGTCATTTGCAACAGCAGCACTCAAATGATTGGAAAGGACTAATAGATTACAGGCATACATACAAACACACCCACGTGTGTGTGTGTGTATGTGTGTGTGTGTGTGTGTGAAATTTCAATTATAACTAAAACTCTGTCTGTAAAAGGGGGAATATGAATAAAGGCAAAAGGACAAACTAGTTTTCCTTTTGTCTTTATTTACAGAGAGGGAGACTTAATTGACCTGTTAATGAAATCTGAGGAATAAAAAGACAACAAAATAATAACATTACCAATAAGATTGATGGTATTTATTATATATTAGCCTTCTGACTAAATTGAAGCACGAAAAGAAATATTTTAAAGTCGTGACTTTCTGACACGCCTGTGTCCTTTTTCAACGAGACGAGGAGTAAACAAAGAAGTGGGACTTATTCTTCCAAGGAATATTGTAGTTATTGTTTAGAGGGCTCCCTCTGGAAAATATAGTCTCTGTCTATATATAAAATTAGATACATACATGTATACATACATTGATTCATAGTCATATTCACATACACACACACACATGTATGCTTATTTTTATCATAATCCTTTCATATTTACGAATATTCTCCGTATATTACAATTAAATAAGTCAAGAAATACACTGTAACAGTAAGTGAGTGTATTTTTGGCCTAATTCAACTGAAATATGCGGAAAACTATTCAATCAGTGCTGCCTAAAATATAATTAACTACCTAAATACGCAAATATACATACACACACACGCACGCATATATATATATATATATATATATATATATATATATATATATATATATATGTATGCATGTATGTATGTATTTCTCTATATATGCATGAGCATAGAATTATATACATTGGTAAATATTGCAGCATATGTGTAAGAAAGAAAAAGCACAAAATAGGAGATAGAGCGATTGTCACAGAAGAATAAACACTGTATGGTGTATGTCAGATTCCCGCCACAAGCGATTTTAGATCAAGTGTGAACACACACACACACACATATATGTATGTATGTATGTATGTATGCATGTTTCTGTACGTGTGTGTCTGCAAAATCCATCGATAGATGCATATCCACACATCTGCGCATAATAGTGTGCATAGAATTAATCATACAAATAATTAATGCTATCATTATATTTTATGTTTAATTAGATAGATAGGTAGTCAAACAGACAGATATATATATATATATATATATATATATATATATATATATATATATAGAGAGAGAGAGGGGGATAGATAGATAGATAGATAGATAGATAGATAGATAGATTCATCGATTGATAGTGATGGAAACTGGTGCGCAAAGAAGTGTATTAAATTATTTCAAATGAAATTAAAAATATTCATCCAGATTTCAACTCAAGGCATAGCAACTTAGACAACGACGATAGATATGGCGCTAAGCCTAAAGTATGGAACACGTAGTCAGTATCGAACTCACGACGATTTCCTGCTAAGCATTACACTACGACTACGAATTAATATATATTAGTTTATTTTGCCGATTTAAATTAATTTATTGATACATATGCATATATATATATATATATATATATATATATATATATATATATATATATATATATATATATATATCACGCATGCATGTATGTTTGCGCGTGTGTGTCTGTATGCGTGTGTATGTGGAGAAGATGTGTGCAATTTTAACACAAATTGAGATAGATAGGTAGTCAGGTAAGTAGATCGGAAGAGGTTTGCATAAGCATAAAGACGTCATAATTACGTAACACCACATCTGCTTGCCTCGATCTTTCTTCTTTACTACGTGTTAGGGACGTCACGTGTTTTCGTCGGGACACGTGTTTCGATATTTTTACACAGTGTATGTTTTTGGCGCGTATTTTATGATCGAATCCGTGTATGCCTTCGGGGCTGGAGGGGCGATTAATGAGGTACCTGTCTGGGTTCAATTGTCTTGGAGAGCGAATAATAAAGATCTTCCCCGTCCACCACCACCACCTCAGATTCCCGTTCATGGGCTCTGTCTATATTTTTCACGACTTAGTTACGTCACAGCTTGCATTTCTTAATAATTGCGTTCATTTCTCTATGCAAACATCTCATTATATACGCACGCAGATGCGTGCCTATAGATAGATAGATAGATAGATAGACAGTAAAGCGTGTGCTGAAGTGTACAATTCTATTGGTAACATTAGAGATGCAACAAAACATAAGTGAAACAAAAATTACAGAACATTTTATACGCGTAATATATATGTATACATATGTTTATGAATATATGAAAATATATATATATATATATATATATATATATATATATATATATATATATATATATAGATAGATAGATAGATAGATAGATATACACAAAGAGAGAAAAATATAGAGATGTGCAAAATTTGCGACCGCTTTTTATTTTAATGCAAGACAGCTTATGTAAAAAATTTAAATATATATATATATATATATATATATATATATATATGTATATATATATATATATATATATATATATATATATAGAATATATATATATATATATATATAGATAGATAGATAGATATACACAAAGAGAGAAAAATATAGAGATGTGCAAAATTTGCGACCGCTTTTTATTTTAATGCAAGACAGCTTATGTAAAAAATTTAAATATATATATATATGTATATATATATATATGAATATATATATATATATATATATATATATATAGAGAGAGATAGATAGATAGATAGATAGATAGATAGATAGATAGATAGCTATACACAAAGAGAGAAAAATATAGAGATGTGCAAAATTTGCGACCGCTTTTTATTTTAATGCAAGACAGCTTATGTAAAAAATTTAAATATATATATATATGTATATATATATATATGAATATATATATATATATATATATATAGAGAGAGAGAGAGAGAGAGATAGATAGATAGATAGATAGATAGATAGATAGCTATACACAAAGAGAGAAAAATATAGAGATGTGCAAAATTTGCGACCGCTTTTTATTTTAATGCAAGACAGCTTATGTAAAAAATTTAAATATATATATATATATATATATATATATATATGCGTGCGCTCAATGTGAATTTACAGAAAACATATTTTAAATCAGTTAATATATATATATATACATATATATGTGTGTGTGCGTATATGTGTGTGTGCGTCTAACAATTTTTATATTATGTAAAGCTGTATATTAAGTATATCTTAGGAGGATGTGTGCGCGACACGAGTAAACAGCACGCGCCAGGTATTTGAGAATTCATCTTTAGCAAGTCATAAATGGAACATGACCTAACGTAATGTTGCGCGTCAAGCGCCAAATTTTGACATGCCCATTACTTTTTTACGCACATCGGGAACATTAACAAGGCAACTTTCACTTTGATACAGGAAATGCAATTATTCGTTTCTCACGCTAGCTGATACCCCAGCCAGTTGAAAGTTGGAATTACAGGTCTTTCTGTCCCGACCCTACGAAGGCACCTGCTCTGATGCAGTAACTTCCCGTTGTCTTTGATAGTATTAGAAATCTTGAGCAACGCCGGTCAAAGCCTGGATCGTATGAGGGGCCGCACAGGACCCTTCTCTCTGAATCACTTGTTTCAGGAAATATAGAAATGAGTGGTTTACAGATTCACGATGAGCTGACGCCTGTTATATGAAGCAAACATTGACTACAATAACTTGAACGTGCCAAGCCTATAATGATTGTTTGTTGTATGAGATTTACTATATATTTAATTATATATATATATATATATATATATATATATATGGGGAGAGGGTGTGTGTATGTTTGTATATATATATATATATATATATATATGTATATATATATATATATATACGAGAACGAGCGCGCGCACACACACACACACACACACACACACACACACACACACACATATATATATATATATATATATATATATATATATATATATATATATATATATATGCTCTGGTCACCAGTTGAGCACTATGGAGAAAAGCGAAAATTTAACGGCGGCTGCTACTTTAATGCATCGCCCTTCGTAATAATTGAGCACTATGGCGGCCGGTATGTCGTTTATATATCACGTATATAATGCGTTAAAATTTCTCTGCCATGCGCCGATAGCCTAGCGGTAAGAGTCTCATGCCAAATCGGTCGAGTTTCGATCCCATCTTGAAATAATCGGACGTTTAGTCACACTGATAAGCTGTGATACAGCGAAACAGGCTGTCCGTGGATGACTCTCTCCCTCTCTCTTTATATATATATATATATATATATATATATATATATATATATATAGATACAGATATGAAAATGATTACATATAAAATCATAAACTATTATGAACCCTAAATATTACAGAGGAGATGCTATTTGAGAATTGGTGCACTTTAACACCGTTGACATACTTGCATTAATATTTTGAAATATTCAATATATATATATATATATATATATATATGTGTGTGTGTGTGGGGGGTGAATTTTTCTACGCATGTGGATGCTTTCAAGAGAGAGAGAGAGAGAGGGAGAGACATCATGCATTTCTTTTAAAATAACAAGGAAGCATGCAGGAGATATATTCACAATAATACACGTGCTCATAATTTATACTTTTGTGTGTGTGTGTGTGTATTTTGCTTGTGTGTATTGTGTGTGTGAGGCAGAGGGGGGCTCTGTGTATTTCTTTTGAAGCGATGAGGTAACAGGTACAAGATATATACACTATACAACAGGTGCACATAATTTTTACATGAGTGTGTGTTGTGTGTGAGTGTGTGTGTCTGTAGGTTAATTCAGAAAAAGGAAATAATTTATTTTAAACAAACTATTTTTCCAGTATTAGCACTTTCATCAACTGTAAATGCACTTAATTCAACTCTAAATACAGTTTAATACATCCAGTATTATACATTCAATATTTCAGATCTTAATTCAGCTAACTCGATGTAAAGTTGCGAATTTATTGATCCACTCTTGTCATACACACAGACATACACACAACACATATAATATATATAGTGTGGTCCGAAAGTCTTGTCACTTGTAATGAGAACAAGTGAGCAACAATACAGTAAACACAAAGCTCAGGTACTGGATTCAGTTTATTCATTTTCATTGACGCTGTCACACATCGTGAAGGTCTGTATGAACACAGTCATTTTCGTATCAGCCGTCTGCAACAGAAAATTATATTATTATTGGCAAGACTTTCGGATCACCCTATATAAGCACATATATATGTGGGGGGTGCGTGTGTGTGTATGTGTCTGTACGCGTCAGCGTGAGTGCCTGTGAATTGTAGTATATATATGGCATATATCCTACATTTATATGTATATTTATGTCATATATCTTACGTAAATACAATTAACAATCAATAGAATAATTTGAACACTTGAAAATTTCCTTGGCATCAAACTTGGAGTTCATTAATATAAGATATTATATATATTTCTTCATATATATATATATATATATATATAATAATAATAATAATAATCTTGTAAATATCAGTAAGTATACTCGTCCAGAAAAACCCTGACGATCCGCGTAGGTGAAACCTAGGTAGGTTTGCCTGGCTCTTTAGGTTCGTAGTTATATATATATATATATATATATATATATATACTTTAAAATTTGCATTTTTATGATAGTAACCACGCTTTGTAAATCTGCGATTTAGAAATTAAAATTAGCTCAGATTTCCTCGCCTTAAACAAGAAGTACACGGGCTAAAAGAAAAGTGTATTGAAGACTAATTGAAGCTTTTCAGTAAGTACCCGACTATATATATGTGTATGTATGCATGTGTGTGTGTGTGTGTGATCGTGATCGAGCTGCGCTATATCGAGTTTAACTCGTTTCGCCTTCGTCACTGCGTCCCGTTGGCACGACGTTCGCCTGATAACGTAACCGTCCGGGTTTCAATTCTCAATAAGTGCTGATGACTCTCAAAATAAGATGAAACAGCTGTCCAGTGCTTTCTACATTTTTTTGATTGATGAGATTACTTAATTATGATTATCTCAAATCCCCCTGATAATTTCTATCACGCGCACACACACACACACACACACACACACATACATACATACATACATATATATATATATATATATATATATATATATATATATATATATATTTATAAGTGCACCATATTGTATTGCCCTAACAGTTATTGGGGAGGCCGTAATGTTTATATTTCAAATTGGGTAGAAGCAATTGTGAATACGTTATTTGTAGGTCTTAACGAATAAATATAAAATAGATTAAGTAATCAATAATGATTATTTCTACTCAATATATATATATATATATATATATATATATATATAGGGTACGATGGATAAATTGTCGACGAAATTACGCAAAAATTAAAATAACACTGATATCTTATTTTAGCAGAGACATTGACCAAAATATCACAAAAATATCTTGAAATACTAAAGGGTAATTTTAATAACATCGACATTGGCTGCAACCACGGCCTCTAGGCAACTTTTGAATCTCCTGCATCTCTTCTGGGTGGTCTCCTTGTTAAAGTTGATGAATTTTCTGTGTTAAAAAAGTTTGGTAAACTGTGCCCCACAGATAATAATCAAGGGTTGGTCAGATGTAATGTGTGATGCGGTCGCAGAAATTGTCTGACAGCCATAGCTGGTTTCTTCTGTTTGCAATGCATGGTGTAATGTCCTGCTGCCAGACATAGGGTCTTCCAGCAGCCACTCTCTTGGTTCGTTGCAGCACGACCTCCTCAAAGCATTTGATGTAGTCTTCTATGTTGAGTCTGATGACCACACCAACAAATTCAGTTGTTTTTTTCTTATCAGAACAATCAGAATGAGTTTTCCAAGCTGGCGTACCTTTGTAATCACCATTAGACTAATCCACCTCTTTCTAAATCCTTTGCACTGTCCTCAGATTGACACCCAAGCACTCTGAAATGTTCGTATTGGAGTTTCCGGCGCGAATGCTTAGCAGTTCAGCATGCTATTTACAAAACCTGGCGGATTGAATTGTGCTCTTTTTCTCCAACTGACCCTCCTATACTGTGCAGTCGACAAAAAAAAAAAAAAAATACAACGCGCATGCGCGAAATTAAAAATATAAAATGGTGACAATTTACCTATCGTGCCCTGTACACACCCACACACAGGTATTTTTTACAGGTCGCGCCCACGTCGCTATCGAATGTGACGCATGGTCCAGGTTTATAGTAGGTTTGACGGAGATACCGTGAGAAAATTATCTGTCACTTTCCCTTTTAGGGACGCATCAGGCGCTGGGCAATATACAAAGCCCCCTCCTTGGGGTACTGCTTAGGGAGAAGTCTGTTAAGGCTTGTGCTTAATACTAATATTATACGAGAAATTATAGCCAAAGTTTTGCATGTTTCTATTTAAGATATCAAATTAAAGTTGGATAGTTCGTTTGTTTTTATATCGTTAGGCAGAGTTAGGGTTAGTTCTTAATGTTAAAATTATTAATAATGTTAATGTTCAATATCAAAATGTTCTTAAAATTCTGCCTCTTTTCCTTTCTCTTTGAATTTTGCAATATCAGCATCAAATATTCTCTTGCTAATCAATTGACTTTCCTTCTTTACTGCTCTTAATTTTCGTGTCTCTCTTTTTTGTAGCAGTTGTTAAAGTTTTCTTTTTATGTTACTATTCGTTCTTTTCTTGTTTCATGGATCTCTGTCCCGCGTTGAGTCGGCGCCTTAAGATAATGTTCAATTCCTGGCCATGAGACTGTGGAAGGCCTACGCCCAATAAAAGATCTTCAAAGGCTGAGAAGAAAGCTGGAAGATTTCTAACTTTTTCTAATTTCCAATTTTATCATGCAATAACTCTCCAAAAATTTTTCCTTTTTTTTTTTTTTTTTTTTTTTTTTTTTTTTTTTTTACGGTTTGGCCTTTCTAAAAGTTTTCTTTTTTCTTTTTTTGGGGCCTTTCTAACGGCCCTGGGATATATATTTCTTTCCTTTTCCTCTGGAAAATCGGTGAAGAGAAAGTGAAAAGAAGAGATCCAAGAACTTTTTTAAAACAATGAAGAAGTTTAACGTCGACAACAACACCTGAGAATCCAGTGCAATGGTCAAGAATCTCTGGAGATCCATTGTCAGAGACGCGGCAACAATCTTCGAATCCCAACGATCAGACAAAGGGGAAAAAAGATGTCGAAAAGAAAAACAACAATGAAGGCCTAACCACGATCTGGCACAAACTACCATCATGTCGAAAACCTTTTCAGCAAAAGTCAATCTCATGCGTGATACACACTTAGGCGATCATGTATCTTTGGATACATGACTGACGAGGTAGATTTTTTTCCGCAGTAGATTACCATTTTTTTTCTGCGGTAGAACTCCAAGGCTATAGAACTCGGTTTGTCTTACTATTTGCCCATAGCTAGGAGGAGAAGAGGATTCATACGTCTCCCAAGGGTATTAGCATGTAAGTGAATGTAATGGATCTGACTGAAATTCGAACTCGGCTCTCTTTCATAATCAGAGCCGCTGCCCATTACTGCATCGTGCTTCCTTCTTAGGGTCCAAAAATGAAACTAAAATAGATCATCCTCATAGTGTTTGGCATGCCGGCCTTCTTCGCAAGCTCCAGGGTTATGGCATTACGGGTCGATTATATAACCCAATACAATAATTCCTGTCAAACCGTGAATTGAAGGTCGTTCTCAACGGATTCTCATCCAGTTCCTATCCCACGAACGCAGGTGTTCCTCAAGGTTCCATCCTAGGCCCCACTCTATTCCTTATCTACATAAATGACCTTCCTGACGCCATAACTTCCCAAGTTGGCATCTACGCGGATGACACCACAATTTATTCCTGCCTAAAAAACAAATCTAGTCTCACTGACAAAACTCACCTGGCCGTGCGTCTCGAAAAGGACCTCCAATCGATTGTGGACTGGGGCAAGAATTGGCTGGTCAACTTCAACGCTTCTAATACAAAACTGCTCTCTATCAATCACCACAGAGATCATTCCCTTCCCTCCATTAGAATGTCTGACGCTCAACTTCTCGAGAGCAACTCTCTGCGGCTTCTCGGTCTCACGTTGACTGCTGACCTGAGATGGAATAAATACATTGAGTCAATTGCTTCGTCCACCGCAAGGAAAGTTGGCTCCCTGAGCCGCGCCAGTAAGTTTTTCTCCCCGGAATCGATCCTCCAGATCTACAAATCAACAATTCGCCCTTGCATGGAGTATTGCTGCCATATACGGTCTGGTGCCCCTTCTGTTTGCATCGGGGTTCTTGATAGGCTCCAGAGGCGGATATGCAATGTAGTTAGCCCTGCTCTGGCGTCTCGTCTACAGTCACTTTCTCACAGACGCGCCTCCCTCTGTCTGTTCTACAAATACTTTCATGGAAATTGCTCCGTGGAACTGCATTCGCTGGTGCCCAGACGTCATGAGTTCAAGCGCCATACGAGGCTGGCATCCCGCTCTCACCCTTTCACTGTCGAAACTCCTAAATGTAGCCGTCTCTTCTACTCCAATAGCTTCATGTCTGGCACCTCTCGCCTGTGGAGCTCCCTTCCCTATTCCTGTTTCCCTGTGAGCTATAATCTCCAGCTATTCAAGTGTAATGTCAATCGACATCTCCAGTTGCTTTGATCTATCCACTACACTCATCCTTTCTTCTATCACTCCTATCTGATCTTGCTCTAAATTTTCTGTAACCCCTTGCGTCCTAGTGGCTTCCTGCCTTGCTTGGGGTGAAATGCTTAAAAAGAAATCGTTTTACACCCATACTTATTCTACACGCTATACGGTCCAGGAATATTTCAAAATTTTATTATAAAAGGTTATATTAACATCCCTTATTTTTTTTCTTTATTTTTAGTGGAAATCACCACTTCTAAATTTTAATCCACAAAACACGTTCATTGATTACAGAATTAATAATGATAACCCCAACATAAATACATGCAATTCAGCTCTAGAATTTTTATAGTAAACCAAAAATAACATTCCCAATTACTACTCGAAGTATCGCTGCAATTTTTACTTACTCAAACGTAATACTATCCCCTATCTCCATCATTCCGTCCCTGACTCCCACTCTTAGGACGCTTGTGAGATGATGTGCCTAAACTTTTAACCGGTGTTTATCGGCAAAAAAAATCTCCACAGACCAGTCAACATTAAACACCCAATCCATTCTTCACCAGACAGCTATCGACAAGCACTATTGTTTCACTCCGTCAACTTTTTTTATGTGTATTTTTATGTATATTTTTCTTCTCAGACAAATGAAAAAAAGGAAGTGACGTTTCACATACGACTTGCATACAATGCACTGAAACGAAGTTGCATCTTTGTAGTGAATAAAATGTTTTTTTCTATGTGATAAAATTATAATATATATATATATATATATATGTGTGTGTGTGTGTGTGTGTGTGTGTGTGTATAAGTATTAGGTTGGTGCAAAAATAAT
>OZ010592.1:8434757-8544757 GCA_963932145.1 Acanthosepion lycidas | reverse complement strand
TGCTATATTTCCTAATCTCTATCCTGTTTTTCCAATCATTTACAAAAAGCATGTTAAGTTAGCCATTCGAAGCTGCTTTCTTCTGTCCCTCCTACTTTCAAAATGGCCTGTGAGTGGCAAATTTTCCAAGCCCTCTTTCCTCAATATGTGCCCTAGAAATTTCAAAAGCCTCTCTCTGGTCGTAAGCATAAATGTCTTTTTGTTTCCATTTTCTCTTTAACTTCGTTGTTGCACAAATGTTCAGTCTATAGTATTCTCAACATTCTTCTGCAGAACATTTCTCTTGCTTAAAATCTGTTCTTCAACCGTAATGAGATTGTCCCGCATTCACAGTATACAGAAGAATCGATATTCTCTTTCATTCTTATAGCACAGTTTATTCATCATTACCATTTCCTGTGTAACCCTCTAGCTTGATTGGCTCTCGAGCTATGTATTGGGTTAAATTTTGTAAAAGGAATCCTTTAAGAAATGTGGCAATATTTGACTTCTGATAAGTATGTATCAAAAGCGCGAATGAATTGTCATAGCAAAGAGGATTTAAAATCATCTCTTGAGATGAAGGAATTAGTTGGTACTGTGGCAGCTGCAAGACCAGGAAATGCTTTCTTTCCACCGCGTTAACAGCCAAGCGAGGCCGCAGGCAACAGAAGAAATTCATTGAGAGAAGAGACTCTCCATATTGTGGAGAGCATGGATGTCACTACAACTGTTGCATTTTGAAAACAATGACAGAGAACAAATGGCCAAAAAAACAAAAAAAAAATCAAACAACAGGGAGGAACATAAAAAAGGAGAGAATCTCTATAACTCACTTGAAAAAAGGCAAGATACGATAAACTTTGGATGTCGGTTAGCTTTACCAAAGCAACCCACTTGGGAGAACTGCATACCCTGAACCCACCATCGTTAGTTGCCTGTATTTTCAAGGAAACTGAACGAGGGACCCAGCAGAAAGCCATCAATCCATAGCGTGTTTACACAAAAATAATACTATTTTCGATATTTTTTTAATCATTTCACTCCGAGCAAGGCACCAAAGCCACTAAAACGCAAGTGGTTACTGAGTTTAAAAGAATATAAGAAACAAAATTATTAAAGAGCAAGAAAAATAAAAGAACAGAAATTAAGAAAACAGAAGATAACAATCGACATTTCATTTAATTTTTTGATGATAAAACTCGACCGGAAAGCAAGAAGCCGGAAAAGAATTCTACAAGCGACACGTGTGAGAAAAGAATCTCTTAGCATAGGACTTACGGTTACATCTAGCCATTTCGACTGTAAAATGATGAGACCTTGCCGCCAATTTAATACTGCAGTTAAATTTATAGAGTCTATTTACCATAGAGGGGAGTTCAGAACAATTACCATGAAAGTAATTACAGAAAAGGTACCGGGAATCTTCATTATGGCAGTTGGGAAGTGACTGAAGCCGAGATATCAGATCAGGACCAATGATATTGCAGATTCTTTGGATTTTATGAAGAATCTCTAACTATATAGCAGATCATATGTGGCAGCATTAATCATGGACGAATGGTAGACTTATAAATATGTAAGATAGATTCGGGCGAGATTAATTGTCTAGCACGACACAGAGAACCAACTTTCCGAGAAGTCGACCACGAAGTCGATTTTATATAATCTTTCCCTTTCCCCTTCATATCATCGGAAAACGCTAGCCTGAGAAGGTGCAACGAGTTACTTCCCTTGAGATTAGCATTAGCTATACTGATGGAAGTCATTAAGGGTTCATTCGGACGATTGATACAATGCAGTTTCGTTTTGCAGACGTTACCATTAACAGGTTATTCCTTGTCCCAGTTAACAACAGAATCAAGGATATTTTTAAGATCAACTTCAAATTTTACCTCATCCAAACGATACTACAATAATATAAATAAATTTTGTGAAGGAAACGTTTTCCTTCATATGAAGTGAACAATTATATGAATTCAATTGCTCGGTTTGCTAGAAAAGTTGGTTCAGTATCGTGATTTTTACTTACCAGACTATATTAAGCATATTTATATGTCTAACATTTGTCCGTGCATCGAATATTGATGCCACATCCGGTTTCGTGCTTTTGCTATGTATCTAGAGATTCGGGATAAAAACCAAAGAAGAATCTGTAATGCTATCGGTCCTGACCTGGTATCTCGCCTTCAGTCATTTTCTCAAAAAATTTTTTAATTTTTTTTTTTTTTTTTAACAAATACTTTCATGGTAATTGTTCTGTTTAGCTTTCCTCTTTCGTAGCTCAACATTAAGTAACGTATAGCGTCCACGGGTATATGTTTTATTTTATTTTTTTCAAACACGCCCCAACGTAACCGTACGCTTGGAAAGTCTCCTCATGCCGATATTATCAATGTCACCTCCTTGTCAAAAGCAAGATTCAAACCTGCGAAAAGCTAAACTTCTAATCAATCGGTCACGCGCCCACGGAGGAACGTCTCCTCACGCCGATATTATCAAGGTCACCTCTTTGTCAAAAGTAAGATTCAAACCTGCGAAAAGCTAAACTTCTAATCAATCAGTCACGCGCCCACGGAGGAACGTGTCCTCACGCCGATATTATCAAGGTCACCTCTTTGTCAAAAGTAAGATTCAAACCTGCGAAAAGCTAAACTTCTAATCAATCGGTCACGCGCCCACGGAGGAACGTCTCCTCATGCCGATATTATCAAGGTCACCTCCTTGTCAAAAGCAAGATTCAAACCTGCGAAAAGCTAAACTTCTAATCAATCGGTCACGCGCCCACGGAGGAACGTCTCCTCACGCCGATATTATCAAGGTCACCTCCTTGTCAATTGCAAGATTCAAACCTGCGAAATGCTAAACTTCTAATCAATCGGTCATGCGCCCACGGAGGAACGTCTCCTCACGCCGATATTATCAAGGTCACCTCCTTGTCAAAAGCAAGATTCAAACCTGCGAAAAGCTAAACTTCTAATCAATCGGTCACGCGCCCACGGAGGAACGTCTCCTCACGCCGATATTATCAAGGTCACCTCCTTGTCAAAAGCAAGATTCAAACCTGCGAAAAGCTAAACTTCTAATAAATCGGTCACGTGCCCACGTCGGTTGTTAGTAGTCTTCAGGAAAATAGAAATTACAAGAAAAATTATACTTGCATGCTGATGTGCTATCGACGGTTTGTTTATCAAAAGAAAAGTAAGAGATGCTTTTGCAAGCATATGCTTCGAAGAATTCAGCTAAATACGTGATATCTACGAAAAGTAACGGGACCGGGTTTGCCATGTGAGCTATGGACGAAAGAGGGATAAATGGATTGCGTTATCATCTAACATATCTTATGATTGTACAGTGAGCTATTATAAGTTTTAGCCACCCTTAATTACAGCTATTTTAGCATGTTTAATAACGTCTCTTATTTTTTTCAAACAATACCGTTTTAGTGTCAAGCTAGTCTCATCTATGAATGATAGTTGACTTCTTGCAATGGAATTTCGTGGAAGTAAGGAAATTAGTGAATTTCAACAAGGGCAAATTATAGGATGATATCAGTGTGGCAAGTCAAATAGAAAAATTGCTAGGTTTTTCCAGGTTAATCAACAAACGGTTAATAATATTCTCAATAAATTTAATGAAGAAGGCCATTGTCGTGTGGAACAACGTTCAGGAACACCAAGCCTTGGACTGAGCGAACGAAAAGGGCACTGAATAAGGAAGTCATCAGAAACCGTCGTCAGAGCTTCAAAGATGTCTCCAACAGCATGGTAATGTCACCATATGCAGTAAGAAAGACTCTGAAAGAGCTAGGCTATCAAAGAAGAGTTGCAAGAAAGAAGCTCTTGATTTCAGAGCTTAACAGAACAGGCGTATGGAGTGGGCGAGAGAATTCGAGAGTAAAGATTATGAATGTTGGTAGTCTGTAATTTGGAAAGTAAGTTCTGCCAATATTCGAATTCGATATCGGTTTATGTTGGGAGAAATCAGAATGACACTTGTAACATTGAATGTCTGCAGGCTACCGGGAAACATGGAGGGATTGGAGTAATATTGTGAGGCGCTGTCTGCTTTGGAGGGAAATCTGTTCTGATTCTTGTTGATAAGCGGTTGAATGGTCCAAAATACTGTCAAATATTATAGAAAGGACTACTCCCACTATTTGAAACCAATCAGATTGACAAGAATGTCTACCTTTTTCAAGAAGATGGAGCGTCATATCATACGAGTAAAGTAGCAAAGGCCTGGAAAGAAATCGCAAGGAATCAAGTCGCTGCCATTGGTAGCCCAAAGTCCTGATATGAATCCAATAGAGCATGTTTGAGAGCATCTTGACCGAAGAGCGTGCAACCAAAATTACGTCAGTGGCAACACTTAAAGAAACATTGGTAAAGGAGTGGCAAAATATGGCACAGACGATTGTTGATAACTTGATCAAATCCATGAAAAATCGAATACAAGCATTGAAACTAGCAAATGCAGGACCTACTCAATACTAGTTCCAAATACTGTTTGTTCATGTTGAATAGGGATTGCATAATTAAATTTTGAAAATGGATGTAGTTTATTTCTCCTGGCTAAAAACTTTTCTTAGGTCACTGCAATATTAGCGTTTGCTTCACTCAGTGCGTGAGAAGAGACAATAGTTGTGGCATGACAAATTGTAATTGCTTAACGATGACAATGCATCTGCTCACAACGTCCTAAGCATCCGGCAGTTCCTGGCCGAGAAGAACATCGAAAGAGATGGAATAACGACTGGAATTTGAACTCGATTCTCCGATTCCTCACTCTGAGCGGCTCCACTCTGCCTCCACTGCAGATCAAATTCGAACATACGCGTATATCGTACAACAGAGGTTATATGTCGAACGAGATTGTCTCATGAAAATGTTTGCCAAAACAATCTTGTCTACCACACTGAAAACATTAGTAACTTGATAATGCCTGAGATACTTGAAATTATTCAAACAAAATCAAGGAATTTGAACACAATTTTGATTTGCATATAATCGAGAATCAGAAAAGGTCATAAAAATTAGTAAAATATATTTGATCGAATTTAAATAAATTTGTTAATACAAATATATATATATATATGTGTGTGTGTGTGCGCGCGCGCGGGCGTGTGTGTGTGTGTGTGTAGCGGGCCACTCGTATTCGAGGATACCTCTCTACTAGGGCGGGTTGCTCAAGCGCATCTGTGTTTATTCAACACCCACAAAGCCCACATTTGGGCTCAGCGGGTGCTGAATACTGAGCAAACCGCAGTTACATTTTCTGGGAAATAGCGTGCTATCTAGAGGGATCAGCAATTTGAACAAGGCCAGCATATATATATATATAGTTTGAAGATGTGCAATATGTATGGGATAAAGAGCTCAATATCAGAGATGCAGCGTAACTAAATGTAAATGTAAAAGTGAAAATTGAAGTCAACACTGAGAGGCGACAGGCTGACAAATGCGTGTTGACTTAAATGTTCACTTTTATATGTATATATAAGAACAATGTGATTATATGTTAAACTTTGTTCTGCAGAAGTAGTAAAGTGTCTTACGGTGAACTATTTTATTGGCAACTACTTCTCTAATTATATGTTCATATTTGTTCTATAATAATAGTGAAGGAACCCGTGATATTCCGCTTTACTAAAACTACTTCCGTGATGAGATGTTAAATATTGTCCTACAATAGAGACGTAAACTATTATGACCAAGATTACTGATCACTACATCCCTGATTTTTCAGCATTGTTTTACAATAATAGTGACGTAACATTTGGTGACAGTTTGCTGACGACTACTTCCTTGATTATATGTTAAGCATTGATCTACAATGATAGTGACGTAATCTATGATGTCACAGATTGATTACCATTACTTCACTGATTATATGTTACGCATTGATCTACAATGATAGTGACGTAACCTATGAGGTCACAGTTTTCTAACCACTACTTCCCTGATTATATGTTAAGCATTGTTCTACAATAATAGTGACGTAACATATGATGTCACAGTTTGCTAACCATTACTGCACTGATTATATGTTACGCATTGTTCTACAATAATAGTGACGTAGCCTATGATGTCACAGTGTGATAAACACTGTTTCCATGATTATATGTTAAGCATTGTTCTACAATAATAGTGACGTAACCTTGGATGACATAGTTTGCTAAGCAATACTTTCCTGATTACATGTTAAGATGTGTTCAACAATGATAGTGACGGAACCTTTGATGACACAGTTTGCTAACCTCTACTTCCCTTATTATATGTTAAGCATTGTTCTGCAATAATAGTGACGTAACCTTTGATGACACTGTTTGTTAATCACTACTTCACTGATTAAATGTTAAGCATTGTGCTACAATAATAGTGACTTAACCTTGGATGACTCAGTTTGCTAACCACTACTTCACTGATTATATTTTAACCATTGTACTTCACTAATAGTGACATAACAGTGACGTAAGCCATAATGAACCCATTTACTAACCACTATTCCATAATTAATGTTAACTCAAGTTCTACGTAAATAGTGAATTACACTATGATGACCTAGTTTACAAAGCACTGCCTTCGTGATTATATGTTAAACCTTGTTTCAGGGTATATTAGTGACGTAATCTATGATGACCCACATTACTAACCACTACTTCTATGATTATATTTTATGCATTGTTCTTCACTAATAGTGATTATACCTGTCATCATTCACTTTACTAAACACTATTCCGTGATTATATGATAAGCCTTGTTTTAAAATAATAATGCTGTAAACTATGATGAATCTGTTTTATAACCACTT
This sequence comes from Acanthosepion lycidas, assembly GCA_963932145.1. Taxonomy (NCBI): domain Eukaryota; kingdom Metazoa; phylum Mollusca; class Cephalopoda; order Sepiida; family Sepiidae; genus Acanthosepion; species Acanthosepion lycidas. The sequence goes on along the minus strand of OZ010592.1, from coordinate 8,537,965 downwards.
CTTCCGTGATTATATGTTCAGCCGTGTTCTACAATATTAGTGACGAAACCTATGATGACCCAGTTTATTAACCACAACTTCCGTGATTATCTCTTAAGATTTGTTCTACTATATTATCGTAACCTATTATGACGCAGTTTGCTACGCCCTACTTCAGTGATTATATGTTAAGCATTTTTGGTGTAATCTATGATGACCCATTTTAGTAAACACTACTTCTGTGATTATGTGTTAAGCGTTGTTTTAGAATATTAGTGACGTAACCGATAAAGACCCAGTTTATTAACCACTACTTCCGTGATAATATATTAAGACTTTTTCTACAATATTAGAGACGTAACCTATGCTGACCCAGTTTTCTAAACACAACTTCCTAGATTAGGTGTTAAGCTTGTTCTTGTAACCTATAACCAATTTTATTAAACACTACTTCCGTGATTATATGTTAATCCTTGTTCTACAATATTTGTGACGTCATCTATGATGACCCAGTTTACTATCCTTTACTTCCGTGATTATATGAACATTCTAACATCTAATTTCCTGTTTATTTTATGCATTTTTCTTTAAATAAAAAAATTATACATTATATAGTTATTTCTTGCGGTTGTGTTTATCAATTGTGTGAAGTTCTTAGAAATGTTCAAACGCATTACAATCTAAATTGCTGTTTATTCAGAAGATTGTTTTGCAACTATCTTATAACTGAGAATAGTTGTTATTGCCTTTAAAATCAGCATTCGAAATGATTGAAATAAATATGTTCGTGCACAGGTAGTGAATGTTTAACGATCTTTAATCATTTGGCAGTACTGTTCAGCAGAGTCTTTGAGAAAAACACATACTGGAAGCCCACAAAGTATCGAAATGTCTACACTGGCCAATTCACTATAAGCACTAACCTTCATGCTACGGCAGGTATTCATATTTGACACCTACTCACGCACACACACAAACAGACATATATATATATATATATATATATATATATATATATATATATATTATATATGCATATATATATATATATGCATATATATATATATATGTATATATATATATATATATATATATATATATATATATATATATATATATGCATATATATATATATATATATATATATATATATGCATATATATATATATGTATATATATGCATATATATATATAATAGGAGATAAAAGAGGAGAAAAACGAAACAATCAAATGAAAACAGAAAGACAGAATGGAAAAATAATAACATTCCATTGCGAGAGGAAAGGATAGTGACTGGCTGAGAAGTTGGCTGATTGGATCGATTGTTTAATGGCTGGGAAAGAGGAGTAGCGGTAAGAGTAGAAGAACGAGGTCCCGGGAGCGCGTGTAACCGTCTGACAGTCGACACGTGATTCGTTCACTGTGCACGTGGATCGATTTTTATGAGTAAGTCTGACGGTCAGATCGGCGTCCTTGTCTTCTGTGCGTGTGTGCCTGTGTCCGCGTGTTCGCTTCTTGTGGCAAGTGGCGTAACGTCAACTGCGATTCTCATTATAACAGCGGGGATTAAGTCGAGCGCAAACTTTGGTACAAATTGTTTTCACGACATTACTCGTGACAAAAATCACTACACACCGATATATATATATATATATATATATATATATATATATATATATATATATATATATATACACAAAAGACAAAACGAAACCTTATCTTAGCAAACATGTTTCCTCCTCTGAGTGATTTTATCAATGGAAATGCAATGATTTATTTTGTAATAGGTATTTAGATACAAGAGCAATAATGTTATTGCTTTTTCAAAATCTTTTAATTTATGTACGCTGATAAATATTAATCAGGTTAGCTGAAAAGTCAGGCAAGCTATGGAGTACGTCAAGTGACACAATGCAAACGAAAGTGAGTAAATGATTTTTTATGCTAATTAGTATTTAAATTATTTTAGTTTGGGATTAATTTATGTGTTACATAATTTAAATAATATGAGGTTATGAACTTAAACGTTTTCTTTTAAATTTTTGACATTTTTATAACCATGTATGTTGGCTTGCAAAAACATTAATTCTTTCAGTAAAAACTCCAGGGCGCAGATACATATTTTGACAAGAGTCAATAGTTACACTTTCAAGATCCATGAAAGACTTTGTACTTTTACCCAAGCCAACATATATGAGAATAAACATATGAAAAAATCATAAGAAAAGGGTTACATTCATAACACCAAGTCATTTAAAATATCGACCGTAGTCGGGATGATAGAGTTAATTGCAACAATACATTCCTTACCTGAACAATAAGATACTTCGACAGGGCTAACACATAAATTAATTCCATTTGATAGCATATCGTGAAAGAATGTTATATGAAATATCCATAGTAGTCAACGCTAGTCTAGAGTATTATTTATATATTTATTTTTTAGACTGGCACAGAACATTAAGTGGCGACTTACATCTTTTGTACTTTTGCAATAGATGGTGTCATTTTTACTACTGGCATTACCACAATTTCTGTTAGAATGTTAGCAGAACCAAGTTATTGGTTATTCAAAGACCATTCTATATTGTCTTTGGTTTTATTGATAAATGAAGCGTACTGGAAAAGCCATGCGTGGAAAGGCGACAGAGAACACGGGACATACGGATGGTTATGGTGAGGAGGGTAAGAATAACCAGGATAAAAGGGAGTGCGGATAATCTGTTTTTAATCTCTCACGTGGAAACTGGAAGAGGAAAACAAAAATTATGTTACGCCTATATTCCAAGAGGTGACGATGTTAGCTTTAATTGATAAAAATAATTCAAAACTATGGCTTATTTTGATGTATTTCAACAAGGGTCACACCAGATCATAACGTTTCGGCCTATTACAACCGATGTCCTTCATCAGTCTTCTGTCTTCCTACATTTGTAAATAAATGTAATTTGGGAAAATAACCGAAACGCGTCGTTGTAGAAAACAATCCAAAATGATTATCGCGTTATCTTATCTGAACCTTGTTGGGCATCTTAACAAAAAGTGAGTTCCATCTGAAATGGCCTCGTTCTCTTTATGGTAGTAGAGTAAATAAATGCAATATTGTTAGTAGTCTCGCAGATCATTACTACTGAGTCTGTCTATATTTCTGAGATGAGGTATTATGTACATTATTTACATTATTCGGAACTTTCAGAGGGAAAATTAACAGGAGATAACTGATAGCTGACATCCATCAAACATGGCACGTGGAACTAGAACAGTCTACCCCAGTAATCGAAATTAAGAGTTCAGTTCGACATTCTAACCACCTGAAGAAGGCCGGGGCGTACAACGGCCGAAACGTTGTGATAAACAGATAAAAGATGAGGACAATAGTCCGAATAATGTAAATAATTTACATTACCACTGAGTTGTGAGTTTGATCCTCAAAGGTTTATATATAAATGTGGGTCAAACCTAAGCTACACATAAAATTACATAGGGACTTCGGAGTATAACATATCGCCATTGCTTGATAGATAACAAATGATATCTCCATTTACATAAGTTCTTTAAGTGTTTTACACACCTGTTTTCTCTATCCCTCTTACTTTCAATATATTATTAGAGTTTCAAATTCTCTAAGCCTTCTTTCCACATTATATGTCCCAGAGAGTCCAGCTGTCTCTAATTTTAAGTGTAAGTAATCATTTTGCTTCCATTTTTTTCTAGGACTTCGTCATTTTCCGTCCTTTAGTAAATTTCATCTTTTTACTCGCTCTCCTAAAGCTTGATCCGTCATCCATTCATATGAGCTTGCTACGTAGGGTAAAACGTTGTTTGCCTCTGTCCTCCCTGCCTTCTTTCTGATGTCAAGTACAAGTGTCCTTTTTGTTTCCATTTTCTCTAATAGTATCATCAGCATCCTTCTGTAGAACTACATTTCAGTTGCCTGATGTCTCTTCTTCATCTGCAAAGAGATTCTTCAGCATTCACTTCCATATACTATATAAGAGTTCAGTGCTCTTTTCATTGTTTCTAAAGAAATGTTCCCGATTCTTAATACGTGTTTTGCTTAGCTAATCTGACGTATTCTACTCCGGTTGATTAAATAAGGGGTTCGGTTCGAAATTCCATGAAGGTTATCAGGATTGCCAAACACCTGAAGACAGCCTCAGAACACAACGATCGAAAAGTTGTGTTAATAACAACAACTATGACGACATTAATATGACGGCAAATAGGGATAACGGATGTTTCATTCCAGTGTCCATAACAAATTCTAAAAGAAAAATATTGCAAATACCCGAAGCTATAATCATAAAATCCCAAACAACCATGATTAACTAGCGGTTTTATATTTTATGTAAACGATGGCATCATCACTGTCATCATTATGATTTAAATTTACAACGTTCAAAAGCCATGATAAAAGCAAGGACATCAAAGTTTTTTGAAATTTAAAACTGTAAACTTTCATTTCATCTTCAAACTGACTTTACGTGCGGACGATTTTCCACATGCTGGAATCAAACATCCGTTATCTTGTAATTAAAGCGAGAAGAAATTACTAACATAACCGTTAAAATATATTGCCTATAGCCTTTAATATGACTTGATTAAATCAAAAGCCGATCCCAACTTAGTGTGATTCATAACTGCCCACATGTATTAATTACAAAACTCAAATTAAAAATCAGAGAAATCTAAAGAAAACCCGCTAATAATTATATGTTTGCAGCATTAATTATAGGCTACATAATGGGAAATAAAGACACTGTATTTGAAAAATTAATATAATTCTCTTAGATATTTTGAACCAGGCAGATTCTATATATCCAGAAGTATTAATTTGCAACTGAACTATTAAATAAATAAATTAGTAAAGAGACAATGTGGATAATTAATAGTTAAAATAAATGAATATAAATATATATTAGAATAATACAATAGACCATCCACGGTGTATCACTTACCAGTATATATAAATAGTCGAGCAAAAACACATTACATTTTCACCTGACGATTACATTCACCATGAAACGGACTGTCGCCTGACTTTAATGTTCAGCATGTGAAAGTACGTGCGATACCTTGCCCTCGCCACCGAAACATTTAAGATAACAATGTTTCAGTGGGTAAGGTAGTACTGCTACCCCTGACGCTTCCATCAGCTTTTGCCACCGGACAATGCATTGTTTTTGTATACATGTCAGTCTCTTGTGACATATATATATATATATATATATATATATATATATATATATATATATATATATATACCCAAGCATATGATTGGTGTATACGGAGTAAATTCCAATAACCAAAAATTACTATTCTTAAAAGGATGCTCAATACAGAGTTGAGCGAATATAATTAAAAATTATAACATAAATATGTTATAAAATCACTACAAAAATAAAAAAATAGCCATATATGATAAAAATAGCCATGATAAGACACCAGAGGTGTTGAAACACAATGGCTATTCTTGTAGTGACTTTATAATATATTTATGTTATAATTTTTAAATAAATAATTTCATATATATATATATATATATATATATATATATATATATATATATATATATATATATATAAACACACACGCTGGTTTATTTCGTATAGAGAAAAACGTTAAAATTCCCTACCTTTCTGGCGTGGTATGATGGCCTAAGGTAAGTTATCTGACTGACGTCAAACCAATCGGGTATCGATCCTGGCTTGAAGCAATCGGACGTCTAGACACACTGATCAGCTGTGATACAGCGAAACGGTCTGTCTGTGGTTGACTATATATATATATATATATATATATATATATATATATATATATATATGTATGTATATATGTAAATTTTAAAATCAACTATCAAACCACACCTAACGTATAAAATGGCCAAGATGTAACTAATACATGGAGGAATTTCTTGCTATTTTCGCAAATGCTGGGTATTCTTCTTCTGAGAGTAAAATAGATAATGCTCCAATTAGCAAATGATGATGAAGGCAATGAATACGATGATTTCCCTGAAGTTGGTGATATTTGTCCCGTCTGACGTCCCTCATTGCCAATGCTAGTTTTTAATAAAGCAAAAGGTGCCTACGAGAAAAAGAATACAAACATACTCCATTTCACATACAGTGTCTTTATTTCACATTATTTGACCATGTTTCAAGTTTAGCCTGCATTAAGTTAAATCATAGTTTAGTGTTTTGAAAGATAAAACTCTGCCTTTCATCGGAATGTTTCAAATACTTTTTGACTGCAAAAAGGCTTCATTAAATTGGTATCTGACATAAAACTAAAGAAAATCAACTTTCTTTAATGCATCTTCCTTCAGGGTGTAGACGGTCATATCCACAGATGCTTTTTCTTTATTTTCTGTGAATTGCCACCACACATCCTGCAAATGTAGAATGGGTTCCACGGTTTTGAAACTCGCATTTTTCCATTAAAAGTCAATTTCTTTTCATCAAAGAATCTGTTTTTAAATTCATACCCTTTGTATTTGTTGTAATGGAATGATGAAAACAATCCGAATATATGACGAATCAGGAAAATATTATAAACCACTGAACTTTCGACTGTAAATAAAGGACAAAGTAGAAATGGGAAGAGCATGTAGCGGAAATAAAAAAAAGACGGAAACAGTAATTGTAAACTGTTTCAATTCTGAAATATCGTATCTTTTATTAGTTTTAAATCTTTTTTTTAAACTTTCTATGTTGAAAATCCACCTGACCATTGATAAATGCTATGTCTATGTCATTGAAATAATTTTTATTTTCTTTCTGTGTTGATGCCAAAACTAGTAAAAAAGATTTTATCTTTACCATTTGCTTTAGAATATCTTATTTTCATTGAAGAATGTGGAAGAATATGTCCTCTAAAAGTCTGTGTCAAAAATATATGTACCAACAATGACTGGGAAAATACGGAATTTTTAATAATTTAAAATAGTGCAAGTTATCCCGAGCGAGAATTTGATCCTGTCTATTCGATTTCGTCTTGCACACTAACAACTGCTCCAGTATTTTACACTTGCTCTCCCATTTACAAGAGTAAAAGGTCAGCTATTTATGCTGCTGGATTACTCCACTATTCTGCCAAAGCACTTCTGCTGAATGGCATTGTCAAATCATTTCATAAGAAAGGGGCGTAAAAGATTCATTCTTTTTTTTTATCTTTACGCATAGGCTGTCTTGGAAATAGTATGTGTCTTTTACCCTCTGAGGTACCTTTTAAACCCGAGCAAAGCTCATGAATAGTACGTAGTATATGCTACATGTTAAAACATTACCGGGATTGGTGCTATAAAATGAAGACTACAACACATGTCAATTCACTATTTAATCTGCTTCAAATGCTTCCTAGAGATGTCACAAACTTTATCCAGCATCATTTCCATTAATGGAAGCATTCCTGTAATTTCCTTTTATAGATAGCGATCAGCTGCCTCATCACATTCTCTTGGGTTCCCTCGGCGTATTGGGATCATGTTCCTTTCAAGTGGGATTAGATTTTCATAAAAAAAAGAAACAATAGCCAGGAGATAAATCTGGAGAATATTGTGTTTGTTAAACCTAGGGAATATTGTGCTGTGTCAAAAACTGCTGCGCAATCCATGGCCACTGATATAACCTCTGCGATGTGGTGAGACCACACTCTACACACTCTTCTTCTAAGCTCTGCTATAAACGATGGATGCAAGACAGGATGTTATAACTTAATGCGCCTATCCAACAGAGTTCAAAGTCAATCTTTGCCAAGCGGCTTCACTCTGCGTACATTAGCTCCGTTACTATTGCAACAATCATGATACGTTTTGATCAGATTTCATACAATATCCTAAGTTTGATTCACTACACAAAGGCATATCTAACAATTCTACCAAACCAGCAAGAACTTTTCCTAAATTGTAAGTCGCTAAAAGACATTCGTCGGAACGTTACACACAGGTACCTACGACAAAGGGCATCTCTATATACACACCTTCAGTTATCTCTTTTGTTTTCTTCTCATTGAGCTTTACTCAGACAATAAAATATTACTAATTGCGTGTAACTGCATAGTGATTTATACTATCTTCTTTGAAGAATCTCCATTGCGTCTACTAATTATTTTCAACAATTCCTCTCGCAAGCCGTTCACAAATACTTCAGATCTTTATCAATGTAGTTGTCAAAGTTATCATTTGAATACTTTCCAGTTTGTTTGTTTTTTTTTTTTGTTTTTTTTTTGCAACTTAATGCAAGACAAGGAAAAAAAATAATTTGACAATACTTGTGGTTGCTTGTGATCATTTGAATATAGATAAAAGTAAAGAAAGGCGATCAGATAGATTCTTGTGATGTGGGTAATGGGTAATCTTTCATCTTTCATCTTTCAAAAAAAAAAATATATATATATATATATATATATAGAACAAAAAAAAAAATAACATCCGAACACAGGACTTAAAAAACTGTTTCGTCTAATGTTAAGTACTTTCCTCCAGTTCGGTTTCTTTCAAAGAATTTCTTCGACCATATATGCTTGCTTGCCAAAAGAAAATCGACCAGTTAATACATCAAAGGTGATGGATAGATAGCTAGATGGATATTGTTTGTTCGACTCTATATACACGTGACTGCATATATATTTATTCTTGCAAACATATATGCATCCGTACATGTGTGTATGTATGTACATATACATATATATATATATATATATATATGTGTGTGTGTATGTGTTTGAGAGAAAGAGAAAGAGAGAGAGAGAGAAAGAGAGAGAGAGAGTGAAAACGTCGTTTAATCCGGTATGCTAATGTGAACATCACAGCCATGTAAAGTTTTCTTCTCTCGTTCCGAATTTTATCTAAAGCCATATCGGCTTAGTTTTGTAATCGAAATGGTATTAAGTAATAACAATAAATAATAATGAATTTTATTTACTTTTTTAATCCGACTCATTTTATTAATTCAAACATTATTTTTAGTCTCGACCCGGATTTGAGAAGAACGCCCCGATTTTTTGTTTTTGTTGTTTTTTAAATAGTATTTTTTTTTTTCGTCTAGAGGTCTGCGCATCCGAGAAAAATTTATAAAGAGAATTTTCCTCTCATCCAGGATTCGAACCTGCGTCCTATATCGTAAGAAAAACCACAGTCGGAGCGTTTCACATCTCTATCTATAAAAGGTAGGATATGTGTGTGTGTGTGTGTGTGTGTGTGTGTGTGTGTGTGTGTGTGTGTGTGTGTGTGTGTGTGTGTGTGTGTGTGTGTGTGTGTGTAAAGAATGCACGGCCGCAATTTTCGACGGATTTACATGCACATGCTCCAAGTTAGCCGGAAGGCCAAATCTGACTTTGCATTTCCCAACTCCCAACGATAGTGGAAATAATCGATATTTTCATGCTTCTACGGCAGTTTTCATGTAGTTTGCGGCGATTTTGTACTGGCCAGAGTGAGAGCCAATAGCTGGCTGCCACGAATAGACAGGAAGATTCTATTGGCCAGCGTGAGAGCCAACAGCTGACTGACACGAATGTTAACTAGCATGCTAGCATGCAAAAAATATCGATAGCAGCATTCGTCACAAGTGGAAAAATTTAAATCTGCATGGCACTTTACTGCATTTGGCTCATTCGCTTGCTTAAACTCAACGCTGATTCTGATTATGCAGAACTGGATTAGGTGTGAAAAAGTATTCTTTTTTCATTCGGTTTTTCCAGTTAGGAGTCCTTTTTTAAAGTTGATCGTTTTGTGTTCATTTTCTTTAGTTCTTTTTTTCGTAACAGATTTAATATTTAGTATAGAGCTTAGAAAAAATTCGCAGTGTGAGATAGGCAAGAAGTAAGGCATGTAGCAACATCAACACGGCAAAGGGCACTCCTTTAAAGGCAGGGAAGGGCAAAAATATTTTAAGTGAAGTGATCGCGATTGCTGTATGAGTCGTACGATTTTTGGATCAAGCACGGGCAACGCCGGGCCATGCTGCTAGTCATATATATATATATATATATATATAAAATGACATTTTTTAGACATTCTTTTTATAGATATAAATATTTAAGTAAATGCTCTGTTTATAATAAACATTATTAAACAACATTTACCGACCTGAATGTCCGAGAAATTTTCATAGAAAATATTCGACTTCCAGCAGGAATCGAACCTGTATCCTATACGGAATCGTCATATAGCCTGACGTGCCTTTAACCGATTGGGCCACAGAGGAGCATTCGGTTAGCAAGGTCGATTTTACTGTCTTTAAACTACAATCGATATGAATTTACGTGACAGAATCATGGAATCAAGTTATAACGTTCTGGCTATCTTCCGTTGTATATAGCAGTGCTTGGATGGAAAGTGTGTAGATTGTCCCGTCACACTATAGAGGTTCCATCAGTGATCATGGAGTTTACAGCAGTTTTTGGTTTAATACAACATTCCCTTGGTCTGACAATCAGGTCACGCCACTTGCAAGATTTTATTCTTCAAAAATCAAATCCTCTTGAAAAGAACAAGATTTCATAACATCAAGGAAACCCAAGATAATGCGGCGAAGAAGCTGCTTGCTATTCAAAAAAAGTACTACCAAGAATGCTTCCATCAAGGGAAAAGACGCTGGAATAACTGTATGGATTCAGAAGGGTATTACTTCGAAGGAGATTAAATACCAAACTGATATTTGCTGTAGTTATTTCATATATGTATATAGAATCGTGTCCAAACGTAAACAAAAAAGGATTTTTAGAATGGATTTTTATTAATCCGGCAGATTTATATAACCTTAAACGTTATTTTTAGAGGATATTCGTAAAATCTTCGAGAGATTCTTTGGCGGGAAGAATTTCGCTTGAAAAGCATGAAATTGACACTGGTTGAATGTCAGTACCTTCGTGGCCAAGCGATAAGGTTCACCTGGATAAACGGTGGCTCCAACTGATATTAACGCACAGATGGATATATCGATATAAATGTAAATATATATCGATAAAATCTAGGCAGGGTAGATAGATAGCTGCATAATGGACAGACTTAGATAGATAGATAGATAGATAGATAGATAGATAGATAGATAGATAGATGATAGATGTTGAATGAATATAAAGTGGTTGAAAGTTATGTAGATATATTGATCAACTCCTATCAATTATGAATATTGATCACATGCATTCTGCCTATACCTTCGTAGACCTTGGAAAAGCTCAAACCAACTGCATCAAAGCCAAAATAATCAAACATGGTGAGAACATGTACGCTGAATAACGTTCCTACACTAAATCTTTTACAAACTCAGCACTGGCCATAGACCCTGTGGCTGCCCTTTGCGTCGCTGTTATGATCAACTGAATCAGACTATAAAAAAAGAGTAATATCAGTCTGGAAACCTGGGAGGAACTAGAGACAAATCGTCCATTTTGAGCTCAAAATACTTTACTCAAAGTTTTTTTTTTTTTGTTTTTTTTTTTGGAACAAGATAAAAACGTAAAGGACAAACGGCGAGCACAAAAGGCTTGACAAATCCAGCCAAGACCTTTACAACGATCACATGTAATCTACGTGAACGAATGATCTATACATCGATCAGTCTTGTCAGCCACCAAAAGCATAGAGATGTGAATTGAGAATGGATGACGTGAAGGATATTTTCGAAAACTTGTAATGGCCGATGATTGATCAAAAAAATGATTTCAATTGTTCACTATAACTTTCGCATTCATCAATTTGTCAAGATTGCAGTTATTCTTCCAAACGAATTTCTTTTGGAGCTTACCAAACACACAGAAGAATATATCCTCAGCAGAATTAATTTAAATGGAGCTGTTGAAGATTGTTTTGAATCTAGGTGTGATTATGTTCATTTTGCATTATTGTGATTAATCAATCTTCATATACACTGATTACGAAGGCGTGTTAAAAATCTCATAGGCTGACGATCAAGGAGTTTATGCTAGAACTTTCAAATCTTTTATGTGTTAATTTCAATTCTTGTTATTTATAACTGCATTGTTTCTTTCCGGGTAAACTGACATCTGACTTCAAAAAATACTTCAAAAGTAACTAGTAGCGATTGAAAATGGACAAAAACGGACACTCATGCTGACATGGTTGCTATATTAGTGGATGACGCTCCAGCCTATCAACAATGCAAAAGTGGGGAGGGGAATTTAGGAGGGGAAGAGAGAGTATTGAAGAAAACCCATGCTCCGAAGATGCAGTAACTGCCGCCAATGAGGAAAGTATTCATTGTATTCACCACATGGTGATAGATGACAGTTGATTGGCTATAAATCAAATAGCGTATGCTATTAGCATATCCATTGAGAGAGTTGAGAATATTCTACAAAATGAACTGAGCATGACGAAGGTTTCTGATCGTTGGGTGCCACGTCTTCTGACACCTGACAAAAAGGTCACCAAGCTGATCACAGAAAAATCTGACAATATTACTAATGCCAATGGGTAATGTAAAATCGGAAATACATCAACAGCCAGAGAAATGATAATGTTTTCACTGCCTTTGTTACCATCTACGAATTATATCCAAACATTGTCGAATTCACTGCCAAAGTAAGAAACTCCCGAGTATCGTTTATTTCAAGAATTTTTCAGGTGAGAAAACCTAAACAGAGAAAACATGCAACAGATGGAGTATCAATTAATTTTCTTGAGTAATTTTCCACCTAATACAAGGCGAAAGAGCCATTCAAGGTAGAGAATTGCTGAATGAGTTTGTTGCATGATAATTAGAGGAAGAAATTAACAATACAATGAATGTGGATGTGTAGGAAGGATAATTGTTCACCCTAGACGTGATGTGATTAAGATTGTAGTGATCAGGGAAGCATCCAAGCGGGAGTCTGTTCTACAAAGCAGCGGATCTTGGGAAAAATCCGTGACATGGTAGATTTTCACTGTGAAAATCAGAACTGGTCGAACGAGGGAATGACGTCGGAACATTTGTCATGGAAATAGATCAGAAATAGAAAAGTGAAGATGATTCAAATCTAAATTCCATTTTTGAGCTCTATTTACATTATTCAAACTAATGTCCTCATCTTTGTCACCATATCTATTGCAACGTTTCGGCCGTTGTACGCTCCGGCCTTCTTCAGGTGGTTAGAATGTCGAACTGAACCCTTTATTTCGCTCACTGGGGTTGACTGTTCTAGTTTCACAGAACTTACAGGAGATAACTGATAAGTGACATCCATTAAACATGGCATGTGAAACTAGAACATTCTACCCCAGTGAGCGAAATAAAGGGTTTAGTTCGACATTGCAACCACCTGAAGAAGGCCGGAGCGTACAAAGATGAGGACAATAGTCCGAATAATATAAATAATGTACATAATATCTCATCTCAGAAATATAGACAGATACTGAAAGGCCGAAACTTTGTAATAAATATGGCGACAAAGATGAGGACAATAGTCCGAATAATGTAAATAGTGTACATAATACCTCATCTCAGAAATTTAGACAGATATTGAAGGGCCAAAACGTTGTGATAAATATGGAGACAAAGATGAGGACAATAGTCCGAATAATGTAAATAGTGTACATAATACCTTATCTCAGAAATATAGACAGATACTGAAGGGCCGAAACGTTGTAATAAATATGGCGACAAAGATGAGGACAATAGTTCGAATAATGTAAATGGTGTACATAAGACATCTCAGAAATATTGACAGATACTTTTGAACTCTTTGTAAAAATCATGAAACCAATCTTCTTACAAAATGAAGATATTGTGAAATATGTATGGAATAATAAAAACTGGAGCGTTTGAAAACCCTTTTATTTTACTTTGGTTAATTTTATTCGTTTTTTTTTTTTCTTCTTTTTTAACTGCGCATGTGCAGCACCGTTCCTGAATATGAAAAATATTAGTAAACGTGTACGACAAACAAGTATGCATTGATATTATTATAACATCGCTTATTTTGTTCACACACAAAGAAATTACCCGAGATTTTCCATTTATTTCAGGCGAAAATTTCAAAGACCTGTTTATAATCTGCGGAACATTGTCTCTATGCCTCTTGTTTGAGTAAATAGCAAGTCAGAAAGCGTTTGTGTCAAGTCACTAGCTTCAAGCAATAAAACTTACTTCCGGCTTCAGTTACGTATGCATCCTCATGAATTATTTACTTTCCGTGGATATCTCAGATTTTTCGAGCATAAAATTCCCCTTTCTAACGACAGTTCGTTGATGTAATCGTTGTTTCAATAGAACAAGTAATCCGACTTTATGAATATTCATTCCTCTGTGAGTTGGACAAAAGTGGCTGTTTTCCTGTTGTGAACTCATTTTGCAACGAAATATAAATGACTACTTTCGCTAAGGGTTGTTTTATTGAGTGGCTCATTCTGATCCCCCGAGCAAAAACAGTACATTATGGTAAGACCGCACTGAAAGGGCTCATCTTCCATATGGAAACTTGTTGACGCTGATAGGACTGATGCCTACATTTTGATTAAAATATAAAACCAGGATTATACCTAATTTTTAACATTAGAGTAAACTTACCTATCTTCTTTATTAAAACATGCACGTGTGGTGTATTAGATAAGCGACCTGCAGTGAGAATTCGTAGAGCCGAGTTTGTTATATTCACTTACGCTCGAATACCCTTTCGAGAGGTGTGAATCCATCTCCTCTCCTCCCAGTTATTAGTTAAATATGGAGAAATTGTTTCTTGAAAAATCATTATTATGTACAAAGAATTGGTAATTCAGTATTCGCTCATAAAAAAAAGAATTATTCCTACAATCCATAATCCATTTTGGGTTTAAATAAACAATAAAGGGTTGATAAACCGTAGAAAATAAAGCAATCAATCCCTTTTTTTAATCTTGTGTGAACAGGAAATATGTCTGTCTTTTCCTTTTACTTTAGACTGGACATATATTCACCAAAATGTCTTTCTTTTGAATCAAATGTAAACTTAAATTTTGCTTCGAGTAAAGAAGTACCTATGTCTATGTTTTTTTTTTTACTCTACTGTAAACCGGATTTATATCGATCTTTTTCGCTCTTTGCAAATTACATAAAACTCGAATTTGCTGTTCGCTAAATTTGAAATGATTGATTTAGCCTTTAAAGAAAAAAACAAACTTGAGTTAAATATTTAAGTAATTTCAACACATTTTATTAAAGTTATTGGATTTATTAAAACGACTGCAGTCTGAAGTTATGAGCACATTTATTTCAATAACAAGGTAATAAAATCATCAACAATTGATCAACATCTATAATAGAACAATTAAAAACATGTACGATAAGTCTTTGAAGCATTTCCATAGAAACCCTTCTTTTCAATAACAGCCTTCGGTCTATTATTCCTTGTTAAATTTTTACTTCAGCAGATCCATTTTGGAGGTTTTAATTGGTTCCCATAGGTATGCTTTGTTGTCATATTTTTTGCCACCTTCATATAATTTCATCATAACAATTGACTGTAGATTTTCGATAGGATTCAGATCCAAACTTGATTGTAGTCATTTCATTATCTTCTTTTATGTAAACATTTTACGCTAAAAATTTAACAGGTAACCTGAGATGCATATGGACCATTGTCATGCATAATACACACTTCGCATTAAAACAGTGAGGGTGAGACTTGTACCGTTCAACGAAAGTCTTGTCCATAAAATCGTAATAGATAGCACTATTTCGAATGGTTCAATAATGTTATGTTCGATAATTCCAACGTATATTATCACATTGCCGAATTCTTACAACTTTCTTATGGTCACAGGCACATCTGCATCAGATAAAATCCATCCGTTGTCGTACCCATAAAGTCAATCGAGTATCACACGAGTTTATCCCTTCACAATTATTTTAGAAAAGTTTAATTTTGATGCAGATTTTGATCCAATTTTGAAGTTTTAAAATATCTGTTTTACTGAGACGAGTTTGCTTCGGAGAGAGATTTCTTGAAAAATCCCAATTCTGCGAAGTATTCTACACTTTTTGTCCTTCTTGACGGCCCTCAATTCCAGCCTGTTGAAAGATCTGAGCACTGGTTAAAAGTTGCTGTGTAACTATAAATCACTTTAATTTAGGTTTCCCTTGTAGAAATCTTTCTTAAGGCCAGGTCCGTTGCTTCTAGTTTACAACATATATTTCAAACATTCTTCTTTATTGCTCGATGGCCATTTCTAAACTACTTTGATATCTCCAATGTAGACATTTTCTAACACGAGAACTTTTTTTCAGTATTACACGTGTTATAACATATATTATGGGAAAATAGCTTACTTATTAGATTTTACCATTCTGACAAATCGACCATATATATATATATATATATATATATATATATATATATATATATATATATGTATGTGTATAAATTTAAAAGGAAAACAGACCACTTTAAGGTACCATTAGCAATTTATGTAAATTTACAGAAATTGCTAAAACCCAATTACAGCCTCTTTCTCTTTACTTCCCTCTCTCCTTTCATTTCCTTTTTCTTTTCTCCCTTCTCCCCTCCCATTTCAATATATCACTTCCGTTAAGTTAACCATCTAAATAGGTCATGGTCTGGTCACTCCTCCTCCCCCAATACAAAGTATGCCTGAGAGAGATATGAAATTAATCCCTCCTTATACTCTACCATGTCTCTTTAACTACTCCTTTTACACTCTCTGTTAAATTACAAAAACTTACACTACCCATCAATTTTAATTTCATTTTTCATTTCCTTTCATTTTTGGAAGTGCTATCTGATGATCCGGCGTCCTTTAAAAGGGCTACGGTGAAATAAATTATTATAATGATACCTTAAAGTGGTCTGTTTTTCTTTTAAATATTAGATCTGGATTTACATTGAGCTCTCAGGATTTCATCCTCCTTGGGATTAACCAGACGGATTACCAATTTCTTCATATATATATATATATATATATATATATATATATATATATATATATATATATATATATATATATATAAATTCTTCACTTTCATATCTTTGCTTGGCCCAGCTCGTGAGGAGCGACTACGTGTGAAAAGAAAACGTGGCTCTTGGGGCTGCAGTTTCGTATACTTGGGGGAGTATCAACACGGAACTGAGTGAGTGGAATCGCTATATCAAGTCTAGCCAGTTGCGTACAGTTGGTACGACGCTTGCGTTGTATAGAAACGGTCCGGGTTCGATTCTAAGTAGGGGATGCGCACCACTGATGAGTCCTAAATAGGACGAAACGGCCGTCGATTGTTTTCTGCATACTGTTGAAGATATTATGGACTCGGTGAATTACTCTATATGATTACTCTAAATTACACCCAAATTTCTTCACTGACATATATATATATATATATATATATATATATATATATATATATATATATATATATATATTAGATTTAGATATATATATTAAATATATATATATATATATATATATATATATATATATATAGAGAGAGAGAGAGAGAAGTAATATTAGTGGTCAATATATATATATATATATATATATATATATATATATATATATATATATATATATATATATATATAAATTCTCAAGAGGATAGAATCCAGGTAGAACTCAATGTAAAAATATAAGTTAAAAGGCTCAGACACTAATATTCCATGGTTATAAATTATTACATTAGAATCGTAACCAGGATCCAATTCATCAGAGCTACAAATTCAAAAATTGAAAAAAAAAATTGAATGTGTAGGTCTGCTGAATTGGGTCGTGATTACGATTACAATATAATAAATTATAACCATGGACATTTTGTGTTTGAGCATTTATATTATACACACACACACACACACACACACACACACACACACACACACACACACACACACATATATATATATATATATATATATATATATACTCACTTGTAACCTTTCACATTAACCTTTTTGCACGTATATTTCCTATCTCTTTTTAATAATAATTTTGTATTTTAATCGTGGTTCTTTTTGTTATCCTTATATTTTCTCGCAGTGCAAATTGTTCTCTTGGTCAATTAATATTTACCATTGACGCGAAACATTGATAGATATTGATAGAACTGCACACAATTAGTCCATCACATAATTAATATTCGAAACCGGAGTTATACTGAATATTTTTACAAAAATTTTAAGAATAAACGGTATGAGATCATCTCATAAGTAATATCCGAAATCTTATTGTGATAATTTGAATTTGGTATGGGTAAAATAGCAAGGCAGACTGGGTGGCAATCAGCTTAAGAGGGGGAAACTCTGAATTCAAATTGGACTGCGCTATCCTAAATGTGTGCATATATCTGTCTGGAGAACGCTTATAAATCCAAATTCCCACTGAAACTTTTACTATAAATTTCCATATCCGAATGAATACGACCACTGTTAGGCTTGGTCAGTTTTCGTTGTGATGCGACGTGTTCATTTGATGGTGCCGGTTTAAACGACAGGGTGAATGCCGCAACAGGTACAGATAATTATATTTTTACTGTTGTAAAATGCGAAAATAATACCAATTTAGGCGATCAGGTCATTCTATATGTAATGTTTCAAATCTTATAGCAAATCACTGAATGATATATTTTCTACTCACCCATCACAATGGTTTTTCGGTGTCCTTCCAGCCTTACCTTTAGGGAGCGATTTTTTTTAACCTTACATTTTTTGCCACAACTGCAAGAAATTGTGTACGCGCAGTTCTTGGTCATGTTCCTCCATGTGTTAGGCTTTACTCGGAAAAGATTTCTTCACAGAGTGGAGCTGCTTTTGAATATTGTCCTGATGTTGAAATGGAATACAGATCTTTTGAATTTTTTTTCCGATAAGCTCTTGAATGTTAATAAAACCTAAATAGATGAAAGGGAACTGTTATATATTTCATTGTTCTTGAGAAATGACGACAAAATAATGAACTCAACTTATTAGAATATTTATCAACAATCTAATAAATATATGCTGTTTAATATTTTTGTTGCAAATTCTAAAAACAAAAAAATGTAAAAGTTCATTTTCATCATGTTTAGGCTTTATTACAATTCTAATCATCGCGTTTTAAAATAATAAAAATTGCCAACTACTGAAAATTGTTAAGATAATAGCGGTGTCAAAGGAAAATCCGTCCTTTTGATACTACGTTTTTGGGTTTGCCATTATAACAGGTAATACTATAAGTGATATATGAAATCTTACAGTAGAGGGTTCAGTTTAAAATTAACGCAATTGTAAAAAGCCTAAATAGCAACAATACAGGTTAAAAGGTCATCTAATATGTAATGCTTGAAAACGGATAGTGACTGACAGAATATTTTCGCTATTTCGAACTTTTAGTATTATTTAGACTATGTTATCCGTGATTTAGATTAATTTTCAAAGAAGCTGATAGACAATTGCACGGTAGAACAGTATTTCATGTATTAAAACCCGTTTTCTACACGTAATTAAAAAAAAGATGCTCAAAAATCCAAGTTGCGTCCTGAGACCCCAAAACTGAAAGCCGTAAGATTAATTTTATTAAAATTATAAGTATAGACGAGGCCAGAGGATTTAGATAATCTAGCCTAGGAGCTAGAGTCGCGGACAAATGAAAAACAAGTACTTTGAAGACTATACAATCCTATCACTGCTGTTATGCTTGTTCTCCCGGTTTCTTAGAAAAATCGATACCACTCCATTTTGTCAGCAGCAGCAGCAGCCGCAGCAGAAAATGGTACTTGGATGAATATTTCAACTGAATCCGCCTCATCGTTTCCACCATTACTGACAACAATTTCTCGCCTTTTTTTTTTTACTTGTGTATTTAACTAGTCGTGGAACTACTAAACAGGTTTTTTTTAAGTGATATGTAAATATATCTGCTGTGGACGCTTACGTTTGACTTTTGATTACGTCTAGCTTACAGAGATCTCCAAACAGGTAACAACACCGGAGGAAAAAGAAGTCTGTGAAAACTGTTCAAATTCCGGTGGAGTTGGTTTATATTGACTTAGCACTAATGCCCTTGGGGAAAGAATAAACGCATTATTCCACATAAATCGGAAATGATTACTAGTACCATGTACAAGTTACTGAATGTTATAGTAGGAACTAACTGGCACAGCCAAGTGATTTAATTTCCTCGAGAGAAAAAAAGTCTTACGGCCATAACACGTTGAAACACAGATTGCCAGACGATCACCAAATTTAAGCAACGTCGAGCCTAGTCACACGGGTGACCGCTTGGAAATACCAAGTGCTGTAAACTGGAAAGTGCGGGTGGTGTAATGGATAATGGTTACAAATTATTAATTGAAGAGCCGAGTTCCAATTTCTGTTTGGTGTATTATATTCAGTTACACGCAACTAACCTTGAGAATCCGCTTCTTCTCCCACATATATGGGCTAAATAGGAAGACGTGTGTCAGTAAACCAATATTATCTACCACCACCGAATTCTTACAATATAAATATATTTTCTGTCTTTAAATAACTTGGGAACATTGAGTAGAAAAAAAGGGATAAAATATCGCTATCTCTCTCTCTCTCTCTCTCTCTCTATATATATATATATATATATATATATATATATATATAGAGAGAGAGAGAGAGAGAGAGAGAGAGAGAGAAAAAGAGATTGCTTAGGGTGAAAAGCTTATATATATATATATATATATATATATATATATATATATATTTAAGCTTTTCACCCCAAGCATGGCGGGAGTGACACTAGCACGCAAGCTGTTACAGCAAGTGTGGGGGGGGGCAAATGTAAAGAGGTGTGATAGAGGAAAAGATGTAGAGAAGGACGGGGAATAGATCAAGTCATCGAAAGATGTCGATTGATATTGCATTTGAATAGTTGGGGATTATAGTTACCAAGGAAGCAAGTAAAATGAAGAGTGTTCCACAGACAGGAAGTGCGAGACATAAAACTATTGACGTAGAAGAGACGGTTGCATTTAACCGTTTCGACAGCGAAAAGGTGAGACCGAGATGCCAACCTAGTAGCACGTTTAAATTCATGCCGTTTGGGAACTAGTGAAAGTAGCTCGTCGGAGCAGTTACCATGAAAGTATTTGTAGAAAAGGCCGAGGGAGGCAACGGCACGTCTGTGAGAGGGCGACTGTAAACGAGATGCCGGATCAGGGCCAACCACGTTGCATATCCGTCTCTGGATTTTGTTGAGGACCTTAAGACTAACGGCTGGGATACCAGACCATATATGACAGCAGCAGTATTCCATGCAAGAGCGAATGGTTGATTTATAGATTTGAAGCACGACACAGAGAATCAACTTTCCTTTAACAATTTTAAATTGACTGACTATATATATATATATATATATATATATATATATATATATATAAAGTTATCATCTGATAAAGATTTTTGGTTGAACTGAATATGAATTCTGACAATGTCCTTTACATTAACTTCCATATTCATGAACATGAACAGTTTATTTCTGCACCCACATATGGATTAAATATCAAGATAGAGATGAGCTATTTAGCCGTAGTATAAGGATTACGCTGAGTTCAAAATGGTGGCGAAGTCATTGCTAACCATTCTACGATCTTATCCATCACATATAAAATACTAAATACACAAGCATGATTTCAGAAATAAATTCCAATATAAAATTCCAAAACTAGTTTGCCAAATGAAAGAACGTAGCAAGTATTAAAAAGAAAGTTCAAATTATCTGAAAAATTGACTTGGCTTGGGAGAAATTGTAAAATTCTAACCGACATAGTTTCCAAGTCGGTCTCTTCTACCTTTTATCGGACAAATTACGTGTTGTTTTTGCTAGCCGTTCAGTGTTTCCTTCTTTTACCAAAAACCGTGTGTCTTATCTTAGTAAGAGTTCATTAATCTACAAATTCAAGTGTCAGTGCGAACCTGATTACATAGGACGGACGAGTCTTAGACCGGAAATAAGATTGAACCAACACGTTCCAAAGTCCGTGAGATTACATTCAAGTAATCATACGTGTGCATCACAGTCTGTACACGAGTCGGCAATTGAACAGCACCTACTAAAGAATGTGAGACAGATTCATTCTCTGTTTTGCACCATTTACAAATATTAGAAGCCGTTTGTCTCAAACTGCAGCGGCCATCTCTTCGCAAGCAAAAGAAAAACTTTATGCGGTCCCTTTAATTATTTGGAAGTAGGTGAGCAAATCTTTTTCTATTTTACGCTCTTTTTTGGTTCATTTACAATTTGTCGATCAATTTATACATTTATTTAAATCGTAAATAGTTTTAGATTTGTTCCAACTTTATCTCCAATTTCCGCATATCTGTAGATCACATCCATCAGGTTAATTCTACCAACGATCGGTCCCTGTGTTGGTGGAACCTAGCCCCCTAAAAGGAAAGAAATAAAAACAATGAGCACAAAATTGTATTTATTTAAGTCGATCTATGTATTCTGTGGTCTCGAAACGTTATTCATATATATACATACATATATATATATATATATATATATATATATATATATATATATATATATAGAGAGAGAGAGAGAGAGAGAGAGAGAAAGAGAGAGAGAGATGAAAAGGCTGAGATAGATAGATAGATAGATAGAAGAAAATGATATAGACCAATCAATTCTAAGATAGATAGATAGATAGATAGATAGATAGATAGATATTAGACAAGTGCCAACAAGATTTTTATTGCTGTTCTAATTTTTCCCAGAAAAGTATTGCTTTTAATATTTTTTCCTCAAAAAAGTATTCCATGTAATATTTTTTCTTCAAAAAATTATTGTTGGCATTAAAATCTATTTTTACACTTTCATAGTGTTTTATACCGCAGTTTGAGGGTTTAACTATTTGCCCAGAGTTGGAACCCTAACATGTGCTGCGGACTATTGTCCTCATCTTTGTCGCCATATTTATTACAACGTTTCGGCTGTTGTACGCTCCGGCTTTCTTCAGTTTCTGTCTATATTTCTGAGATGAGGTATTATGTACTCTATTTACATTATTCGAGCTAATGTCCTCATCTTTGTCGCCAGATTTATTATAACGTTTCGGCCGTTGTACGCTCCGGCCTTCTTCAGGTGGTTGGAATGTTGAACTGAACCCTTTATTTCGCTCACTGGGGTTGACTGTTCTAGTTCCCCTTGCCATGTCTAATAGATGTCAGTTTTCAGTTATCTCCTGTTAATTCCCCCCCTCTCCAAATTCTCCAAAGAGTGTGAGTTCAATACTTGGTTAATGCAGGGGAGAACTTGGAGACGGAATTAATCAAGAGATAACTGATAACAGATTTTAGATATGGTAAGTGGAACTAGAACAGTCTACCCCAGTGAGTGAAATAAACTAATTGAAGAAGGCCGCAGCGTAAAACGGCCGAAACGTTGTAATAAATATGGCGACAAAGATGAGGACAATAGTCCGAATAATGTAAATAGTGTACATAATACCTCATCTCAGAAATATAGACAGATACTGAAAGGCCGAAACGTTGTAATGAATATGGCGACAAAGATGAGGACAATAGCCCGAATAATGTAAATAGTGTACATAATACCTCATCTCAGAAATATAGACAGATACTGAAAGGCCGAAACGTTGTAATAAATATGGCGACAAGATGAGGACAATAGTCAGTATAATGTAAATAGTGGACATAATACCTCATCTCAGAAATATAAACAGATACTGAAAGGCCGAAACGTTGTAATAAATATGGCGACAAGATGAGGACAATAGTCAGTATAATGTAAATAGTGTACATAATACCTCATCTCAGAAATATAGACAGATACTGAAAAGCAGAAACGTTGTAATAAATATGACGACAAAGATGAGGACAATAATTGGAATGTTGTAAATAATGTACATAATACCTCATCTCAGAAATATAGACAGATACTCTAAGAAGATACTGTGATTCTCCCGACGAACTTTCAGAATAATATGTATAAGAGAAACGTGCAATAATTACAGGAAAAATGATCTCCAAAAAATTGCTGCTAGCAATCAGATCGATAAAATATGGCACATATGAGCTTTGTGCAAAATATAAACAAGGGTCACCTCGAAGTGCTTTAATGTTTATTAAGCTTGTTTGGCTAGAGCATTTATGAAATAGGTAGTGAGGTCGATCCTCACCAGGTTCCCCATACTTTCGGCTTTTTGTCACATCTTAGTTCAGCTTAGAAAATCCCTACACTGAAAGTAAGAGAAGTAACAGAAAACAGCAAGTAATCATGGCAGTTTTCATTGAATGGATAACCTTAAAAATACCATGTATTTTAAAACATCAATCACAGGCTTAGTAAAGTATTTAGTAAGGACATAATGGAATTATCTGAAGGATACACTCAAACATGAGAGTGGTAAGTATACTTCCTTCATTAAAAAAAAGGTAAGAAATACGGAATGCCTTAGATGTAACAGATACTCAAGACGACAACTATCCTGAATCGCCCAGCCCTGCAGCAAAGATAATTAACTTACTGGCGAAAGCTGCTTATATGAAAACTCTTGAACAACAATGGAGATTTAAACCCTTGTATGGAAATTAGCCAAAGCAACTAGATGTAAAAGACATCTATGTTACCCAAACCAATCAATGACTTTGAAACAGTTGTCTTAAGGGGTAGACGAAAGGACTTATTATAGCACCACAAGACTAATGTCTACCAACTAATGCCTAAAGATTTTTCTTTTTTACGGTTTCTCAGCCCTATGTGGGTTATTTAAAGACGAATAATTTTTTTGGAGTATAGGAATAATACTTTTTTTTTTTTTTTAGCATTAACAATTTTTTGAGAATAACAATTATTTTTTTATACAAGACTTACTATTTAACCCATGGGCGAAGAGATTCTTTCATATTTTTCCCAAGTATATTTTCGCGAAATTGAATGTAAAGAACCCGACTGGAATTTGATCTCGGGTCTGTGAATTCTCATTTCGAAAAGATATCTATTACCCCATCTGCACAACCCAATGATAATGAGAATGTTCCGTGAAGACATAATAAGCACGTCAAAAATAAATGCATTTAGATTTTTATAGAATTGAATGACATCATTAATGAGAAGGACGTGTCTGAATTGCAGTATCAAGGGCATTGACAATTGGTTTTAGTCAAAAGTCACCAAACTCTTTTTTACCTCCAGCATTTATGGAACCCGATTTCCACCCACCCAAGCCCAGGCATTTTTTGGGACCACTCGGGAGACCCCTGCCTTAGAACAACAAAAGACAAAATTACTGGAAGTTGTTGGGAGCTGTTATCGTCCACATCTTGAAGACACAGAGACAGAGAGAGAGAGAGAGAGAAAGTGTGTGTGTTATCGTGTACAAGATATAGACAGAGTTAATGAGAGAGACTGTGCGCGAGAGAATGTATTCTTCCTATACAGTCTAACCCGGATATAAGAGACCCGGATATAAGAGACCCTGATATAAGAGAAACTAGGATATAAGAGAAACCCGGATATAGGAGAAACCCGGATATGAGATATTTTCTCTGGTCCCAAATTAGAGCCTGTGTTAATGTATATAAAAATAGACCAAACCCGGATATAATAGAAACTCGGATATAAGAGACTTTTTCTCCTGTCCCGACAACTCTCTTATATCCGGGTTACACTGTAGAAGCTTATCCATATTCGTTTTCTTTCATCACTGTTCGTCCTTACCTCCCCACACAGGCTTTTCGGCACTTTTCACTTACCGTTAAACCTCCGGGTCGCTGTTCGTCTTCCATCACTTCTTGACACGCCTTATTCAGACGCAGCCCTTGCTACTCACACCGTTGCTCGACCTGGTTACCATGAACGATTCACGTCCAAGATCAATTGACCCACGTGTCTCTTGTCAAAGAATTAATACACCTTATTTCCTTTTTACTTACAAGTCACGTTTCTGCAGTCACTCTCTATTTTACTGATCACATTTGATGGCCATGTAAATGTCGG
This sequence comes from Acanthosepion lycidas, assembly GCA_963932145.1. Taxonomy (NCBI): domain Eukaryota; kingdom Metazoa; phylum Mollusca; class Cephalopoda; order Sepiida; family Sepiidae; genus Acanthosepion; species Acanthosepion lycidas. The sequence goes on along the minus strand of OZ010592.1, from coordinate 8,512,086 downwards.
CCTGCTTGAAAGCGCTTGATAGTCGCTTATTACTTACAGACGCAAGGTTTTGAGCCGAAAACGAAGCCAGATATAAAAATGCTACTGTCCAATGTAGAAAAGAGACTTTAAAATAAATTATTTTTTGTTAATAATTTCACTAAAGTAATAATGCCACTAAGACTCAAGGGGTTACTGGGAGTAGAAGCGATTGAGAAGACTTTAATGGAGAGAAAGGACAATAAAAGAACAGAGATTCAGGAAAACAGACGATTGCGATTGACGCTGCATTTAAATTTTTGAAGATTGTAGGCAGCAAGAAACCTAGAAACTGTAAGAAAAGAAACTGTTGTTAGAATACAACTTACGGTTACATCTATTTAATCAGTAAAACACTGAGACCTAATTGACAATCTAGTAATGCCCTTAAATTCGGGCAGTCGAGGTAGCAAGGAGTTAAACTCATTAGAACAATTGCCATGGAAATATTTATACTAAGGGCAGAGGGAAGTGACTGAAGCCGAGATACCAAGGCTGGATCTATAATATTACAGATTGGATTATATCGAGAACATTGATATATATAGCAGGGCTGTATGTATATGTATGTATAGCTGGCTACTAGTATTCAATGATACCTCTCTACTAGGGCGCTTGCTCAGGTGTATTTGCATTTATTCAACACCCACAGAGTTTATACCGCAATTATGCTGAGCAGACTACAGTTTCTGGGAAAGAGCGTGTTATCTAGCGTGATCAACAATTTCAGCAAGGCCAGCACGTTGTGAATTGGTGTCCCGAAGTGTTCCGTCTACTACCCAGTTTCATTCATAAGGCTTGGATCAACCCGTGGTATGGTTTTCGGGCACTTTCCAAAGATGCCTCTCCAGTCCGATAACATCAAGAAGTCTCCTCCCTGATGAATCGACTATGGTGAGATTTGAACCCGAGTTTAATGTTTAGAATGCGAACGTTCTAACCACTCAGCCACGTGTCCATATTGCCAAACCAGATACCATGAACGAATGGTAGTTTTAGAAATGTGCCAGATGGAATCTAACGAGGAACATTGTCTTGCATACTACAGTAAACGAACTCTCTGAGCAACAAACTTAATATGTAATTCAATATAATCGTTCCAATTTATATCAGTAGAAAACTAATGATTTCCTCGCCTGAAGGTTATATGTAGTTATAGGTATATATGAGTGTACATATGGGTGTGAGTATGTGGATACATGTATATGTGTGGATGTGTATGTATACAATTTTTTATAATTTCTGTATATGTATGTGTGAGTGTGGGTATGTATATATAGATGGGTACATGTATGTCGTTCCATACATTGTGTATGTATGTATGTATAAATATAAGAATTTGTGAGTTCATATATATAATATGGAAGAATATAGATATAATAATGTAATTAAGTATGGATTTTGATATGTTTTTTGCATGCACGCACATGTGGGTGTATATATGTATATGTATATATTTGTGTGTCTGTGTCTGTGTATATGTGTGAATATGTGTATATGTGTGTATATGTGTATATATGTGTATATGTATGTGTATATGTATATATGTGTATATGTATGTTTATGTGTATATATATATATGTGTGTGTGTGTGTATATATATATATGTGGGTATATGTGTGTGTATATGTACATATGTATGTATGTATGTGTGTGTGTATATCTACACATGTATGTGTGAATATATGAGTATATACACATATATATATATATATATATATATGTGTGTGTATGTGTATATGTGAATATATGTATATATATGGATATGTATGTATATGTATGTGTGTATGTGTACGGATATGTGTATATGTGTGTATGTATATATTTATGGATACATAGAATATTATAAAAGAAGGACTTACAGTCCTGTTATTAGTGTTTTATCTCCTATTATCTCCTTTAATATTCTCCAATTGGAAACGTGAGTTTAAAATTCTTTATAATATGGAGGAAATTTTTTTTAATTGATAATTTAATTTAAATTGAAATATATTACCCTTTAATAATCATTATTGATGATAAAATATTTAAATTGGAATTTTTTTTATATTTAGCTAGGTGTTCATACATGAAGTTACCTGTGTATATCAGTACATGGGTACGTGTATGAGTGATTACACATGTAAAGGAACGTGTGTATATGTGAAATGTGAAATGAGTGTGTATACAGTATATGACAGAGCAAGATTTTTAATATTACCTTCAAATATTACCCCATATTAACTTAACTAAAATTTAAGTAAAAGAGATTACCTATCTAGAAACAGTCACGACTTAAATTCATGAACAAAATTCAAACGGATAGAGATGTCAACTTAATAATCAATAACAAAAGAGATTAAAATAAGATGACTAGATGTAAACTTATATTTTAAAATAATTTTTTTTCTTTTAATATACTTTCTATGTATATTTTTCTAATCGACTATTTCATAGAAAATCCCCAAAATTTAAAAAAATTTAAATCACTAACAAACATCAAATTAAATTATTTGTAGACAGTTTAGAGACATTTAAATTTATATCAAACATTATAATCTTTATGAACCCCCAAAATAACACTTTCAAAGTAAAACAAAATAACAGCGTCTGTTTCTAGCCTTGTTTCTTTTTTTTTTTTTTACAAAGAAAATTAGTGACACCTTCTCTCATGACTTCCTTCTCTCTTTTTCTCTCTATGGGTTTTTTCTCCTCTACCCCTTCGATATCAATATATAACTTCCGTTAAGTTAACCGTTTAAATGTGCCAATGTCTGCTAACTCACTTATGTCTTCTCTCTCCCCACTCACGTCCTCACTTCGTTAATTTACATATGTTTAATACGGGCCGTCAAAAATTTGTAAATTTCTTTTCATTTTTTTTTTCAACCTTTGGAAGTAAAGTCTGATGATCCGCAGTCCTTTAAAAGGGCTGTGGTGAAATAATTTATTACATGGAACCTTAAAGTGGTCTGTTTTTATTTAAAATATATATATATATATATATATATATATATATATATATACATATATATATATATATATATATACATATATATATATATATATATATATATATATATATATAGTTTTAAGGTGTAATATATTTATGGGACAAATTGCTCAATATCAGAGATAGAGCGTGTGTAAATATAAATATAAAAATGAACATTCAAGTCAAAGCTCAGAAGCGACAGGCTGTTTCATGCTAAACGCAAACGTCAGGCCGCGAATGCTGCATTTTTCCTAGACTATTTATATATATGGCTCAGTGGTGCATTCTGGGTAATCTATTCTGGCGGTGATTTTGGGGGTGTGGCTTGCTTGTTTATTTATTTATTTGTGTAAATTTATTTTACTTTTTTTTTCATTTTCATTTATTCTTTTCGGTTTTTGGTGTTTTTTTTAACGTAGTAAAAAAAATTGAGGTGGGGAGTTGCTTAGGTCGCTTATTTAATAGTTTCTTATGGTCTGCGAAGATAATTAAAGCTATTTATGCGTCCAATATTTCTGTTATTGGGGGGGGGGCATTTTTAATTTAATTATTTATTGATTTGGATTGATTATTTTTATTTGTTTTTGCTTATTTATGATTATTTTTTATTAGATCTAACGGTTATTTTAGCGGAGGCGATTTGTTACTTTATTCATTCATTTATTTATTTGGATTAATTTTTATTTTTTTTAATTACTTATTTTGTGTATTTTTATTTACTCTATTTGGTTGTTGATTTTTGAGTGACGTAGTATTGTTTTGTTATTTCTTTGTTTCTTTTTTATCGTTATATAGCAGTTATAGATATTTTACGTCCAATTTTTTTGTGATTGGTTGTTGTAGTCTATTCTAATTTTATTTTGGCGGGTTGGTTTGTTAATTTGTCTATTATTATTTACTTTATATATTTGGGTTGATTATTTTTACTTGACTTTATGTATTTTATTTTTATTTATTCTATTTCGTCTGTTCTAACGGGGGTGGTTTCTTAATTTGTACATTTTTGTATGGATTAACTTATTTTATCGTTTTTATATTGTTTTGTTTATTTGTATTTATTCATTTCAGCTTTCGATTTTTTAATAACGTAGTAAAATTTGTTTACATGTCTGCATTTTGAGATGAGCTCAGATCGTTAATTTAATAATTTATTTTGGTCTGGGAAAGTAATGATAGCTATTTTTTCCTTCAAACAAAGTTTGCAAGTTTTTAATTGGTTGTTGTAGGCTGAAGATATTTTCCTTATTTTCCAAGATATTTTTGGTGTGAAGAGCGTTTTGTTTTTAATTTCGCAGATATACTTAGTAAGCATTGTGCTGTTCGAATATTTACTATCTCTGAAAGATGTTTTGTGTGTATAATTTCTTTGTTTCCAGAGTCCTTCAGTTACTCCCATGTATAATTTTTCTTCATTATCTGGTGATTTTATCGTGGCGTGGTATATTACGTTGTTTTGTAAACAATTACCATTTAAGGGACATTCGTTCTTTATTCTGCAGTTGCACGTGGATTTAATTTGTTCGTGTGGTTTGTTGATAATTTTTCTGTTGTGCTTTTTTATTATTTGTGCCATGTTCTAGCTGAACAGTGTTTTTATTGAGTATTTTGTGTAGAGTGCTTGATTCCAGGAAATGTTTATTTAAGAGTTTGAAGAATATTTTTCGTACGTTTGTTTTATGCTGTACGGTGCATTGAACCATATGATATTTCTCTCCCTGTTGGCCTTTCTTGTGCTCTGTATTATGTATGTAAGTGTTGTCGGGAGCCCACTATCTTTTCGGGCTGTTTTTGCTTATTTATGCTTATTTTTATTAGTTCTAACGGTTATTTTTGCGGGGGGCGTTTTGTTACTTTGTTTATTTATTTATTTATTTATTTGGATTAATTTTTATTTGTTTTTTCTTTATTCACTTATTTTTTTTATTTTGCGTATTTTTATTTACTCTATTTAGATTTCGATTTTTGAGTGAATTAGTAATGTTTTGTATTTTTTTGTTTTGTTTTTATTGTTACATTGGACTGGTTGTTGTAGTCTATTCTAATTTTATTTTGTCGGGATTGGTTTGTTAATTATTATTTACTTTATTTACTTATTTGGGTTGATTATTATTACTTGTTTTTATGTAATTTATTCTTCATTTTTATTTATTCTATTTCGTCTGTTCTAACGGGGATGGTTTGTTAATTTGCATATTCATATTTATACAATTAGACATAAAACATTTTTACCCATCCATAACAGAATTTTACCCATCCATAACAGAAGCCATGCTAGATAAAGCCATCACGTTAGCCCAGGAACGAATAAAAATAAACACAAACGAAATTGGAATTGCGTTCCATTATATATATATATATATATATATATATATATATATATATATATATATATATATATATGAAAGTGATCATTAAACTCAGAGGAGACAGAGGAGGAAAAATAGTTATAATTCCCAGACCAAAACAAACTACTAAATAAACGATCAGATCTCATCTCAAAATACACACACGAAAACAAATTTTTACTACGTTATTTAAAAACCGAAAAGTGAAAAGAATTTATTAAAAATACATAAAATAAAAATAAATTATCAAAAACAAGTAAAATAAAATAATCTAAATAAATGAATAAAGTAAATAATTAACAAATTAAAAAAAAAACACTCCCGCCAGAATAACCGTTAGAATAGCAATAGACTACCCAAAATGCACCACAGACCCGTATATATAAAAAAAAGCGAGAAAAAACAACGCATGTAGCCTAATGATCGCGTTTAGCATGAAATAGTTTTACATTTACATGCGCTCTATCTCTGATATTGAGCACATTATCCCATAAATAGAGCATACCTTAAAACAATATTTCTTCATATATATATATATATATATATATATATATATGTATGTATGGACTAATGGATAGGGGATTCCGGAATAAGAGTGTCAAGTGCGAATTCCAGTTGAGATCATTCAGTACGCTAATACCCTTGAGAAAGGTATTTAAATGCATAAATTCTTCAGCTGTGTGTAAATAGCTGGACGGACTGGGTCCTATAGCCTTGGGTGGTGAAAGACGACTCTGAATTCAAGACCTGTGTAGGGTCGATGTGTCTTACTGTACACCAGTTTTTGTATTCGGTTCATCGAAAAAATAAGATCGTCTGTCTGTTGCTTCTAAGAACTAAAATGCTTGACAACGACGGGAGAATCCACCACAGTACACACACACACACACAAACACACACACACACAGATATATATATATATATATATATATATATATGCTCTACTTTTGTATCGAGCACTATTTTTTAAAAATAACAACAAAAATACTAAAGAACTTTGGATTATTTACCTAACGAGTTCTTTCCTATTTTCTATATATTTTTCACACACACACACACACACACATATATATATATATATATATATATATATATATATATATATATATATATATATATATAAATTCCCATGATAAACGGTTTCAATGAGGCTCCATCATTTGAACGACTATAGGATTTCAAGTTCACTCCAGACCTCAGTTAGAACTCATATATAGGATCCATTCTATTTCTCCTAAAAGTAACTGACTTTTTTTCCGATGCATGAATTTTTACGCAAAATGAAGTATGTTCAATCATCACTTTTCAGCCTTCATAGAGTCTTACGCAGCCTTGTGGGTGATGAATTATTTCCCACTCTGCGGCCTCTTTCCTCATAAGACCACAAGTCTATAGCTCCTTTCCTGTTATTTACATGCCAAATGTTCAGATGAGCTCCATTTTCTAGTTCAACCAATTCTGACCTTTAAGGCTACCATACTTAGTGACATCCCATCATCGGCGATCGGACCCAGAACGATTACCAATAAGGACAGATGTATGTTGAGCGACTAATGGGACTTAAACCATACCCAAATCTCAAGTGGAATACATACAATCCATCACTAAAGACGGTGGGACAAATAGTACCACAGATCCAATAAGTACCTTACTCCACGCGCTATCATGATCCAGATCAAGCCGAAAAAGGAATACTGGTGCCGTATACCGGCAGGAGCTGCACAGTCTTCATTTTCCAGTTTCGAGAGAGTTCAAAAGCGGCTCCGCGTCTTTGAGAGTGACAAATTATTTCCCACCCTATAAACGATTTCTCTCTATTTCCATTGAAGTGCGCAGAAAAACTACATTCCTTAGTTCCACCAATGTTAAACTTCACGACTAAGACCCGTCATGCCAGGCACATTGCAGCGAACCTCTTTCATTCCCTTTATATATCTTTGTTGAAATGTAGGTTCCACTCGAGTAAATTCTTTTCACAAACTGATGCTCTGTGGAACCAACTCTCAAGAGGATCCTTTCTCCCATCCTACAATCGTTAACTATTTCCAAGTAGTTGACTCACCTTCATTTCTCCCTTATTCCAAATGTAAGGAGAAAGTTCCAACCAGACAGCTTTGTGGAACTGACTCCCACGGGGATACTTCCATAAACACCAAAATCTTTTTCCCAACAGCTGATTCACGTGTGTATGCTTCACAAACATTACAAGTTTAATCTGTTCAAGAGACAATTGTTATATATCCCACTTATCCCCATAATTTTCACTTCCTGCTACTTTCTCTTTCACTCTTATTACACCATATTTATTATAACAATTTTAACCAGAGTCCTCTACTGAGTTGGATGAACTTTCGAATAAAAGAAAGGCTCGTCGAAGATGGCACAGCACAGTCAAACGTACGTTATGATAATCGATAAGTACGGTGGAGTAATGGATAGCGGCTCGGATTGAGGAATCGGAGAGCCGAGTTCGAATTCCAGTCAAATCCATAACATTCATTTATATGCTAATACCATACTCTATATATGCTAATACCATACTCTTCTTCTTGAGCTATGGATAAATAGCACAACAGACTGGGTTCTCTAGCCTTGGATGGCAACTGGTCTACCGCAGAAAAAAATAACAACCTACTCTGAGGAAAAGAATCTACCCCGTCAGTCATGTATCGAAAGATACATGTTTGCCTAAGCGTGTATCACGCATAGCATATAAATGACTGACTGAGTCCCTATCACCTCACTGCCAGAAAAACACCTAATAATTTTATATATTTATATGTAATATTTATAGTCAGAACATAGGATTTGTGCCGAGGAGGCGTGGTGGAGTAACGGGTTGAGGAATCGGAGAGCCGAGTTCAAATTCCAGTCAAATCCATTACATTCATTTATATACTAATACTCTTGGGAAAAAATAAATCCTCCTCTTCTTGAGCTATGGGTAAATAGCAGGACAGAGTTCTGTAGCTTTTGATGGCAACTGGTCTACCACAGAAAGAAATGGCAACCTACTGCGGGAAAAAATCTGCCTCGTCTAAGCGTGTATCACGCATGGCACATAACTGATTGGCATAAAGCTGGTTCCAGAAGTGGCTGGAACGTAAATAGTGTTGACATTCAATCGCCTAAAAGGGATACGCTTTTTGTTTTTCTTTCTTTCTTTTAATAAAGTTCATCAAATAAAAGGTTCGAGAGCCTGTCAAGGTAGAGGATTGTTAAATGAGGAGTGTGATGTGAATATAAGCGTCTGTAGTGAGAAGTGAAAATTATGGTGGTAAGGAGGATAGATAACAATTGATACCTTGCAGAGAAGATTGTAATGTTCAGAGAAGCAACCAATTGGAAGTCTGTTCCATTTTGAACTCAGCGTTCTCTATCTACAACAGCTACCAGCCAAGGCTAGTGAGACCAATCTACGTTGTTATTTTCAGCGAGAGCAGGAAAGAAATGATTCTTGACTTTTCCAAAGATATGAAACGCAAACTGAACCAGAGGAGATATGAACACGGTTCGACGATTCATTTACTGTTAATTTACCTACATCAACTTAAAAAAATTCTAAAAGAAGAAGCATTTTAGAAAATTTATTTTGCGATATTATGGCAAATTCTCTGATATTTTGGCGAGAGGCTTTCGTCTTAAAATTTTTATGGATTAATGATAGTCATAAAATATGGTGACTTGCTTCATGCAGCAAAAAAACAAAATGGATGGCAGTAATCCAGACGAAATAAGTTAAATACCCATTTATTGTTGACTTTTCGTTTTCTTATTTTTGCATTTTCATGGATAGCCATTATTCTTCCCTGATTAAAAATCGTTATCTTTGCAAAACACGCCTTCGTTTATATTTAAGAAGGAAAATGGAGCTTGAGCGTATCTCTCCATGCACGTGCACACGCACACACACACACACACACACACAAGCGCGCGTGTGTGTGTGTGTGTGTGTGTTACAGTGAGCGAAAAAACTCCATGTATTGATTCATATATGCGCTTAAACGCAAATATGTAAACTGGGTGTGAATGAACGTACAAACACACAACTACATCCGGCAGTAAGGCCTCTGATCGGGAGATCGGAGGTTTTGAGAAGCCTGGAACTACCAATTAATTGCTGTTGTTCCCAGATCCACCCTGACGCAGTAGGCGGGGTGGGTAGCACTTGTTAAGATCCCAGCTATGGGCAAATAGTGAACCCACAAACAGAAATCAAAACTCTAGTAAAGAAAAAAAAGTAGCAGTAATACATTTTTATAGCAAAATTAGCAGCAATAAATATTACAGTAAAATTGAAGATATTGTTAGAAAAAAAAGTTAAAAATGCAATTTGCTATGATTAATCTCATTTCTTGTAAAGAGAAACAAGTTTGATTTTGGAAGATTTAAAAAAAAAAAACACGCGGCTAAGTAATTATAATTTAATCATGAAATAATGGCATTCTCTTGAACTAAGTCTAAGTTTGAATTTCAATATTTAAGATAGCTCATAGATTTGATATACCGCTAAACAGAAACAACCAACCTACTACATGCTCACAAGCAAGCACGCACGCACACACACACACACACATTCCCATGCACACGCATACGCACACACAAATCTGATGCCCCAATACAATATATATATATATATATATATATATATATATATATAAAAGTGAACGTAGAAGTCAACACTTAGAGGCGACAGTCTGTTTCATGCTAGATGCAATCGTCAGGCCACGAGTGCTGTTATTTTTCACGGCTATTTATATATATATACGGGTCAGTGGTGCATTGTGGGTAGTATATTTTGGCGGTTATTTTACCGGAATTCGTTTATTTGTTTATTTATTTATTTGGGTTAAATTATTTTGCGTGTTTTTATCTATTTTTGTTTTTTATTTTTTATTTTTATTTCTTATCTTATTTATCTATTATTTTTTTAATCGGTGTTTTTATTAACGTAGTAAAAGTTTGTTTATATCGCTTATTTAATAGTTGTGTTTTGATTTGGGAAGATAATTAAAGCTATTTATTCAATTTTGGGGTTGATTGTTGTAGTTTATTCTATTATTTTGGCAGGAACAGTTTTTGTTTATTTATTTATCTATTTATATTTTATGTTATTTTTTCCGTTTTCGATTTTTAAGTAACGTAGTAAAATTTGTTTTCATGTCTGCATTTTGAGATGAGCTCGGATCTTTTATTTAATAATTTATTTTGGTCTGGGAAAGTAATGATAGCTATTTTTTCCTCCATGCAAAGTTTGCAAGTTTTTGATTGGTTGTTTTAGGCTGATAATCTTTTTCCTTATATTCCAAGATATTTTTGTTATGATGTACGTTTTGTTTTTAATTTCCCAGATATAATTAAAACGCATTGTGTTGTTCGCATATTTACTATTTGTGAAATATGTTTTGTGTGTACAATTTCTTTGTTTCCAGAGTCCTTCAGTTACTCCCATGTATACTTTTTCTTTATTATCTGGTGATTTTATCGTGGCGTGGTATATTACGTTGTTTTGTAAACAATTACCATTTAAGGGACATTCGTTCTTTATTCTGCAGTTGCACGTGGATTTAATTTGTTCGTGTGGTCTGTTGATAATTTTCCTGTTGTGCTTTTTTATTATTTGTTTCATGTTCTCAGTGCAACTGTAGCTGATCTTTATTGTGTTTTTGTTGAATATTTTGTGTGGGGTGCATTATTCCGGGAAGTGTTTGCGTAAGAGTTTCAAGAATATTTTTCGTACGTTTGTTTTTACGTTTTTGCTGTACGGTTGGTTGAACCATATGATATTTCTTTTCCTGTTTGCCTTTTTTGTGTTCTGTGGTTAGTATGTGAGTGTTGCTTGGAATCCGCTATCTTTTAGTGCTGTTTCGTAGTCTTTCTTAGCTTTGTTAAATATGAATTCATTGGAGGAATTGTCGGAAAGCTTGCGGTTAATCGATTGTGGTATCTGTTTGATTATAGAAGGCAGGTGGTTGGAAGATGTGTGTATGTAGAGTAGTTTATCATTAGGTTTTCTTTTCTTAGGTTGCAGGTAACATCTAGAAAATCTACTTCGTTTAGGTTAGTTTTTATATCTATGTCGAATCCGTTATTTTTTAAAATCTTTATTATTGCTTTTCTAGTTTTACTAAATTACTCAAGAATAACATAACCAAAACATACAAAAAGGCACCCAAAAAGATAGAACACGATATCAATAAGGAAGCTAATGCAATCGCCCAAAAATTAGACCTAGATGACTGAATAAGTTTTATCAGAAAGGCGCAAGCCTTTATTACGCTAAAAGACCACAAAGAAAATTTCAAAATCAACCCTGCATGCAGACTCATAAACCCAGCCAAAAGCGAACTGGGTAAAATAAGTAAAACGATACTAGAAAGAAATAATTCTGAACTTAGGAAGAAGTTAGTAGTAAACCAGTGGGAAAACACAAAATCAACAACTGACTGGTTCAACAGGATAAATAACAAGCAAAATTGCCAATTCCTACAATTAGACATAAAAGAATTTTACCCGTCCATAACAGAACGCATGTTAGATATGACCATCAACTTAGCTCAGGAACAAATAATAATAAAACCAAACGAAATCGGCATGACTAAACACCCCCGCAAATCATTACTATTTCACAATGAAGAATCATGGATAAAGAAAGATGGGATATTTGACACTACAATGGGAAGCTTTGACGGTGCTATTTTGCGAAATCGTAGGTATTTACTTACTACACGAACTAAGCAAAATAATACATAGAAATGACACAGGACTCTACAGGGACGACGGTCTCATAATCTTAAGAAATGCTAACAAACAAAACATAGACAAAACTAAATAAACGACTTCCGATAAAATAACCGCCAAAATATACTACCCACAATGCACCACTGACCCGTATATATATAAATAGCCGTGAAAAATAACGGCACTCATGGAATGACGATTGCATCTAGCATGAAACTGTCGCCTGTAAGTGTTGACTTCTATGTTCACTTTTATATTTACACACGCTCTATCTCTGATATTGAGCACTTTATCCCATAAATATATCACATCTTAAGACTATATTTCTTGTATATTAATATCCCTTCGTTTTTATTATTATTTCATTTAGATTCCTCGAATAGTTTCGGCCAACATGGCCATTATCAAGAGAAAAAAAATTCTGCTTGCTGGTAGCAGTGAACTACAGAAATGAATGTCTTAATGGAGAAAATGTACTTTTTGTCAGTAGTTTTCATTTGTTATTATTTTTTTAAATGAATTTTGGTCTGCCCTTGCATTGGTCAAGTAGTCTCTTTTAAGTTGTCATGTGTGTGTGTGTGTGTGTGTGTGTGTGTTTTTTGGTGTGCATTTATATATATATGTATGTATATATCATTCACAGACAGTACTGTTTCGCTGTATCACAGTTCCTCAGTGCGACTAGACGCCCGAAAGCTTCAAACCATGATCGGAACACTACTGATTGGGTGTCAGTCGGAATTTCTACCCCTAAGCCATCAGCACTCGGCAGCGAGATACCGCTAATTCTAGCGTATTGTTTTTACAAATGTAAACAAACACCAGTCAGCCGAAGGGCTCGTATTCATTTTACTGGAGAGCTTTTCGTTTTAGCGTAGGCGGCTGGTGTTTATAGAATTATGCTATCTCTCAAGAGTGCTCAGCTGAAATATATTACCAAGAGCTTAATTATGGCATTCGCAAACAGTACTGTTTCATTGTATCATATCTCCTCAAGGCGACTATATATATATATATATATATATATATATATATATATATATATATATATAGCCATCATTTTTTCATTAATGCATGTTTCATTAAATAATATAGACAAGTTTTGTCTATTTATTTTAAGTAAATTCATTTGATATTGTCTGATAAGCTTAATAATATTATCATTGAAAGAGGAAAGGAAATCACCATATTGGTACATGTTTAAATCCAATCTAAGCTTTCGGTCTTTTTGTCTGTTTAATTTTTTTGAAGTTTTCTGGATTTTTGAATAAGATGGACTTTGGGATTCAATTTTTCTTAAAGTACTGTCGACCGCCTCGGACATTTTTAAGAACCAATCTGTTGTCTATTGTCGAATTCATTTGTTTACATCCTTGTATACTTTAGAAACCTGGAAGTTTGACATAGTCTACGCGGACATCAAAGGTTTTGGTATTGACAAGCTCCAGAGAATTTCTCGAGGAGCGAAATGTCCATCAAAATTTTCAATTCAATTTAATTTTTATGTAATTCACACACACACACACACACACACACACACACACACACACACACATATATATATATATATATATATATATATATATATATATATATATATATATATATATATAATGAATACAGAATCCTTACAAATCAAAAGTATATCTCTTCAGGTCAAATTTTGCAAAATAGATGGAGTTCAATTTATTCAGACACAAGGGAAAAAAGATAAAAATGAAAAAAGGAAGAGAGAGACAAAATGTTTTACTGTTATAAGGATTCTGTATTCATTATTATATTTGCTCATTTGCTCTGTTTTTACATTGAGCACTCTTTGGATTTGTATCCTCCTTGGAATTATACCTACTAATTATCAAGTGTGATATATATATATATATATATATATATATATATATATATATATATATATATATATATTATGGTAATTTACCCACGCACGCATGAACTCTCCATCTATAAATAGGAGCAGGTACTGCCTATTGGAGAGGGAAGTTTCCAGCAGTCAGCTCTGACAGTCGGACCGAACATTCTTGGTGTAACACTCGTGTATATGTTTGTATTACTGTTTCTGTTAATATATTTGTTTAAGTCAATTCCTCACTTGTGTCATTATTGCTGGCACTAACAAGGCCACAACAATATATATATATATATATATATATATATATATATATATATATATATATATATAGCGCATATTAATTAGATTATATACACCTCAAGATACCGTTTCCTGTGGTGAGTGATATTTTATTTAATGTGGGCTGTATATTTTCTATAATACTATCTTCTAGGATTTAGTGTTTTTCCTTACATTGTCGGCTTTAGATTTTTTTATCCAAGAATATTTGTCTTATGTTGATAGGTGTATTTTGATCATTTGTGATGTACTGGTCGATATGTACATAGTCTACACTGAGTCTTGACAGGTGACAGATCAATCAACGAAAATGTGTTTGTATATATATATATATATATATATATATATATATATATATATATATATATATATATATATACAGAGAGAGAGAGAGAGATTAATGTATTGCTAGATAAATAGGGAGAGAGAGAATATAAATAAACTCCGTGAAGCAGAGGACGATACTTGGATACATTTTAATGAAAAAGGTATGCATATCTAAGCTGGTCCATCAGTTTAACAGATAAGTGATTTCCTGTGTAGTGTTTTGAATATATATATATATATATATATATATATATATATATATATATATATATATATATGTGTGTGTGTGTGTGTGGGTGTGTGTGTGTGTGTGTGTGTATGTATATATATATATATATATATATATATAAGTGAACATAGAAGTCAACACTTAGAGGCGACAGTCTGTTTCATGCTATATGCAATCGTCAGGCCACGTGGCCTGACGATTGCATATAGCATGAAACAGACTGTCGCCTCTAAGTGTTGACTTCTATGTTCACTTTTATATTTACACACGCTCTATCTCTGATATTGAGCACTTTATTCCATAAATATAGCACACCTTAAGACTATATTTCTTTATATATATATATATATATAATGACACAACAATATTTACATTCATTTATCACATAAAATTTTTTTAAGAATATTTCGAAGCATTTTTAAATTCCGAATTTTAAAACGATATTTTTCCTCCAATTTATGGTTTCCCTTCTCCCATCCCCCTCCCTTTTTTTTTTTCATGACAGACGGTGGAGATGTTCTCTGTCTTGTCCCCTTTTTTGTGTGTGTATATGTCTTGGTGCTTATGTATTAGAATCTGACTGCGTTTGTTTTACGCGTGAGTTTGGGACCCCATTTGCACATCATGAGGATTAAAATGTATACATTGTAAAAAGACCGGATATTAAATATAGCTAAAGTAACTTCAATGAAAAAATAAATTGAATAACATATATATTTCTTCTTTTCTCCTCAGTAATTTTATAGTTGTAAACTTGATAGCGAATAAATGTTAAATTTTGATTTTGTAATTAGCAGTTTTAAATTTTAATATTAAATTTTATCATATAATTTAGTAATTATTCGTTGGAATAAATTATTTTTTAATACTAAACATCTGAATAGATATTATAACATGACTTCGTTATCGAGCTTTTTGAATTTTCCTGTACTTGTGTTCTGATTGGTCCATCTAGCCTTTGTAACAACGTTTTCCCCTTGCGTAGAATATTAATTAAGTTGAAACTTTTAAAACCATTTATTTTACATTCAACGTCATCACTTGATAAGACACCGAAGGTGTTGAAACAAAATGGCTATTTTTGTAGTGATTTTATAACATATTTATGTTATAAATTTTTTTTTCTTTAAAAATAAATAATTATATCTGCTCTACTTTGTATTGAGCACTCCTTTAAGAATAGTAATTGTTGGTTATTGGAATTCATTCCATATACACCAATCATATACTTGGATATATATATATATATATATATATATATATATATATATATATATATATATGTTGTTTATTTGGACAGCAACCACGTCCTAATTCATGTTTCATTAAAATCACTGTGAAGCAACTTTAACATGCTAAGGACTGATAATACGCAACAGTTCATTACTCTTTTCTTTGTTTCTAAAGAATTTTTTTTGTTTCTTAATACTGTTCTTAGCCCTTGGATGACATCTTTCGCTGTCACAATGCGGTTTCAGATTTCAGTGATGCACATTCCGTATTCTTTTGCAACATTTCCGAAATATTTAAACTGTTGTATTTGTTTGATATCGGTATCTTCTTCTTTATGTGGCATTTCACCTTAGAATGTAACCGACCACGGCTCTCCATAAGTTCCTATCGCTTGTAGCTCTTAATAATTTTGTCTTTTTGCTATGTCTCCTAAATTCTGTTCTGCCATCCATTTACTCAAGACAATCAAGTATGTTATGCGCTGTTTTCCGCTGTCCCTCTTGCTTTCAAACTGCCCTGTGAGTATCAGATTTTCCAGGCCCTCCTTCCTCATTACGTTCCCAAAAAATTTCAACTCTCTCTTCCTGGTGTTACGTATAATTTTTCTTTTCGTTTTTATTTTCCATTGATTTAGGTATATCCGATTTCTAATTTGCATTTTTAAGCATTCAGCCCCAAGCAAGGCGGGAAGCCACTAGATTGCAACGGGTTACAGAGAGTTGGAATGAGAACAAATAGGAATGATAGAGGAAAGGATGAAGAGAAAGATAAGGGATAGATCAGGGCATCTGGAGACGTCGATTGACATTACATTAGAATAGTTGATTATAGCTATCAGGAAAACAAGAAATGGGGTGGGAGTTCCACAGGCGAGAAGTGCGAAACATGAAGCTATTGGAGTAGAAGAGACGGCTACATTTAACAGTTTCGACAGTGAAAGGGTGAGAGCGAGATGCCAGCCTAGTTGAACGCTTAAATTCATGAAGTCTGAGAACCCTGAAAGCACCGGAGCAGTTACCATGAAAGTATTTGTAAAAAAGACAGATGGAGGCAACGGCACGTCTGTGAGTGATCGGCTGCAGACGAGATGCCAGATCAGGGCCAATTACATTGCATATTCGTCTTTGGATTTTATCAAGGATAACAATTAAAAATAAAATTTCTTCTTTGTGCACAGGAAAAACATGAAAAAAGTTTAACGGAAGTAACTTTTTTATTATATGTGTGTGTTTAGGTTATACTTTTTTTTAAAAGCGACGTAGGTCAGTATTAAAAAGAAATCAACCAATGACACTTGTACTGGTTTCCCTTATCTTCAGCAAAGCTCTCTGACTTTTCCTGACTGATCCATTTCCGGTTTCCGATTGCTGTTACATATACTATTAAATTTTTCGTCTTTTCTGTGCCATGTCCTTTTTAGGAAGCAGGCGATCTTGGCTCGCCACAACTTCCTATCTTTAGTTACTCTAAGAAATGTTTTACTCTTACCATTCCTCTCTTACTTTGTTTCGCTCTCCACTCCCTCAAACTCGTTAAATGGGTTTCTCTCTATTTTCTGTTGCTTCCCGCGCTTCAATCTGCCCTGTGAGTGCTAAATTATTTAAGCCCATTTTCCACATTATGTTTTCATTTTGATAATTTCACCCAAAGCAAAGCGATAATCACCCTAAGAAGCAAGTTGTTACTTGGAGTTAAAGACTTTCGTGAGAAGAAAGGATTATAAAAGAACTGTTTTCAGGGAGATAATATTCGGATTGCCCTTCTACTTAAATTTCTGAAGATTGTAGGTGATAGTGAGAAAGGAAACTGGAAGAGAGTTCCACCAACGAGAAGTGCGAGAAAAGAAGCCATCAGAATAGAACTTGCATCTAGCTAAGTCAAAAACGATGAGACCTACTTGCCAATCGAGTAGTGTGTTTAAATTTATGCGGTCGAGCTACCAAGAGAAGATTCTGTTATAACAATTCCATGAAAATATTTATAGAAAAGACAGAGCGAAATGATTGACGACGAGATGTTATGTCAGGACAAATAATAATAGAGAACACAACTATGTATTTTGTCGAGAATCTCGTGATATTTAGAAGGTGCCCTACACCTGATATGGCAGCAATATTCAATGCACGGATAAATGGTAGATGTATGATGGATTCTGACAAGAATAATTGTCTGGTACGACACAATGGACCAACGTTCCTAGCAAGAGATCTAATAATTGATCCAATATAATCACTCCACTCCATGTGAGTGTAAAGCGTGAAACTAAGAAGGCGCAATCACTAACTTTCCTGGAGGTTAGCATTAGCCATACTGATGGAAAGCTGATTTATTTTATTTAGATTGAAAGATAGCATTTTCTTTTGGACAGAAATTTCATTTTTCCCTCCATGACTGTAAGTATTAGTGTTTTTTTAGTTCTTGCTTTTCCTTAAAATTTCCACATTACTCTCATATTCTCAGCACTCGTTGATAATCAAATCTCTTCTTCGTTTGTAAAGAGATCGTTCTCCATTCGCTATCACATAAGGGAATAATTATTCCATAGCAGATCGGCATTTTTTTTCTTTTCTTTCTAATGACATTTTCCTGTTTCTTAATACTTTGCACTTTTTCTTACATGCATCTTTCGCAATTTAAGTGTCACACTTTTCGTCGTCTATTACTATACTACCCACATACGAAAATGTCTGTACCTGTTAAAAATAGATGTTTTCTCTTTGTTTACAGTTAACAGTCCTTTCTTCCTTTTTTCCTTTACTTTTGTGTCTAAGGCTTCTTTTTTACTCTGACGTCAATACAGTGTCATCTGAGTATCTTATGTTGTCAAGTTGTGACTTCAAATAATATATCCAGGTATATATTCTCGTTTTGTTCGAATCGTTTTGTTCTACACGTTAAATAAATCCGGATAATAAAACGCATATTTTTTCTTAAGTCTCCTTCTATTTTTGTGTACCCATTGAATCAAACAACCTGAATGTCGACTGACAAAGCGGAAGCGAAAATACACGTATCGGTGTAGCGGGACAGTAGATAGATAGATAGATAGATAGATAGATAGATAGATAGATAGATAGATATAGTCATTTGAAACAAGGTGTTATTGAGAATGAAGGAAACACATAAGACGTTATGGGGGAGAGAATGACAATAACAGAACAAGATTTAATGCCACAAATGACGAATATTGAGGTTGCATTTAAATTTTTGAAGATTGTAGTTGACAGAAAAATATGAAGCTAGTCAAAGGTGAGAAGTGCATTAGAATATATCAAGGAATTTCCACATTAAAATGATGAGATAAAATTGCCAATCTACATTTAAATTCATGAAGTCGAGTTATTAAGTTGGTGCAAAAATAATGTCGTTTTCTCACATAGTAACATATGTGAGAAAACGACATTATTTTTTCACCAACCTAATACCAAAGAGGCAAAATCATCAGAAACATTGGCATGGAAATATTTATATATAAAATTCCGATACTTCCGTTAGTCCGTCTAAAATACACATACACTGACCGATTGAAACCAAATTTTGAAGAGAAGTGCAAACAGGTAAGTGGGGGGACAAAGTACAGTTTGTTTTACTAGGTTGCGTAACTTAAATTTAAAGTTTTATTATTTAACATAAAAAAATTCTCCCACTATTTCAAAAACACTTTATTTAAGTAAAAATACTTATTTGTCCATACTTCTGAGATGAGGTATTCACTATTTACATTATTCGGACTATTGTGCTCATCTTTCTTGCCATATTTATCACAACGTTTCGGCCGATGTACGCTCCGGTCTCCTTCAGGTGGTTGGAATGTCGAACTGAACCCTTTATTTCGCTCGCTGGGGTAAACTGTTCTAGTTCCACGTGCCATGTCTAAGGAATGTCAGTTATCAGTTATCTCCTGTTAATTCCCCTCTCCAAGTTCTCCACTGCCTTAACCAGGTATTGAACTCACAACTCTTTAAGGGAAAATGGATAAAGGCGTTGGTTACATCCAGAAACAGAACTCAAAGAGTTGTGAGTTCTATACCTTGTTAAGGTTTTTTCTTATCTGTGGAGCTACCTAATACAATTGTATTATGCAGCAGACATTAACGTGTCATAGGGATGGGGGTGCTTGTGAAACCAGTTGATATCGTGTGGGTGTATTTGAAATGCATGCGTGTGTAGAAGCAAGCGAAGGACATTTTGAACATGTGATATGAGTTGCTGTGTTGAGGTACGACGATGGCCTTTGGAAAATATCTTTATATAGTCATTTTACTTGTTTTGGTGTCAGAAACCCGCCCAAAAATTTGTCACATATTTTTGATATACCCTAGCTGCTCTTGGTGAAGGCGAAAGGAGTCTCTATGAGCTTTGGTTAGCAATTCTTCTAGTGTTGGTTTCACGTTAAAAATATTTTTTAGTGATGGTTTCACGATAAAAGATAGAAAGGAAAACTCATGACAGTTTAACCCGTTCATTATATTGTATGTGTCTGCCGAGAGGCGTGTAGAGGCAAATATTGACAGTGAACTGGAGAGGTTAAACTCCGCGATAAGGACTCTCGTTCGGAGTTTCTGTGGCAAGTCTTTTGCATCGTTACTTTTTAATCGACAGATACAAAAGGTGTGGATGGTCCGACAAAAGCCTTCACCACTTGAAACAAACCGTTGTGTTGGTTTTCTGACAACTACATCTAATTAGTTCCACACATATCCGGTTACTGCGAAAAACTCTACGAAACAAAATCAACTTCCTGTTGGCATTTGGAATGGTACGAACTCTCCAGGACAATTCAGCACCAGAAAGAAAAACAGATCTGGTGGCATTGGAGCTAAAGAAGTACAACATTGATATAACTGCACTGAGAAGTAAGAATCAGTCGACTACATGAAACGAGAAAGCAAAATAAGACATCTAACTATGTTCCTGATGAACTTGGATACAATACATTCTCCTGTACTGTTTGTGGTATTTTGTGCAATTCTTCAGCCAGTCTCAACAGTCATGCCCATCATTGGCATGCAGATAATTAGTTCGTGGTCGTCGGAACCTCATACGTCGAACTCGACGGGAGAATCCATCATACATATATATATATATATATATATATATATATATATATATATATAATCTCTCGCTAATTTCAGGTGCTAAGTATAGACGGACCGTTAATATATATTTAATAGCCCTGTTTTATTATATATATATATAAATATATGGTGCTTGTGTTAATAAAATGGGATCGATATAATAAAACAGGGCTATATATATATATATATATATATATATATATATATATAGTGCCCTTTTTCGCACAGACAGTGCCTAACTGACCCTACTATACTGTGCATCCGACAAAATAAAAAAGAAACAAAAGGGTATGCCCGAAATTAAAATTAAAAAAGGCGACAAGATATATATATGTGTGTGTGCGTGTGAAGAAAGTTTTAATTTGTGCTATATATATGGGATAAAGTGCTCAATATTAGAGATAGAGTGTATGTAAATATAAATATAAAAGTGACCATTGAAGTCAAAACTCAGAGGCGACAGGCGGTTTCATGCTGGATGCGGCCTGACGATTGCGTCCAGCATGAAACAGCTTGTCGCCTCTGAGTGTTGACTTCAATGATCACTTTTACATATATATGTATATATATATATATATATATATATGTGTGTGTGTGTGTGTGTGTGTGTGTGTGTGTGTGTGTGTGTGTGTGTGTGTGTGTGTTTATGCGTGTGTGCCTGAACTGCATTCAAACCCGATAGAACGATAAGGAATAATTGTATATATATACTATCAGTAGAGCCCGGCGTTGCCCGGGGATGTAACAGTAAGAGATAGATCAAATATCGGCCATCATAAAGACTGAAAAATAAAATTGACAAAGATTATTGTTAAAGGATGACGGACACACATGTCTTAATTAGTTTTTTTTTGTTTTGTTTTGTGTTTTTTTTTTTACGAATTGGTCAAACCCAAACTCAAACAAAAACATTGTTTTCAATCGTTATGAGTCTACCGATTGAATAGAATTTTATTATAAAAAATTGTCTTGTAAATGGAATTTTTAAATCATTCTGATTGTAAAAATAAAGAAAAAAGTCTGCAAGACAATAAGAAACACTACCTGCCAAAAAAATGTGAAGTTTTGTTGAAATCGGTTGAAAAATGTAGGAATTCCGATCCCATATATAAACGAACACTCACACACACACACAAACAACATGGGTTTTATAATAAGTATAACTCGATATGAGTTGTCCCCCTTTCATTCTCGCGATGCCTCTTAATCGTGTTTTCAAATTGATTTCGTGCAAAAACAATTGTGTTTTTCCAATTTTGGCGCTGTCAGAACCACCGCAAGGTAATTTTACTTAGTCCTGTGAAGTTTTGAAATTGGTTGAAAATATAGGAAATCCGATCCAATATATAAACGTACACACACACACACACACACACACACACACAGAAGACCAGAGCAGTTGTTTGCGAGAAGAAGCTGTTCGAGTGGAATTTACTTCACACCGAAGGAATACGGAGAGAATGAATATAGATTGCTACAATATAAGTAACATGGCGAGACCTTACCGTGAAGGTTAGACCTGGCGGAACTAATGAATGTAGTTCGTCTGAATACTTTCCATTGAAATAGCGATAGTGTAGTGAGAGACACGCCACATCCCACCTGTGAGAGTGAGAGAGAGGTCGAAAGACGGAGAAAAACTCATCAACCATCAGGGCCACGACACGTTTTTGAACTCTATCAAATATAACAATAGTACTCAGTTTTTGGTCTGATCTGGCACTTGTAAAAGTAGCGGATAACACGAGGAGTCACGTACCTGCGGGAACGGTACAGGGCGCCGACAATTTTACCTGCATCTTTAGCGATGGAGACAAATGCAGAGAAATATGGCAAAAATTGTTAATTTGACATCACTTTTTGCTGTAGGGTAACCAAAGCCATTTGATGCACTTAACAAAGAATGCCCATTTTTTAAAAAGTAGTGTCAAGCGAAACCTGTCACATATAATCTTAATTTCAACAAGATTATTATTATTATTCACTTAAAGCTCTGTAAGAAAAATAACAATACGAATTGATCAACTAAGAATGACTAAACACGCGAGCGAGTTTTGATTTGTTCAAACGATCATAACTTGACAAAAACTTGGAGTTAAGACAAAATTCGATCAGTTGTAAAAGTAGAGGATAACACGAGTTCCGGACTATTGAACATGTCTACCTACAAGCTATGTATAGCACATATCACTATGGAAATATTCCAAAATGTCAAGTGTTCGTATTCAAGCCTACTGTGCACTATTACATCTTCTAGACAATTGTATTCATTTTTGTCTGAATCTCTGGGATGAGGGGTCATCACTTTTTACATTATTTATATTCAGACTATTGTCTTCAATCTTTGTTGCTGTTATCACAACGTTTCGACAGTTGTACACTACGGTCTTCCAGGTGTATATCGATATGGGAAAGCTACAGAGTATTCAGAATTAAAAATTATATTGAATCTTATTTACATTATTCGGACTATTGTCCTCATCTTTGTCGCCATATTTGTTACAACGTTTCGGCCGTTGTACGCTCCGGCCTTCTTCAGGTGGTTGGAATGTCGAAATGAACCCTTTATTTCGCGCACTGGGGTAGACTGCTCGAGTTCCACGTGCCATGTTTAATGGATGTCAATTATCAGTTATCTCCTGTTAATTTTCCCTCTGAAAGTTCTCCACTGCCTTAACCGGGTATTGAACTCACACTCTGGGTCCTGTCACTGGGTCTAACTATCATCTTTATCCACTGTGCCATGTGTTCTTGAGTAATAAATATGGCGACAAAGATGAGGACAATAGTCCGAATAATGTAAATAATGTACATAATACCTCATCTCAGAAATATAGGCAGATACGGGAAAATCTAAGATGGGCCGTAAAAGCAGTGAAAAAAGTGATGCTGAAAAGAAAACTATCACCTCAGAACTCTCAAAGGGTAAATCTACCCTAGAAATTTCTAAAATGATAGGAGGTGGCATCAAACAGTGAAAAAGTTAACCACCCACCCTACACAAGTACGCAAAAGGGCAGATAAAGGCAAGCCGAAGGTTATTTCACGTCGTCTCATGTCACGACTTAAACAAGAGGCCACGAAGAACCCTGGACTTACCAATCAATAGCTTTTCATTCGCATTGGGGATCCTACTGTATCTAAAAGTACACGGTGCCGGTATCTGAGGGAAATAGCAACAACAGTCAAACCTGTATCGAAACCTCCGTTGACGAGAAATCACATTCAAAATCGATTGAAATGGGCCGAAGACAATATGAAGATTGACTTCTCTAAAGTTTTGTTCACTTGATGGGACAGATAGATGGAGCAAAGGCTGGGTAATGAACGGACAGAATTGCCATCAGCGTTTGAGACGCAAAGTGGTGTGGAGTCATAACGATCAGGGGTGGTATTATTGGAAAAACATTAGTGGGCCCATGGAGAGTACCAGGTGGCGTCAAAATGACTGCTGATGCATACATAGCGTTTATGAAGGAGCATCTTGAACCGTGGATGAAAAGGCAAAGAGTTGCCTTCAGAAGGGCCATTGTTTTTATGCAAGATAATGCTCCCTCACATGCTGCTCACAAGACTACTGAATATTTGAAACAGTTAGGCTCCGATGGACCTCGAAAAATGAAGTGGCCAGCAAATTCTCCGGATTTGAACCCAATCAAGCATCATGAAGCGAAGACTGTATGCCAACGGACGACAATTCAGGAGCAACGCTGAATTCTGGGAAGCAGTTCTTGACATATCTCGCGGCATTACAGCAGATGACATCCTACAATTAACAAATTCTATGGCTCATCGACTTCTTCATGTAATTTTAAAACAGGGAAAGCACATTCCCTATTAATTTGTTTAAAACTGTGCCTTTGTTTGTATCTGTTATTATTTGTTTAATTATCTTATTTATTAGCTTCTTTTGATCATAAACATTCACGTACAACATTAATAAACGTTTTGTTTGCTCAATTCTGGGAATTTTACTAAAGCTTTCTAATAATTTGGCACGCTCAAATCACCGTGCAGATAACAAATACGGTGCCAGTTCGTTTACATAGCGTAGATCAGTCCGAAAATTTCAGCGATTGCGCAGGTCCGTGTTGCCAACAGTGTGTGAACATTTTGTGTGAATTGATTGGACGGTTTTTGAAATATTAGAAAAAAAGTTATCTCGATAATAATTTGGCACGCAGTGAATATATATATATATATATATATATATATATATATATATATATATAGAGAGAGAGAGAGAGAGAGAGAGAAAGAGAGAGAGATATATTCTATAAAGAAAAATTGTCTCTGACAACACAGTGGACCGACTTTTTTAGCAGCTGACCTAGCAACGGATTCAATATAATCTTTCTACTTCATGTCAACTGAGAATAAGGTAGAGCCTTACTAAATATAATTATTTGGGGAAAATAACGGTTACCCATAGTCTTGAACAAGCTACAGTATTAGTGATCTAACATCATCGAGTTAATTCCATAGAGCAGCAGTTCGCGGGAAGTAGCTGCTAGAGTAGTTGAGACGATCATGTATCTTTCGATACATCTCTGACGAGGCAGATTTTTTTTCCCGCAGTAGTTTGCCATTTCTTTCTGTAGTAGACCAGTTGGTATCCAAGGTTATAGAACCCGGTCTGTCTTGCTAGTTACCCATAGCTGGTTTATGGAGAATAGGATTCATACCTTTCCCAATGGTATTAGCACGTAAGTAATGGATTCGACTTGAATTCGAACTCAGATTCTTCAATCCGATCCGCTATCCATTACTCCACGATGGAGTAAAACGGTATATAAGTGTTAATATATCAAGAAGGATCATATGAAAAACTATGACAAAATGGAAAAAGAGTTCCTCTGAGACGTTGATCGTACTGTTTTGCCGACCTTCATCCTGTCCATTGCTACCTTTCGTTTAAGTTTTTTGCATCACATGTTCTTCAATGGTTTCAATTAGGATTCTTGTGCAAGAGTTCTACTATGGACTTGTTCCACATTTCCAGGAGCTTTTCTTTTTTCATTATGAATTTCGTCGTCATATATTATACATAATCTTAGCGCAATGTGTGACACGTATCTCACGAAGGCAACATCCTGCCTCTGACCATAATTTTGATTTTAAAAATCCTCTCTAATTGAAAGAGAACACAAATCTAAATATGAAAGAAAATATAAGTAAAGAAAATACATTCATTTCAAAAACTTTTTTGAAGAATTTTGTCTGCGATAGTTCATTTGGGAAAAAGTAAATCTGAAAACAGTTTTGCTCTTCGAAATCAAGACAATTAGCTTAAATAAAATATTTTTTTAAATCCAAAGTGTAATACATCGTTTAATCATTTCACCCCATGCAAGGCACTAAAGCCAAACAAGGGGTTACTGAGTGTGAAAGGATAAGAAAAAGATAAACAATAAAGAAAGAAATTTGATAACGAGTGGTATTTACATTTTGAAGATCAAACTTGGCTGAAAATCATGGAGCCGTAGGTATGCTCTCCGACCATCCTCAGGTGCCTACTGATCTGGATTATCTACAGGGAATTCAGATATCGTCTAGTTCTTATATATATATCTTATATATATATATATATATATATATATATATATTTATATATATATAGAGAGAGAGAAAGAGAGAGAGGTGAACTTTGAAGTCAAAACTCAGTGGCGACAGGTTGTTTCATGCTGGACGCAATCGGATTGCGTCTAGCATGAAACAGCCTGTCGCCTCTGAGTGTTGACTTCAAGGTTCACCTTTATATTTATATTTACAAACGCTCTGTCTCTGATATTTAGCACTTTATCCCATAAATATAGTACGCCTTAAAACTATATTTCTTCACACACACACACACACACACTCATCGTCATTTAGCCTGACATGCCTTAACCGATCGAGCCATTGACAAGGTTGATTTTACTGTTTTTAAACTTCAATCTTCCATGAATCTCTCACGTACATTTATATCTGCTCAAAGCGTATCCATATGTAAACAAATGACGTCACACATTATGAAATGGACAAAGTCCGACAATTGTTTTAAGACATATATATATATATATATATATATATATATACTGTAAATAATAACTCTTCATCCTAGAAATTAAGACAAAATTCACGACTGATGTTCGAAATGTTGAAAGAATCATTTTCTTGTTTTATCAGTTCTGACAATTTGAATCATTCGTTCGAATGGGGGCGACTTTTTAAAAAGTATCTCTTGTTCTGTTGAAAAATTAACTGTTGACATATGGTCTCATCGTTACAGAAGAAAACGTAAAGGAAAAAAAGCCACTAATGAAAGGCAATAAATTATTTAAACATCTTTCCTACAGAAAAAAAGACAAATCACTTAGAAATTGCTGAAAAATACTGGGTTTCTTAGAGAAAAAAACAGGGGTTTTCGTACCCTTTTATTCCTTTTGTCCCCCTTTTTTATTTTCGTTTTTCTTCGTTTCCTTTCCTTCTTTCAACAGATTTATTTTTTATAACAAATATGCCAGCATATTATTTTTCAATCATTATTTACAAAAAAATTTTACCTGTAAAAATAGGGGCAAAGAAACCTGAATTCCAATAATTGAGACACGATATAAATTCCTGTAAACTATGATCAGTAAAACTAAATTAAGAAATATATTCCTAAAGACAAGACCTGTATGATATTATCGATCATGCAACTGAGATGAAAATAAATCAATTTTACGTCCGGAAAAATAAGTTATTTTTAAAATCTTTGCAGTGTTCTCATGGAAATCTGATAAAATATCTCATTAGTATTTGATCGGTTCCAAGGAAATAATGTTTATAATTAATAAATTTTAATTTACGCTATGTAGTTAGCATAGACTTCTAACCCAGTTATATGCATACAAACGTTAAATGAAAACAATTCTTCTATTTTCTCTAACGAAAAAGTTGCTATTACGGCTCAAAACGAAGGGATAGACGAATTGATTTAATCTATCAAATTCTTTTGATATGCTCTCCACAATAATCCGGTAAAAATCCTGTAAATAATGAATCAGATGACAAATTGAACATTGAAATACCAGAAGAAATAGATGTTGATTTTATTAAGTTTTTAGATCTTTTTTTAAAAAAACTTCATTGACTTCCTTGGTTTTAATCAATATACGATAATATGTATAATTTATGTAGCGTTGAAGCTCAGAACATACACCAGGTTGTTTCGCCGAGTGTAGCTTCTTCCAGCCAACCACTTGTAACTTAAAAATAACTCTTTGTTTAGAAAGCTACCCACGTAATAAAACCATGATACAAGATTGTAGCAGTAGTCATTCGTATGTAACCTTCTACTGTAGACAAGCGAAGTCGAGGTGAGATTAGGAGCGAACAGCCTAAACGTGGCGGTTCTTTAATTTCGGCTGCTAGTGATCACTGTCTCATAGAGCACAAACATTCTTTGTCCTGTCAGATTTCATATAAAAACATCATTCATCAAGTCCGCAGGGTCTGGTTTCATTCAGTAACCTTTTTTTCATGATCGTTTGACATGGATCTTGTGAGTTCCACTAACTTAGCTGATAATTTTCCAGCCAATAACTTTCAGTTGCTTTTCCTTTAGCAAGATATCGGATCATACGAACATCCCTACATCTACGATAAATAATTTTGCAAACATGTGGAACAAAGCAAGATGATTCTACTATGTGGAACGAAGTAGATGATTCAGGTTTATCCTGCTATCAAAACTGATGATCATTGCAAATATCTGTGTCGTATCATTGGGTGACAAATTTTCAATGTAAATGTTTGATGTCGGGAACTGCTAATATAACTTAGCATATGCAGAAATACATAGAGAGAGGGGAATCAAAGAGTTACATATTGAAGAGGTAAAACGAAAAATTGATTTTGTCCTGGTCTCACCTTGTTTCTTCTACAAGGCACTCAGCTTAGACATCCTGGAGCCAAGACTTGCATCGAAAATACAACAAGCCGTTTTCTACACGTGTTCTTCTGCCAATTCTTAGATCTATTAAAGTAGATCTCCTTCCCCCTTATACATAATAAGGATTGATTAAACCTGCACACAAATATGGAAACGCACACACAAATTTTTATATATATATATATATATATATATATATATATATATATATATATATATATATATAGAGAGAGAGAGAGAGAGAGATAGAAAGATAGATACTACAATTCAAAAGTTTGAAGCAAACCCGATAAGCAAGGGATCAACTTGACAGAAAAGTGGGAAAAAATGCAAAAGAGCTCTTAATCTCGTTGAAAAAAAGAACAGAATCAATTGTTAAACTTATACTTTGAGAAACATTTGCAACGAATATCAAAAGCTTTTGCAACGAATATAAAACATTTGTGCTGCAGTAATCAAGACTAACGGAGGATATTTTGTCAGGAGCAAAATTTGATCATAAAATGCTTTTTTTTTCTTTTTGTCTGAATAAATATTCTAATAAAAAAGTCATGTCTAACATTTTTAACCATGTATAATATTTTTCTCTTATTGAATGTACAATTACATTTAGGGACAATTTAAAAAATTACCAGGAGTAACTTTTTAACTGTAGTGTACATATATATATATATATATATATATATATATATATATATATATATATATATATATATATATATATTATCATTATTATTATTATTATAATTATTATTATTTCTTTATTTATTATTATTATTATTTATTTACTTTTTTCACCCAAATCAAGGCGAAAATGCCACTAAGACGCAGGGGATTTCACAGAACAAATCTGAAGGGGAATGAGATATTGAAAATGCGTCCGATTGAGGAAACGGTAAAAGAGGAATAGGCTTCAAGAAGACAGATGATAACGATTGACGGTTGCAGGAAAGCAAGAAATCGGAAGGGAACTCTTCAGGAGGGAAGTGTGAGAAAAATTGTTAGTGTAGAATGACGTTTGAATCTACCGAGTTCAACAGTAAAATGGTGTGACCTAATTGCCAATCTAGTTGCACGCTTAAATTCATTCGGGGCACCAGGAAAAAAAATCTTGTCCTGGCAGTTACCATGAAAATATTTGTAGAACAGGCAGATGGAAGCTACATCAAGTCAGTGAAAAAGTGACTTGCGACGAGATACTAGATCAGGATTGATTGTATTTCAGACTATTCCCAGGATAAACTTCGAGAATCTCGTAATGCACAGTAGGAACATCAGACTAGATATGGCAATAGTATTCAATACACGGACGTATGATTGATTTATTTTATTATGTTCAAGATGGATTATGACAAGAAAAACTTTTGACACGACATAGTGAACCAACATTCCTTACAGAAGACGTAGCAATTGACTCGATATATTTGCCCAATTTCATGTCAGTGGAAACGTGAGGCCAAGAAGGCGTAGAGTGTTGGTCGCCTGGGATCCAGCATCAGCCATCTTGATGGTAAGTAGAAAAGATTTTATGTGGTGATTAAATGAAAGCAGTTTTGTTTTGGAGGCTTTGAAATTTTCAAGCCATTTGTTTCCCTAGTTAACCCCTGATTGCAGATCTTTTTCAAGAGTAGTTGTCTGGTTTACTTGTCGAATCCGTTGGATTTTCTACTAAGGCATGTGTAAATGGTAGTGTCATCTGTATAAATAGCAAGTTGGGAACAGATGACAGCAGGAAGATCAATGATGACGATCAGAAACAGTCTAGGTTCAAGGATAGAGCCCTGAATTAGCCTGAAATAATTTGAAGCATGCCAGTACCAGTTTAATACGACCTTAATTACTTGATTGGTTAGGAACGATTGAATTAAGCTAAATATATGAGCCATAACTGCAAAGCACTCGTCCTTGCATAGAATGCCAGCATGTGAAACCATGTAAAACTCCTTCACGATATCTAGACTGTCAGCATAAGCTTCTTCATTCTTATCTAAAGCTTGATATATAACTTTCAAAAAGAGATATGTGACTAATAGGGATCGGAGCTTTCCTTAGATTTCTTAAAAACAGAAGTTGAAAAGGAGGGCTTCCAACAAGCGTGGCCTTTTTTGTAAAGTCTCGCGAGAACAGGAACACATTTCTTTCGGACGACAGCAGGGTTTCCGTCGCATCCGCTTGCTTGGTGGGCGTCTAATTTAGAGATGATACCATTGACGGCATTTAGTTTAACTTCCGTTTTGGCAATGGAGGTGGGAGCAGAGATATACCAGATGAGTCGAAAGTTGAGTTGGAAGAGAGCTTTCCGGCAAATCAGATTACCTTATCTGCAGTAGATGTCAATACTTCAAAGTGAATGACGAGAGAAGGGGCTGATGATTTGATCTTGTTCAATATACTCGCCAGTATTCCCTAGAGCCAAACTTGTGAGAGGCTATACGTGTCTCAGTCTACCAGAAAATAGTGACTTTCCTTCTTTAAGGGCAGGCTTGTACTCATCACCAGCAGTGACAAAGAGACGTCGGTTACAATCCGACCTGTTGCTCTAATGTAGCCGGGAGAAGTGATTCTTGTGGTATATAACGGATGTGCAGGAAGGTGAGAACCAGGGAGATGATCGAGGTTTCACTTGATATTTTCAATGCCAGTTTTCACCCACGAAGAGATCTCAGTAACACGTGTCTGAACAGTTTGATTAAAGATATAAATCCAGAGGATATCACGAAGTAAGTCACATAACGAGTCCCAATAAGCGCGTTGATAACAGAAAGAAATTTTGTTAATGTGGGTTCGTGTCTGTTGGGAGAGTGAAAAGAGGTATCTATAGACACAACAGTATGATCCGAGTTGTCAAGAGGATACACCTGCAGCGCAATAATGGAGCCCGCGGTGGAGGTAAGGAAAAAAAATCAAGTAGAAAAGTGTGTACGTCAGAATTACTGGGGAAACATGGGGAAGTCCACTGTTTTTGTTAGAGTTTGCGTAATAGACAAGTTGAAGGACTGGATGCCAGCTAGTTCAGTAGCATTAGAATGAATCAGCTAGATCACGCGGTGGGCACTGAAATCGTCGAACACAAAGATCTTTGCAGACGGGTGTAGAGAAAAGGCCTTATCTATACTATCAGAGATTCTGTCAAGAGGAAGTAGAATGATAGAGGAAGATGTATCATCTTTCGGCGTGATATTATGCCAGTATACTGCCTCTGTTATCGAACACTGCCTTCTTACTGCAATTCTCTATGCTCCGATGATGAGATCTTTCCACTATACTGTTTCCTGCATGAACATACGCGCAGCAAAAACGAAATTGGACTCCCCAGTCATCCAAGAACTCTTTAAAGGACTTACTGCGAAAGGCTGATGGTGGGCTTCGTTCAAAAAAATATTTTTCAACTGTCGAATGACGCTTCTTGAGTCTTGTTGAAGCAGGCGTCGCCATATCGCAAATCCACTGGAGCCGCAATCAACGTAAGGTAGCGTTGCCCACCTTAATTCGTAATATCCATTCCTAAGCGGGTCCAGATTTCAGTCACACTTAGGTTGCCACGAGGCCAACGATTTGAGGTTGGGTCAATTGACTGGCATTCTTTAAATTTTCTGACCACTGCCTTGACTGAGTTTAATAGAGAAAGGTGTAAGAACAATCAGGAGTCTCAAGCGATAATTGCCTTGCCAGTGCATGATGTCCCCGAACATATACACCATGGACATGCATGTGGACATTAGAGTCTTTCAAAAGAGAGAAAAGTAGTCAGGAACAAAGAATTCAGTGGAAGATATTGAAGAATTCAGATTAATTTAACAGAAAGAGAGGATGTCTGGATAGCGTTATAAGAAAAACGATTCCACACTATAGAAATAGGTACGGATATCAGGAATGTTGGAGAAGGAAAGGTTAAAGTTTTTTTTGTTTCTTTTTTTAAGCATTCAACCCTAAGCAAAACAGGAAGCCACTAGCACGCAAGGGGTTACAGAGAGTTGGAGCGAGAACAAAAGGAGTGATAGAGGAAAAGATGAAGAGACGGTTAGGGGATAGATCAGGGCATCTGGAGACGTCGATTGGCGTTACATTTGAATGGTTGGAGATTATAGCTATCAGTGAAACAAGAACTGGAGAGGGAGTTCCACAGGCGTGAAGTGCGAGAGATGAAGCTATTGGAGTAGAAGAGACGGCTATATTTAACAGTTTCGACAGTGAAAGGGTGTGAGCGAGATGCCAGCCTAGTTGAACGCTTAAATTCATGAAGTCTGGGAACCAGCGAAAGCAGCTCATCGGAATATTTACCGTGAGAGTATTTGTAAAAAAAGACAGATGGAGGCAACGGCACGTCTGTGAGAGAGCGGCTGCAGACGAGATGCTAGATCAGGGCCAATTACATCGCATATCCTTCTTTGGATTTTATCAAGGACCTTGAGACAAATAGAAGGGGCTCCAGACCATATATGGCAACAATACTCCATGCTAGTCATGGTTACGTATTTTAAAAGTGGAAAGGCCAAGAATACTACGAGGTGCCTGCCGTCTAAGGTAATATGAGCTGACTGGGAATTGGTACAGACTGCAGCATAGTGGGGCCTCAAGCTTGCCTAGCGAAAGTGCTTGCAGGGACACCTCTCCATGACACTGCATGAATCCTGATATTATGCGACTGTTGATCAGAGCAGCCTCACTGGTTGCTACCCAAGAGTTGGGGCTCCTAACTACTAGTCAAGATGCAGCAGCCAGAAAACTACCAACCTGGGGCCCTTAGTATGAAGTGTCGTAACCACCATCCAGTCATACGACCAAAAATTCATGACAGTCACACTTATTAAGACCTTTAGAAGAAGGAAACTGGAAACCCCATTCTAAACAGAGAACATAGGGAGCCCTCTACTCTTGTTCAATAGAAATAAGAGGAATATAGACCGGATGATAGATAGACCTATCTATTTCTTTTACAAAAGAAACAACAGAAAAGAAAAACAAAAACAGAAAAAATACAAAATTGTCCAAACTTTAGCTTAGCAAAACGAAATATCCATGGCTGGAATAAAGTCAGTTGATGAATTAAAAGTGTAAGTTGTCTGTGAACAAATCCTGAAATTCAGTATTGCAAGTTAAATATCTTTTCTAGATAACTTATTTTAGAAATGTTTAATGTCCGGCGCGCCAGGATATGACCCGTTGGCTAATTTCTGCTCAAATCCAAATATAGTTCAAGCAATTACTTGGGATTTGGGGTCTGTGGTTGCAGTGTTAGTGCAGCTTCTTTTATTCGGTAAAGTTTTAACTTAATATAAGTCGTGATTCCACCCATTAACTTGAAAACGAGCGGAAAATTGAATTTAATCTTGTGGTTCTTTAAGTGATTACTTCATCGCCGAGATGGACAGTCCGATTGCAAATTGAATGCATTAATGCAGATAGGAGTGAACAGATATTTCTTAAATTGATCAAAAATAAAACAATACTGCATAATTACTATTGGAACGTGCACACTTGAACCAGAACAAATAATAGTAAAGGTAATAAATTATGATAATTATTATTATTTATAATATAATGCTAAGATGGAAAATGAAAACTAAATTCAAAATAAAAATAAAAACAGCACACACATATATGTTTATACATTATTTTTATAGATACAAATATTTTAGTAAAGCCTCCGTTTTATAATAAACAACATTTACCGGCCTGAATGTCCGAGAAATTTTCATAGAAAATTTTCGTCCTCTGACAGGACTTGAACCTGTACCCTATACGGAACCGTCATATAGCCTGATGTGCCTTAACCGTTACGGCCACAGAGGAGCGTTCGTTTAGCAAGGTCGGTTTTACTGTTTTTAAGCTTCAATCTTCCATGATTCTCTCACGTACATTCATATCTGCTCATGGCGTATTCAAATGTAAAAAAATGAAATGGACAAAGTCCGACAATTATTTTAAAACATTTTTATGTTTATACATTCTTTTCATATATATATATATATATATATATATATATATATATGGGCAACAAAGATTCATTCAAATAGGTTTGATTAAAAAGAACGCAGACATAACATTGGCTCTTGAAAATAATAAACCACATTGAAATATTAACGGTACTTGAACAGAGCAACACACCATATAATAAACTTCAAACGGTGTATCTATAACTTCCATCCCGATAAGCAACAATTTATTCGAAAATTGTAAAGATACAACAAAATATTAAAATATTAAACAGACAGACCTTCTCGATTCTTTTTAATCAAAGATGTTATACACACACATACACACACACATACACACACACACATATGGTGCAAATAGACAGCAATTCTTCATTTATGCAAGTTTGGTTGAGGACCAAGAACTTGAAAACCAACAGTCCATTTGCTTCTGAGCCCATTCGATTCACATAAACTATACTGTAAGACAACTTACATATTAAGATGTAATACAAGATAACCTCCAAAGAAACACACTGAATTTCTCTAGGCACAATCCTTTCAACACACAAAATAGTATTTGATAATTGCTTATTGCGTTTAATACAATGCAATAATGATAAGCGATTGAAGTTTATATTATTCTTCATTTTATCTTGTTGCGTTTTTGTTGGCGCATTTGAGTTGCCATATGTGCTTCGAAAGAAGCGTGCTTTTTGCATACTTCATTTTCTTAAATGATGCTTTTGTGGGGTTAGTTTCTTTGTTTACAGGGATCTTCTCTTACTCCTATAGATATTTATTCTAGGTTTTAGATAAAGCTTTAACGTAGGTTCGCATATTACATTGTTTGCTAGGCAGCAAAAATTATAATATGCGAACCTATAATAAAATGTCTTAGTGGTATTCCTGCTTTGCCCTGCAGTTGTAGTTATAATATGGCTGCATTTGGTGCTTGTGGCGCACTTTGAACTTTCCCCTTGCATTATTTTATGAGATGTAATTTTTTCAGTGCAGCTATAGCTAGGTGTTACGGCATATCTGTTCAATAATTTGGGTAGTTTAGTTAATTTTAACAAGGTTTTGTCGATGTGACTGATGAATATTTGCCCCATATTTTTATATTTTGGGATGAATCACGTTTTTGTTTCTGTTTTTCCACTGCTAAGTGGGAATTTGAGGTTTGTGTGATATTTCTCTTAATACTTCTCTGAAAAATATAGGCTAAACATGATTTTATCTTTCATATTTACGCTTTCCAAGTAGCTGATGATATCGCCAGAATATTCAAGGTATGAATGACTGGTTGTCTGGAAAAGAAGCGTTAAAATCTTTGCAAGCTAAATTTTGAGGAGCACTGTACATATTAGAGATAAAAGGTTTAAATAGATTGTTGTTTTTTTTTTTGTTTTTATTAAGCCATAGAATCTGTATAGTTTTAGGTTACATTCTATAAATAGAAACAGTGCTCGTTCTTACCTATATATTACTTTTTTTTTAATTTGTTGACTGTTTCTATTTCCTTATTTATTTTATTTGTTTTACTCACTTGAATAATGGGTGGGTTTAAACAAAAGGTGATATGTCCTAAGTTGTTTAAGACATCTATATATAAATGTAAATACCAGGAAATAGCAGCTAAACTTTTCTATCGGAAACCGGTTGGAGTATTTCCAACCATTTAGCTATTTCATTTTGTATAGATCCCGCCATAGATTGGATATGCCGGAGAGGCACATTGTTTTTTTTTTTTTTTGTTTTTTTTCACTTTAGATAAACCGTACAATCTTGGAATTTAAGACCCGACAAGTCTGATAGTTATAAACTTCTTTGGAAATTAAGTTACTTTTGAAAACCGAAAGTAACCATCTTTGTATTTTCGCTTCTATTTTATTGGTTTTGTCACACGTACTTGCAAAATCTATCTTCTTAAATTTGAAGGAATCATGTAAAATGGTTTCTATTCCGGAACCTTTATTTGGTTTTTTGACATATATATATATATATATATATATATATATATATATATATATATATATATATATATATATATATATAGATAGATAGATAGATAGATAGATATTAAGGATTTGATAGACCGGTAGTGGATACACTGCCACGCAAGGAAGTCACGATCGACAGAGAGAGACGAATACTCAAAATTTAAATGTCTGTGTGATGCTGCATATATAGGACGAACCAATCAAAGACTGGAGACCCGAATCGGTAAACACGTT
The DNA here is from genome assembly GCA_963932145.1 of Acanthosepion lycidas. Lineage (NCBI taxonomy): Eukaryota > Metazoa > Mollusca > Cephalopoda > Sepiida > Sepiidae > Acanthosepion > Acanthosepion lycidas. Next base: position 8,474,928 of record OZ010592.1, on the reverse strand, counting down.
CCTGCAAATACCATAGCAGGTAACTTTAGTCGAAATTCTAGGACGACCCCAGCAGTGCATGATTCAAAAATTGGTCAGTACCTTCGGATAACCCTGACTGTTCACATCAATATACAAATGATTGTTCCACTATCTTACATAACGCTGGGTCCGGTAATCGGATTTTAGAAGCGGCTTATATTAAAATACACCAACCTAGCCTATGCAGGCAGAAAGAAAAGTTTACCAGGTCACTAAGGTTATTTGGAAGGCATGACTAATACTTTTCCCTTGTGTATTCACTCGGAACATTTATATTTTATTTGGTAATTATTTTTTACTAATAAATTGTTTTAGTCGTGTTCCGAATTTAAGTTCCCTTCTCGTCTACTATTTAGTTCTTGTAAATATCGTCTTGTGTCTCGTCCGAATTACACCAAAGAATCCTTCTGAAGAAATGTTGGTCACAAGAATTCTTCAGAAAAAATGTCGACAGGTATTTTTACATCAATATATATATATATATATATATATATATATATATATATATATATATATATATATATATATATAATGTCATCTACAGACAAATTCCTCCCCTCAACCGAGATTAATTTTTCAGGCCTATATAATGTCATCCACAGACAGACGGTTCGGCTGTATCACAGCTCTTCAGTGTGGCTAGACGTCCAGTTGCTTCTTGCAAGGATCGAAACCCGACTGAATTGGGGTCAGTCGGAGATTCTATCGCAAAGCCTCTAAGGGATGAAGGTGAATTTTAGCGTATTTATTTTTTAGATAAACATACAGTGACCGAAAGGCCTCAATTCGCTTTTACCGGAGATTATATATATATATATATATATATATATATATATATATATATATATATTATAAAGTATACTTGTATTTAATTTTTCTTGTGTTCTTATAATTTTCTTCTTTTCTGGACATAAATTATATAGAAATTGTACAAATGTTCTGTATGTCCGAGCGCTTTCGGCTAAACTTTTAGCCATTATCAAGGATAATTTTATTTTTACTCTTAATTGAATACTTGGATTTTTAGGTATGTATCGAGAATTATGTTCATATTATTTTTCCAAACACGCTCACTATATTATGGCCGTGTTCATAGTTGATGTGTTTAGAAAATTCAACATTCCTATATGTTTAGATACAAACATAAAACAATCCATAGATCCAGTTAAAAGGAAAAACCATCGAGACAATTCCCACAAAAAACGTTTCTTGTGATGATGATCAGCTTTTAAAATAATGGCTACTACTAAGTCCTGATCTCGATATAATTGGACCATTGTGGTGTGAATTGAAGAAACAAGTAATACAGTGTAAATTATGCATTCTCAAAGCGTTTTAGAATTATTACCACGAAGAATTGGAAACAATTCCCAATGAGAAAATCTGAATCACGTTCCATTCAATGTCACATGAAATTGTGGCAGTTATTCAAGACAAATTTACCAATACTAATTACTAACTGAATAATTTGTCGTTTTGTACTTTCTGTAATAATAAAGTTAGGTTTGGTTTGAGTTTGTTTTACAGCATATTAACCTCAGTAGGTTATTTAATGCCGACAAAATATTTGTTGCATATTTTTTTCAAAAAATGTATCGCTGGTAATGTGTTGTTTTTTTTTTCAATAAAATATTGCTGGTAATAATGTATTGCTGGTAATAATTTTTTTACAAAGTAATTATGATATTAAAAACTATTTTTAAACTTTCATAGTGTTTTGACCCCAGTTTGGGGCTTAACTATTTACCCATAGCTGGGACCCTAACAGGTGCTATCACCCTAGGTAAATGTGGACCTGGGAACACCAGCAATTAAAAGGTGGTTCCACGCTCCTCAAAATTTCCTGATCAGGGGCCTTGCTGCTGGATGTAATTGTCGTCATACCAAGGACGAGTAATGATAAAGATCTTTGTTGCAAAAATTCTTTAACTTTATATATATATATATATATATATATATATATATATATATATATATATATATATATATATGTATGTTTGTATATATATATATATGTATATTATTTATTTTTCGAAATTAAAACAAAAACATATTAAAAATCGTTACACAATTACAATTATGTTTCAACATTACAAATGTGTCTCCTCAGGAGTAGTTTGACTAGTGACTAGTGATCGATTATTTCCATTTCAAAAAACCGCATACTTCCTCATTTTTTCTCGAGAAAAAAAGATCAGTATTAAAAATAGGCTATTTCAAGGTCCTTGTATTTTGACAGCTTTTTGAATATCTTCAAAGATACATTGCAGTCAGCAGGGACTGCCATATCAATAAGGAGGCACCGTTTTTGTTTGTGGTCTTTAATAACAATATCTGGGTGGTTGGCCTTAATTGTTCTGTCAGTGTGAATTGTGTAGTCCCATAAAATTGTAACAGGTCCTATCTCCGTAACCGGGTCTGGTTGGTGTTGATACCAGTTTCTTTCAGTTTTCTTCCCGTAGAAGTTGCAGATTTTCCAGTGCAGATATTGGCCCACTCTGTCATGTCGGGTTTTATATTCAGTGGGTGCCAACATCGTGCAACCTGATACAAGATGATCAATCGTTTTTGGATATTTATCACAGAATCTGCATTTTGGACAGACACAATATTTTAGTATATGTGCTTGATAATTCCTAGTTAGCAAGCATTGGTCCTGCGCAGCAAGGATAAAATCTTCAGTTTCCGCTTTCAACCCTGCACTGCGTAGCCACTGATGGGTACGGGTTTTGTCTACATCAGCTTGTTTGATACGGGCAGAGTATTGGCCATGAAGCGGTTTATCTTGCCATCGCTTCTGTATCTGGTCGGTTGCATTCGTCTTTGCTGTCTTTTTTAAGTATTTTGCAGTTTCAGCCGGTGTATTGTGCTGTAGTTGCATCTCTACGCCCATTTGAAGCTCCATTTTGAATTTGTTGGCTTCTTTCATGACGGAGTAAAGACGCTTACTACTTTCATGTTCCTTGACGCATACCATCATCCAGTCTTCTGTAGTTTCCAAGTATCTTTGGAGGCCAATTGTTGTAGTTTTGTAGGACAGTTCTAGTTGAACTAATCCTCTGCCTTCTTCGGATCTGGGCACATACAGACGATCAACATCAGCTTTGGGATGATGCATGCGATAGCAAGTGAGAAGCTTTCTCGTTTTGGCGTCCATTCGCTTAATTTCAGCTATGGTCCAGTTAAGGACATTGAAGCTTTAATGCACCACTGGGACAGCCAATGTTTTTATAGCTGATATTCTATTTTTTGAGTTTAGTTCAGTATTTAGTATCAGACGTACACGCCTGTAGTACTCTTTTCTTATTTTTTCTTTCATTTGTGGGTGTTGTATGCCGTCTCCTTCGCTAATTCCTAGGTACTTATAAGCTTCATCATGTTCCAATTCCCTAATCTTTGTGACAAAATCTAAATCTATTGAGGGTGTTTCTGTAATTCTACCTTTCTTGAATGTTACTTTTGCACATTTATCTAATCCGAAGTCCATACCTATGTCGTCACTGAAGTATTTTACAATATTGAGGAGGCCTTTCAACACATTGTCGTCTTTGGCAAAGAGTTTGAGATCATCCATGTATACTAGGTGATTGAATATTTTCTTATTTATTTTGTAACCATAGCTACTGTTGTTCAGTTCATGTGTAAGAGGGGTTAAGGATAAACAAAACAGAAGGGGTGACAGAGAGTCTCCTTGAAAGATTCCACGTCGGATATTCAGACGGTTGGATATGGCAGTGCCCCCGGTGTACCTAAGGTATAGTTTTGTGTTCCACATCCCCATGTGCTTAAGAAAGTTTAATACCACAGGGGAGACTTTGTACATTTCCAAAGTCTTAAGGATCCAAGAATGTGGAACACTATCAAAGGCTTTACGATAATCAATCCACGCTGCACTGAGATTTCTGCGTCGTCTCCTGCAATTTTCCAGGATAATTTTATTTATCAGAAGTTGATCTTTGCAGCCATATGAGCCTCTACTGCATCCCTTCTGTTCCAGCGGGAGACTGCTGTTTGTTTCGAAAAAGGAATAAGTACGGTTCGTGAGTACAGACTTGATCAACTTATACGTTGTGGAAAAACATGTTATCGGTCTATAATTTTTAGGGTCGTCTGTTTCAGTTGTTTTTGGTATGAGGTATGTAATACCTTCAGTAACCCATTCCGGGATTTTATTGGGATTATTTACAAGCGTTTTATAATGTTTTTGCAAGTATGCCATGGGTAGATGAGAGATGATACAGCCAGAAATTGGTCAACTTGTCATTTCCTGGGGATTTCCATTTTTGGGATTTCGTTAGTGCTTGCCTAACATCATCTGTGGATATATTTTCCCATTCTTGCAGAGGTGTATCCAGCAGTCGTTCTTCTTCACGCCGTATCCATTCTGCATTTGGGTTATATTCCTTTGGGTTGCTCCAAATATTTTCCCAAAATGTCTGTACATTATCAATCGATGGTGGCTTTTCGACATGTATAGGTGCTTTTCCAATTTCCCTGTAAATTTTCTTAAGATCTGTTCGGAATATTTTATTTTGGCGATAGAACCAACAACGTTTTTCGTATCGTATATTATTATTATTATTTTTATTTTTATTTTCTTTGCTTTCTGGCGTTTACACATTTCTTTCCCGGTCCCACCCAGGGACCTAAGGTTAGAAATGGCATCATGACACTTTTCAGTGACAAAAAAAAAAAAAATTACATAGATGGAGCCCTTCGTAAAGTGTGGGCTGTACTTGTCAGAACAATTTTTTGTATCTCCTTGAGGCATGGTCTTCCAGGAATCCCTGCAATTAATCTACTGCAATCTTTTCCAACCAGTCCTAGGGCTCCAACTACAACAGGGATTGTTGATGTTCCCATATGCCACATTTTCGGGACCTCTATTTCAAGGTCCTTGTATTTTGACAGCTTTTTGAATATCTTCAAAGATACATTGCAGTCAGCAGGGACTGCCATATCAATAAGGATTATTATTATTATTATTATTATTATTATTATTATTATTATTATTATATAATTTTTCTGCATTTAAATCATGTTTTTTCTTTTAATCTTAAAGGATTTGTTCTTGATTATGAAACTGTTTTTTTTTTATTTTAATTGTTTTTGACAAAGGAATTCGGTGTAGAAAAATATTATTTGATATTTGTGAGTTAATCTTTTGTTGATGAAAGCGATGCCTTGTAAGTCAAAGGATTCATAACTTGAAATGCTTTTCTTTCTAAACGTTATTCAAATAATTTTTTATGTGCGAGATCTTTTTTTTTTGTTTCTTTTTTTTTTGTTTTACATTTGGGAAGAAATAAAAGTAAAAAAAAATGATTGTTCAAACAAATTTTAAAATTGATGGTTGTAACACTCTTTTTCTGTGTAAAGCAAAACTAATACCTTTCCAGACAAAGTAGCAATTTAAAAATAAACATCAGTGGCCGTTCTTACTAAAATATTTATTATTTATTATGAAAACGTCATATTACGTTCATGGAAGAAAAGAAACATCGCTTATTGTTTGCTTTTTTTTTTAACAGAGTTAATGGATGGACAAAAAATACTTTTAATATTTATAACTTAATCTTAGCTCGCCGAAGCTATATATTTCTGTCTTTCTATCACAACTCCAAAATCAGTATTCTACGATAACTAGTAAATTAAATTAAAATGAAAGATACTCTATTCAAATACGATTGAATAATTTTATAATTATTTTATTTCGATGATTATAAAAGGCGAGACAGAAATACCCCCCCACATAATGGTAATACTTTAGCCAGAAGAAAACACCGTTGCCACTAATGTCTTCCCGTCATGTGGATGGTATTATGGGCACGTGACCAAGTGGTTAGAACCCGGGTTCAAATCTCACCATAGTTGATTTGTCAGGAAGGAAACTTCCTTATGTTATCGGACTGGAGGGTTCGATCTCAGCGTGAAGCACGTTTGGAAAGTGCTTATCAAGAGTTGGCCGAAGCTTTGTGAGTGAAATTGGGTAGACGTAACTCTTGCGGCCTGTCGATAGCTGTGCTAGTACGAAGTCACAAGTCATCGTAGCCGAAAGCTTAAGCGTGCTTGCCTTGTTTAAATTGTTAATCACGCTAGATAACACGCTCTTTCCATGAAACTGTAACTAACGTCTGCCCAGCATAGTTGCAGTATAGACCACAGGTGAACTCCGTGGGTGTTGAAAAAACTCAAATGCGCCTGTGCAAGCGTCTACAATAGGGATTGGCTAGCCGCCCTAGTAAACGGATATCCTCGAATACGAATGGCTTGCTATACATAACTATACATATCGGAGGTATTTCCGCCGCATCCTGTATATTACTTGATTTATAAGACAAAATTTTATTCTAGCGTATATCTTCGTATTTACATACACTGAGTAACGCTTATGAGCACAAGCCCCTATACTTTTCTTCTTCTTATCCTTCGGGGCTCTCCACAACTTCCTGTGACTTTGTCGCTTTACCAAACCTCACACGCCGTTTCGTCATCCAGTCGCACAAACTCGTTAGGTAAGGTGATCCGTTGCCTTCCGTTGTACTTTCTGCCCTCAATACGCTCTGCGAGTGTAAAATCCTTCAAGCCTATCTTTCTGTCATTTTCTCATTGTGGGTATAATTTTTTTTCTCTTTCCAATGTTTCTTAAGCTCATACACTCGGACGAATAAATACTTAACCTGAAGCAGTTGTACCGTGAATTTTGATCTGGAATTCTTTCTGTATAATACCCTATAAATATGTCTAATGAAATGGCTATATGTATACAAGGAAAATTAATATCTTCAAAAGTAAATATTTATTGCAATTTTGATTTTCATTTTTAGGCTACGTAGTAATTTATCGATATACTAATGTATTTTTTATAGAATTATTCTTTTGTTATATAGTCCGATATTATTTCTTATTAATATAAATATTATATTTAGTGGATAAACCTATTTGACAAGACATCTCTGTTGGCTTGAAACAGTATCATTTTCGTCTCCTAAACTCGATTTTTCGAGAGCACTCCACTCTATATGAGGGTAGTTTGCTACAATGAGCATAGCATGGTGGGCCTTGAAGTTTATAACTAATGGAACTAAGGAATATATTTCTTCTGAACACTTTCCATGGAAATAGCGATATACTAGCGAGAGGCTTGTGACGTTTTGTCTATGAAAGTGGTTTTAAGGTGGAAAATATTCCATCACGCATAGACAGGAAATGAAGAGTGGACAACTTCTGCCCATATTTTGCAGTAGCATCCCATTTTCTTGCATTATTTACATTATTCTCCTTTGTATTTTTTGTCACATCTTCATGGGATGACGACAAGCAGGCCGACCCATTAAGGTAAGGCTACTAGAACATCTTAAAGCGGTAACACGAGGGGAAATAGAAAAATCAGGCGTAGCTGACTACATAGGCAGAGAAAAGGGAGATCACCGCCTCCTGTGAGATGAGATGAGATTGAAATAATAGACAGAGAGCATCACTGGATAATACAAAAACTTAAGAAATCAACACATATGCCAAGACACAAAAATCTCTTGAGTCGACCAAGCATAGAAATGAATACAGTATGGGAACCAATAATAAGGAGTGCTAGAGAAAAGCAATGATTAACAACAAAAATTGCAATATAGGCTCTGGTAGAAATGCAATAATAAGAACAAAAAATTGCAATATGAGAACTGATAAAAAAATTGTACACAAGGTCACATGGCCGAGTGGATAAAGACGTTGGTTAAATCCAGTGATTAAACACAAAGTATTGTTAGTAAACCAAACTTGGAGAGTTGAGTTAAAAGGAAATAAGTGAGACATCCAGAATAGACCTAGCACGTGGAACTAGAACAATCTACCCCAGTGGACGAAATAAAGGGTTCAGTTCGGAATTCCAATCTCCTGAAGAAGGCCAAAACGTTCTAAATATGGCAATGAAGATGAGGATAACAGCCAGAATAATGTAAATAATGCAAGTAATCATAATACCTCATCTCAGAGATATAGAGGCCGAAACGTTGGGAATATGGCAATGAAGATGAGGATAACAGCCGGAATAATGTAAATAATGCAAGTAATCATAATACCTCATCTCAGAGATATAGACAAACATGCTATTTTCTTTCTTTCTTTCTAAATATGTAACCAGTATTTCGTTCTTTCTTAATTTTCTCCACTTTTCCGACTTTTATTATTTCATTCTTTCTTTTTCTTTCTTTTTTTCTTTTTTCCTTCTTTCTTTCTTTATTCTTTCTTTCTTTCTTTTCTTCCTATTTTTGTTTCTTTCTTTTTACCTGCCTTTCTTTTTTTAATATAACCACGTTTTTCTTTCTTTTTCTTTCTTAATATTCTCATTCTTATCCTATTATCTTTCTTTTCCTTTCTCTTCTCTTTCTTTCTTAACATTTCCTCAATATCTCTTCCTATTTTTTCTTTCTTTTCTTCCCGGTTAAGTTGTATTTTTATTCATTTTTACTTATATTTAATATAAGATTATTAGTCTAATTCTGTAAGTTTAGTCTGACACAAGGTTACGCATGTGGATTTTGCAGCTGGGATCGAATACATTCTATGTTAATTAGTACCCCACAACGAAAAGTCTTTGCATAGTCTGGTGCAAGTCCATAATAATAATACTATTTTTTTTCTAAGCATTCAACACCAAGCAAGGCGGAAAGCCACTAGCACACAAAGGGTTTCAGAGTAGGAGCGAGAACAAAGAGGAGTGATAGAGGAAAGGATGAAGAGACGGTTAGGGGATAGAGCAGGGTATCTGGAGACGTCGATTGACGTTACATTTGAATAGTTGGAGATTATAGCTATCAGGAAAACAAGAAATAGGGAGAGAGTTCCACAGGCGAGAAGTGTGAGACATAAAGCTATTGGAGTAGAAGAGACGGCTACATTTAAAAGTTTCGACAGTCAAAGGGTGAGAGCGAGATGCTAGCCTAGTTGAACGCTTAAATTCATTAACTCTGGGAACCAGAGAAAGCAGCTCATCGGAGGCAACGGCACGTCTGTGAGAGAGTGTCTGCAGACGAGATTCCAGATCAGAGCCAATTATATTGGATATCTGTCTTTGGATTTTATCAAGGACCTTGAAGCAATTAGAAGGGGTACCAGAACATATATGGCAGCAATACTTTATGTAAGGGCGAATGTGTGATTTGTAGATTTGAAGGATCGCATTTACCTAATTGTGGTAATTACCTAGACTCATATCCCTATTGTGAGGGTTCAAGGCTTCGCATAAGCTCGTCATGCTTAAACATCGGGCGGATGCCGAACTCACTAACATAGCAGTCAAAGAGACTAGCTTATCACTAATACCTCGAGGCAAGAAACTCACTGATTTTATATCACAGCCTGTTAGTAAGAGACTTTTATAAGTGACTCCAAAGTTTTGAAGATAATAAACCTGTCGGGATTTTCGGCCTGATTTGGTTTTTGAAAGAATAACAGGAGGAGTCAGGCACTTATTGCAGCCGTAGAAAGAACCGATCATTTTTTCAGTATTTTCGGTGATGGATCATGTGTGTTAGTTCCATTTGAAGTCTGGGTTGAGCTTGTTCCAATCGGGGCTCAAGATACGTTCTCTTCCCGAACGAGCATTCTATTTTAAAGATGAAATTGTCTTAATATCTGGACAAACCGGTGGGCATTCCATTATTCTGGCGTATTTGAAACCTTTTTTTTAACAAAAATGTAAATGAGTATTGTTAACATTAATGTAATAACAATGCCTGGCCCGCTGTTTCCGAATACACTCGTATACTAATTTGTTTAATCAATCGCTGTTTCAGAAGCTTGCTCAGGCACATATTGTTTCTTAAAAACCAACAGAGCCACCCGGTTGGGCAAATATTCTGCGCGGACCATAGTCAAATTACATAATCCGGCATGATCAGTTGTTGAACAAGGCTAGGATATTTAGCCACCCCCAGCACTCACGAGGGTTGCATGTGGTACAAGGCCGGGTTTAACGAGGGTTCTCCGAGACTGTAGGCTCGGCCAAAAAATGCCCGTAGAACCCGTATAAACGGGATCGAGTTGGTCAACCTCCCCGAACGTGGCCCTGCCCTTCGGCACAGCCTCGTCCGGGTTCCTCTCTACTCAGAGGCATAGAGTTCGACCTGCCAACCGAAAAGGCTAGTGCGCTCAAACCCTCGGTCACGTTGACTTATGACTTCTTCCTATGATTTTCCGGTCCTTCGTAATGGTGCCACAAGCTGGGTTCGTCATCTTGGGACGTTATAATGAAGAAATTGTCTCCTTGACAATCGATCATGGTGAGATTCGAACAAGGGTTTCCATTACGTGAATATTCTCTTTAGGTAAATGTTTCTCGTTTATAAACAATAACACACAAATATGGATTTTTTACATTTATCTTGAAACTAATGTCAAATTTGAACTGACTTTCTGCGGTCTACAATACTTGTCCCAAGCATTACTTATCCACTTCCATCTTCAAATGGTGCTAAATTATTCTCATGATAGACCCAACATCTTGTCTAACCATCTGATCAATCCAATGTAGCTCTAATTCAATCACTAAGATTACTGTCGAGAAATCATTTTTGTGTAATCTTTACGATTCTTATAAAATTATTTTCGCCAATTTTAAACAAAGACGTTTTTTGCTTTCATGTCATGAAAGAATATCCTTCATATATTGTTTCCTCTTTCTTACACTAACAACACGAGCTTCTTGAAAACGATATTTTTGGCTATTCAATCAACTTTTCTTGCTTATTATTCTTTGAACGTTTCCCCTATCACCTTTACTGACATTCTGATAGGCATTTTTCTTTTACTTATCTTGTCAATATTTTCAGTTCATTTTTGGATATGATCTCTGATCTCTGCTTAACTTTTACACAATTTCCAAAGCTCTAGTCCTATAAATCAGTATGGCAGGTCGCATTTATATGAAATTTATAGACATTTATAAGACTCTTATAAGGTGGTATTTATTAGAGATTTACAATAGATTAAAGGGATCAAAGACTTTTGTACTGTACCATATATACATTCATTCACATCTTTCTCCCTCTCCTTCCAGCCTCCAAACTCTTTTGGCAATCAGATATAATCTGTCATGAAAGCTGAGTGCCAAAGAGAATTTTTAATGAAATACTATAAATCAATTTTTCATGTAAATAAAAAAACCGAATAAAATAAATATCAGTCGGAAGAGGAGCTGGAATCTTCTTAGGTCGACAAAGCCCTTCCAATTAAATTTCGGTCAGATTGGGAAAAGTGTTAAGCCGAGAACTTTTTAACATTAATGTTGTACATATATTTTATTTTAGAGTGAACGTGAAGTCATGATTATAGATGAAAAATATGATTAGCGAAAAGATACATTGAACACTTATTTTATATTGAGTTCTCCTGTTTGGTAATGTAAACATTTTTCTCTCATCATTTTTGATGTCGCATCACTTTATGGAATATCTGAACTATTGGGGAAATGTGGTTAGCTTTTTTTGCAGAGCTCATGTTTTAATGGGAATTTCTAACTTCAAAATTATTATCTCTTTCTTATTTAATAATGCAATTTCGTTTATTCTGCATGGAAAAAGAGAAATAAATTCAAGTTAAGAAAAGAACGATTGAAGTTTATGGAACTCTGGTTTATGGGACTCTGTTCGGTTTCTCGATCCCTGCTTTATTCATGGGACACTGTTCGGTTTATGGGATCCTGTTCGGTTTATGGTATCCTGTTCGGTTTATGGGAGACTTTTCGGTTTACCGGACCCTGTTCGGTTTATGGGACCCTGCCCGGATTATGAGACCCTGTTCGGGGCATAGGACCTTGTTCGATTTATTAGACCCTGTTGGTTTATGGAACTCTGTTCGGTTTATTGGACCCTGCTCAGTTTATGAGACCCTGTTCTGTGTATAGGATCCTGTTCGGTTTATTAGACCCAGTTCGGTTTATGGGACCCTTTTCAGTTTATGGGACTTATAACGAAACGTGAATTCATGTCAGTGACACAGACGTGCTCACAGCTACAGTGACACACATAAGTATTGGATGCATGTTATTTTCTGTTATATCTCTAGTTTATGTTCGCCATTTTGCCTGATATTTGGTGAGTAATATCTCGTAAAGTTGTTTTAGTTGTATGTGGATTGAAACTTAAAAACTCATGGTTGAATCCATTTTTTTATCAAAGTTCAAAATTACACTATGCAAAAGTATTGGATACATCAATTTAATATTTTGTTGCGTAGCCTCTGTTTTGTTTCACTGCTTCCAGTCGCTTTCTATCGTTGGCCACAAGTTTTCCACACTGATCCACCGTTACTTTACTCCATTCTTCCTTGCATAATTCCTTTAATTGCTTGATATTTTGTGGATTGCGCTTGTGAACTTTAACTTTCAAAGCATTCCACAAATTCTCAATTGGATTCAAGTCAGGAGACAGACTTGGCCAATTGAGAGTACTAATACCATTATTTTGAAACCATTCCTTTGTAAGTTTTGCGGTATGTTTGGGTTCATTGTCGTGTTGAAGCACGAAATTCCGACAATGCCCTAAAGAAGTTGCATATTTATGAAGGTTCTTCTCTAGAATCTCCCTGTACATGCTAGCATTCATTCTACCATGGATAACTTGTAACTCACCAGTGCCCTTGAATGAAAAGCATCCCCATATCATAATGGAAGCACCCCCAAACTTAACTGTGGGGATGGTATTGTGCTTGTTGAAGGCAGTAATATTTTTTCGCCGAACACTTGTCACTGTGTTCCTTCCGAATAGTTCAACTTTCGTTTCATCCGACCAGATTACCTTTTCCCAAAACTGCATACCCTTCTTTTTCTAAGTTTCAACGAACTTTAATCGGTCTTTGACATATTTGGTTTTCAGTAAAGGCACTTTTCTTGGTGTTCTGTACGATATAGAGCTCTGCTAATGGTGTCCTTACTTACATTAATTCCAGCACCCTCAAAATCAGTTTTAATTTCAGAACAAGTAATGAAGGGCTTTTTTTTTTGCACATTTCTGCTGATCCACCTTGAAGTACTCTCATTTATTTTTTTCGGTCTTCCATTTCTTGGGAGGTTTGCTGTACCGTCACCATATTTCCTACTGTACTTAGTGCTAGATTTATTTCTTTGCTAATTTTTCGGTAACCTTGTCCTCCTTTGTGACGTTCAATGATTCTATCTCGCATATCTCTGGATAATTCTTTAGTTTTTGCCATTTTTAATCATTGAATTGCCGAATGCACCTCAAAGAGTCAGATGATTAGTAGCACTATCTTGTAAACAACTGTGTACTTCTCTGATTGCTCAGAGATAACATTCCAATACTATCGAAAATTTAATTTTCTATTTGAATATTTAAAGTCTTTTAAAATACAAAGTTTCGATTGGAAATTTGAAAAAGTGTCATGTATCCAATACTTTTGCATAGAGTAATTTTGAACTTTGATAAAAAAAAAATGGATTCAACCATGAGTTTTTAATTTTCCTTCCACATACAACTGAAACAACCTTACGAGATATTACTTATCAAATATTAGGCAAAATGGCGAACATAAACTAGAGTTATAACAGAAAATAGCATGTATCCAATACTTATGCGTGTCACTGTATATGACTTTGAAACATGGGTTGTCATACGATCAATGAAGTTAAGCAACGTTGAGCCTGGTAAGTATCTAAAAGAGAAAACCATTTTTTGATAGCAGCTACTTTAAGATTGTATGAGCAGGTTGTGTAATGGTAAACTACTCGGAACTGGAAGTCGGAAAGATGTGTTCCAATTCCAATCGGGTTCATTATATTCATTTATACGCAAGTACACTTGGGAAAGTCATGAATTTATCGCTTCTATCCCTAGCTATAGATCATCATTGCCTGCAAAAATATTCTTAGAATCTAAAAATATTTTCTGGCTTTAAATAACCTGCAAAAGGTTGATAAGCTAGAAAAATAAAATCAATCAATAGCTAACTAGATAGATAGATAGACAGACAGACAGATAGATAGATAGATAGATAGATAGATAGATAGATAGATAGATATGAACAACCTGATAGATAGATAGATAGATAGATAGATAGATAGATAGATAGATAGATATGAACAACCTGATAGATAGATAGATAGATAGATAGATAGATAGATAGATAGATAGATAGATATGTATCAATTTCAAAGCGGCTAGAAACAATGAGTTGTGGTACAAATGTAAGTTAAAGACTTTCTAAGATTAACCATTAGCATTTGATTACCTGACCTTTAAGTGAACTTGAATACTGACCATAAATTCATCAAGTACCTATCACAGCCAACCTGAATGGCGGTAATCAACAGATGTTGATAAAGTGTTAATTCAATGAAAAGGTTTGATCTCCCGTTTGCCCAATAATTTAAAAAATAAATCCTTTATATCAAGTATTCCCAAATCGTGCGGTGGAAAGATGCAAAGATTGATAAAGTGAGCGGTAACTTTGCATCTCTTTATTTTTATTTTTGCCTTTTTCAAAAGGAAAATAACAAGATAGATAGATAGATAGATAGATAGATAGATAGATAGATAGATAGGAAATCAATTATTAAAACGCAAACCAGATTATTCTCACGTTGAGATGAATAACAACGAAGAGAAATCCAAAATGGTTCTGATAGAGAATCTAAATTACCTGACAAAGCAGTCGCTGACCAATAAGTTAGTATTCTGCTTGTTTGTTTATACAACCAATACGCTTTACAAACGAGACTAGAATCATTAATTGTTACACAATTGAATTTCTAAAATTGTCTCTAGTCAGTGTATTTCTGATCTTAACATTTCTACACGATTTTTTTCTTTGTTTTGAATACCCCACCTTATTTTAACCTTCTATTTTGATTCCTTCCTTAAATTTTCTTTCTTTTTCCTTCCTTCCTGTCTGCCTGACTTCTTGTCTTCCTTCTTACCTTCTTTCCTCCCTACCTTCCTTTCTTCCTTTTTCCTTCCTTCCTTCCTTTCGTCCTTTCTACCTTTCTTCTTGCCTTCCTTTCGTCCTTCCTGCCTTCCCTCGTCTTTCTTCCTTCCTTTTTCCTTCCTTTATCCTTCCTTCGTTCCTTCCTTCCTTTCGCCCTTCCTGCCTTCCTTCTTGCCTTCCTTGCTTCCTTCCTTCCTTCCTTTCTGCCTTCCTTCCTTCTTGCCTTCCTGCCTGCCTTCCTTTCGCCCTTACTGCCTACCTTCTTGCTTTTCTTCTTTTTTCCTTGCATCCTTCCTTTTTCCTTCCTTCCTTCCTTCCATCCTTCCTTCTTTCCCTTCCTTCCTGTCTTACTTCTTTCTTTCCTTCCTGACTTCTTTCCTTCCTTTCCGCCTTCCTTCCTTCCTTCTTCTTTCCTGCCTTCCTTCCTTGCTTCCTTCTTTCCTCCCTGTCTACCTTCTTGTCTTCCTTCCTTCCTTCTTTCCTCCCTAACTTCCTTCCTGCCTTTCTTCCTTTCGTCCTTCCTGCCTTCCTTCTTGCCTTCCTTCCTTTTTTTCCTACCTTCCTTCCTGCCTTCCTTCCTTTTTCCTTCCTTTCTTCCTTTTTCCTTCATTTCGTCCTTCCTGTCTGCCTTCTATCCTTCCTTCTTTCCCTTCCTTCCTTCTTTCCTTTCTACCTGTCTTCTTTCCTTCCTTCCTCCTTCTTTCCTACCTTATTTCCTGCCTTCCTTCCGGCCTTCCTTCCTTCTTCCT
This sequence comes from Acanthosepion lycidas, assembly GCA_963932145.1. Lineage (NCBI taxonomy): Eukaryota > Metazoa > Mollusca > Cephalopoda > Sepiida > Sepiidae > Acanthosepion > Acanthosepion lycidas. Next base: position 8,459,218 of record OZ010592.1, on the reverse strand, counting down.
GCCTTCTTCCTTCTTTACTTCCTGCCTGCCTTCCTGCCTTCCTTCCTTCCTTCTTCTTTCCTGCCTTCCTTCCTTGCTTCCTTCTTTCCTCCCTGTCTACCTTCTTGTCTTCCTTCCTTCCTTCTTTCCTCCCTACCTTCCTTCCTGCCTTTCTTCCTTTCGTCCTTCCTGCCTTCCTTCTTGCCTTCCTTCCTTTTTTTCCTACCTTCCTTCCTGCCTTCCTTCCTTTTTCCTTTATTTCGTCCTTCCTGTCTGCCTTCTATCCTTCCTTCTTTCCCTTCCTTCCTGTCTTACTTCTTTCTTTCCTTCCTTCCTTCTTTCCTTTCTGCCTGCCTTCTTTCCTTCCTTCCTCCTTCTTTCCTACCTTATTTCCTCCCTTCCTTCCGGCCTTCCTTCCTTCTTCCTGCCTTCTTCCTTCTTTACTTCCTGCCTGCCTTCCTGCCTTCCTTGCTTCCTTCATTCTTCCTGCCTTCTTTCCTTCTTACTTTCCTTCCTGTCTTCCTGTCTTCCTTCCTTCCTTCCTTCTTTCTTTCTTTCCTTCCTTCCTTCCTTCCTAAATATGTCTCCACTATTTCATTCTTTAATTTTTCTCCAATTTTCTTCCTAATTTTCTTTCTTTTTTCCTTCTTTATTTTTTTCCTTTTTTTCTTTTTCTTCCTATTTTTTGTTTATTTATTTTTGTCTGCCTTCTTTTCTTAATATATCCACCCTTTCATAAATTTATTAAATAAACGAAATCTACTCTTCGAACTGAATCTTAATTTGCTTTCAAGGCATTTGACAGCAATGGAAATTTCTTAAGTAAATATAAATATCCTTTGTCTTTGAATTCCTTCATACAAATCAAAGAATTTCGGTCAATCAATTCGGATTATAGTCATTGCGAGATATCAACGACCTTAACAGGATATCACAAGAGAAAACAAAGATGAATAAATTCGGATCAAGACTGAGATGAGAAACTGGTAGAAATCTTAAATAAACATAAAACAGTATTTCGATCGAGAATGGCTTAAGCCTTCATCGACAATTTTTATTTCTTTCATTATTTTTATGAAGATATAATGATTTACCGGAAGTAAAAATCCATTCAGCGCCTCTTAAAATTATTACTTTTATGAAGATTGTGAGGTCTCACTGGCTTCATAGCAGCAGAAATTAGCCTTGTGTTCACGGAGATAAAAGCATACTTGACAGAAAATAAAACGTACACAAATAACTGGAAAAGCATGGTAAATTGTATATTACTTTCATACAATTTATTTATATTTTTGTGTGTATTGGTGTGTATATTTTTAGCTTACGATTGTTTTATGGTACATGCGATAAAAAGGGAGAAATTTATTCTGTAGGATTACAAGCCATAACACAGAGAAAGCGGACACGTGTTGCCTATACCAAGGTTCGTGTTGAAGAGACTGTATTTAATGTCTTTTGGTGAGATGTCCGTATTTCCGGTAGGAACATGTTTTGTTATATGCTGGAAGTATTTTTTTATTATTTTTACTTTTTATTTAATCTAGTTTATACAATATTTTATGTTATTGTTTTATTTTTTTATAACTTTCATTATTATAATTTCATATATTTTATTTTTATTTATTTATAATAATAATGTCTCTACACGACATAATCATTTGCCGGAAATAAAAATTCGTTCTGCGACTGTTAATGCCTGCTCCTCATTGTTTTAAACATCATTTAACGACAACAAAATGGCATCCATCCAGCGCCGTAGAGAAACACAAGTATAAACTCGTGTCACTCTCGAATGCAATAGTAATAAGGTGAGGTCGATTCTCACCTGTTGGCTCATATCTGTATCTTGTGCTGGCCTAAGTTAAATAAATGCTAACATTCCTAAGTTTTGGGGGTGCTAAAATCAATTTTAGACATGGAAAATCCTCCAAACGAAATCTAAATATTTTAAATGTAAAATTTAAGCACTTTTCATGAATGTTAGCTTTGCACTGCAGACCAGGGTTTCTTAACCTCAAGCTTATTTTAAATTAGAAATGTTAAAAGTTTTATTTGAATATTGCTCTTAAGTACAAAAATGCTGTAATGCAGCTCCATAATTGAGTTGAAATTTATTCAAGTTGCCCAAAAACCACAATTGTCTGCTCGCCTTTATTTGACGTTCATACGTAGGCTACCCGTCTTTAGAAGACTGGTGTAACAATATTTACATTATTCGGAATATTGTCCTCAACATTGTCGCCATATTTATTACAACGTTTCGGCGCTTCAGTATCTGTCTATATTTCTGAGGTGAGGTATTATGTACACTCTTTACATTATTCGAACTATTGTCCTCATCTTTGTCGCCATATTTATTACAACGTTTCGGCCCTTCAGTATCTCTCTATATTTCTGAGATGATGTATTATGTAAACTATTTACATTATTCAGACTATTGCCCTGATCTTGGTCGCAAAGATGAGGACAATAGTCCGAATAATGTAAATAGTGTACATAATACCTCATCTCAGAAATATAGACAGATACTGGTGTAACAATATTTCGAAACCGGTTTCTACTACATTCGGCCCTGTGTCAAACTAACTTATCTTCTGTAAATCCGCGGATACCAAAAATTTAAGGATGTCCAACTTATGATAAAAATTGCTTCTTACACTGAGGGGATAAAAATCATGGGATATAATGGTAGGTGACGCCACCGTATCTTGATGCCATGGAAATGTTCACAACTGTATCAATTATTCTCTCTGTTTTGTATGGGTGAACCTTGTCTTAAATGCTCGTGGCAAATGACATGAATTAAGCGGAGTATGCCAGATGGATGAAACATTACATTTCTGAAATTGTGGGGAAATTTGACAACACTTGATTTTCGGTCTTAATTGGAATACTTGATAAGGAGTCTCACTGTCCACTATAGTTATAGCACTGGCCATCTCCGGATCGTTAATAAACGTAACAAGCTGTGTATAGATAAAATCATATGTGCTAACGGAAGACAAATAATAATCACGAGACCATTGCTAAGCTTTCATCTTGTCGATATATGTGTGAACTCTTTCTGAAGTGTGTTGCTTGTGCACAGAAAGTCAACATCTCCATCAGATTATCTATTGGAATACTGGTTTGTTCTTTTACGGATGAGTCAGAGGCCAATCTGATTCTGACTACTGAGAGTTCCTCCGTGGGTAGTTTGGTGAACAAACTAACCACGTCCAAGCACACCATCTGGTCAGATAGGATGGGGGCAGTCTTTGATTATTTCCAGGAAGTGGGCGGAGTTTCGGGCATGTGAAGGTGATTTTCCGATCAGTGGGTCCATTATATATACAAGGAAACGACTCGGTGGCACACAGAGCCTTGGCAACTAACAATCGGCCTGAGCGGAATAAGGTCTTTGTGAATCTTAGGATTCCTAGATGTTCTCGAACAGAGCATGTGTTCACGACATTCGTATACCGCAAACCGACATTCATCGGACAGTACCTCAATTTCAACTCCCACCATCCATACGGCGTAAAGAAATGGATCATCTGCTGCTTAAAACGCTGAACAAAAGCCATAGGTGGTGACCCCGAGACATTAGATAAAGAATTGGTCAGTATAAACAGTACCCTACAACGTAACAACTACCCTGGGTACATGGCAGCAGCCCCAATAAACTGGGATAGGTGGGTACAAGAGGAAGACAAAAAAACTCTGCCTGCCTTATGTGAAGAGGTTATCGGAGAAAATACAAAGAATCTGCGGTCCATACAACATCAGAACATCCTTCAAAAGCTGGATGACACTTCGCAGATAACTCTCCCGAGTAAGACCCCCATAGAGGAGAACATGACTAAACACTGTGTGTACGCCATCCCGTGCAGTTGCGGAAAGAAACATAAAGGGGAGACAGGCCGCCTCCTTAAGGTAGGGCTTCAAGAACACCAAAAAGCTGTAACACGAAGGGAAGTCGGAAAATCAGGCGTGGCTGACCACATACGGAGTGAAAAGGAATCACCGCTCTTTCTAGGATCAGATTGAAATCATAGACAGAGAACCTCATTGGAAAATTCGTAAACTTAAGGAATCAGTACATATGCTAGGCCACAAAAATCTCCTGAGCTGACCAAGCATAGAAATGAATACAATATGGAAATCAGTAATAAGGAGTACCAGAGAAAAGGAATAACAACAACAAAAATTGCAATATGAGCTCAGGTAAAAAATATAGAATGATAACAGCAAAAATTGCAATATGAGCACTGGTAAAAATTTTTGCTGAAGACATTAGGTTTATAATAACCAGAAATTCATACAGAGATGTTCTCAAGGCACAGTGGATAAAGGCGTTATTTAGATCCCGTGACAGAACCCAAAGAGTGTGAGTTCAATACCTGGTTAAGGCGGCGGAGAGCTTGGAGAGGGGAATTAACAGAAGATAACTGATAACTGACATCCATTAGACATAGAGGAAGTAGAAAAGTCTACCCCAGCGAGCGAAATAAAGGGTTCGAGTCGATATTCCAACCACCTGAAGAAGGCCGGAGACATTGTGATAAATATGGCAACAAAGATGAGGATGATAGTCCGAACAATGTAAATAGTGTACATCTCAGAAATATAGACAAATACTGTTTCTTATATATCTATGCGCAAATGCTTTGGGCGGTAAATTGACACCTGGAGAAAATAAATATATAAATAAAATATTGGCATTCTTATAAAACAAAAAATGCAAAAATTCTGAAAACAAAATTATTTTCATACAGTCTGTAAAAGTGGAGCGCCTTGTAAAAAGTGATAACGTAAAAAGTTGTTTACCAGCAAAAAGAAATCAATCGTAATAATTTGTATTAATATATTTAGGCGAAAGACAGCTGGATTTAAAAATTTGCTAAAGATTAATTAAACATTTGGTTTTGATAAAATGTTCTTCCTTTAAAAAAAAAGAAAGAAGCGAAATAGTTTTAAAAGTAGCCATGATTAAAGAAGAAAAATATGATTAACGAAAAGAAACATTGAACTCTTCATTTATATTAAGTCCTCCTGTTTGTTAATGTAAACATTTTTCTCTTGTCATTTTTGATGTCGCATCTCTTAATGGAATATCTGAACTATTCGGAAATGTGGTTAGCTTTTTTAGTAGAGCTCATTTTCTAATGGGAATTTCTAACTTCAAAATTAATATCATTTGATAATGTAATTTCATTTAAACTGCGTATGTTTTTTTTTTGACTGTCGACATCGGAAAACCGCAAGGGAATAAATACACGACAAAAGAGAAATAAATTCAAGTTAAAGAAAGAAATATTTCATTTTATGAGATTTTGTTTCGTTTATAGGACACTGCTTGATTTCTGGAACCTTGATCGGTTCATGAGACCCTGTTCGGTTTATCAGACACTGTTTGGTTATCAGACCCTGTTCGGTTTATGGGAATCTGTACGGTTTATGGGACACTGCTCGGTTTATGTGAACTCGTCCGGTTTATGGGACCCTGTTCGGTTTCAGAGACCATGTACTGTTTATGGGGCCCTGTTTGGTTTATGAGTTTCTGTTCGGATTATGGGATCCTGTTTGGTTTATGAGTCTCTGTTCAGTTTATGGGACCCTGTCCGGATTATGGGGATCTATTCTATGCATGGAACCCTGTTCTGTTTATGTGACTCTTTTTGGTTTATTAGACCCTGTTCGGTTTATGGGACACTACTCGGTTTATGTGACCTTGTCCGGTTTATGGGACCCTGTCCGGATTATTGGGATCTATTCTGTGCATGGGACCTGTTCTTTTTATGCGACTCTATTTGGTTTATGGGACCCTGTTCGCTTTATGGGATTCTGATAGTTTGTGTCGAAAGGTGAATTCATGAAAGATAGGTCAGTGACAAATTCGGGTCACGGCTATATCACTTTCAAACACAGGTTGTCGTATAATCACTAAAGTTAAGCAACGTCGAGCTTAGTAAATACCTAAATAGAAAAACTGTTTTGGAACCCCAGGTGCTGTAAGCTTGAATATGCGTGTGGCTCGTAATTGGAAGTCGAAATAGTTTTAAAAGCAGTTCCATTCCAGACTTCGGAGAAAAGTAAACAAAAAATGCATAAAACACGAACATCAAATGAGACCCAAAATCAACAATGCTCAAACAATGACTGTTGGGGGGAGAGAGAGAGAGAGAGAGACAAAGACTTGATTATTGGTTAAAAAGTTGAAGGCTACTGTAGGTTATTCTTACATAACACTTCATACGAGTTGATTCAGTACACTGCTTGGAGCGGGGCAAATTCAAGTTTCTTTTTTTGAAATTTTTCTTAATATTTTTTTACGTACATTATTTACATTATTCGGACTGTTATCCTCATTTTCATTACCATATTCACAACCTTCCAACCGTTGTACGCTCCAGCCTTCTTCAGGTGATTGCAATTTCGAACCGAACCCTTTATTTCGTCCACTGGAGTAGATTGTTCTAGTTCCACGTGCCATCCCTCTTCTGGATGTTCTCAAGGACACATAGCCCAGTGGATAAAACGTTGGTTTTATCCAGTGACTAGACTCAAAGAGTTGTGAGTTCAATACCAAGCCACAGCAGTGGTGAACTAAAACTGGAAGAGTTGCGTTAAAGGGAAATAACTCGGAAGAGGCATGGCACGCGGAACTAGAACAATCTACCCCGGTGGACGAAATAAAGGATTCGGTTCGAATTTCCAATGACCTGAAGAAGGTCAGAGCATAGAACGGCCGGAAGGTTGTGAATATGGGAATGAAGATGAAGATAACAGTCGGAATAATGTAAATATTGTATATAATCCTAATACCGCATCTCTGAGATATAGACAAATATTTTTCTTTTAAAATATGTTCGATCAGTGGTTATTTTGAGCAGGGAGAATCTGTCCTTTTGGATATGTCAAATTATTTTTTTTATCATTTTACTTCCAGCAAGGCAATAAAGTCACTAAGATGTAATAGGTTACTGGGTGTTATAGAATATGAAAAAAAAAGGAGAGAGAACAATAAAAGATCAACAGAAGATAATGACTGACATTACTTTTAAATTTTCTGATTTATACACGTACACCAAGCACGCAAAAATCATTGGCCTTCTTCCAGTTAAAACCATCAGCCCAGTTAAAACTTGGTAACCATCTCACTGAAATATCAACGTCGTCCATTTTATGTAGTAGTCATTTCTTATAACTTTGGTCAAATGCTAGAGGCCTTAAAGTCTTTCTTTATTTCTATATTTACACAGGACGTCCTTAATGTCAATTAAACTCCAGATGCAACGCTGCGGGTGTTCATTGTCCTTACGCACGGAATATTTCTTTAGCAACATCGTCAATTTCTCAATAATATAATTGTAACCACATAACGAGATATCAGTAAGTAGATATCATTGCAAATAAGGAATAAGCGGTCATTGAACTATAATCGTTCTGAAGTCAGTTATAATCAAGAATAAGCGTTAATCAGACTTCCGTCAGGGTTCAATTGATCTCAATCACAAAAGTGAACAGGTCATCTGTTATGATTGTCTTTTAATTTCCGATGAAAGATCAAGACGTTCTTTAGATCATTGACTCTATGTGAAATGGTCAGAGTAAATCATTGATCACATAATGTTATGCCCCGAATGAAAAGGGCACCTCATCTTGGACAACTGGTTTGTAAGCTCCTTTCACAGACACTTGTTATTGAACTGAGTTCAATGGCAATGGATTTTTGATTGATCAGTTTATTTATTTGTATTATTTTTACGACTTATCAAACTTTTGCAGGTTATTTAAAGCCAGCAGATATTTTTCGGGGGGTTTTGAAGAATTTTATAGAGATAATAATTATTAACTGATACAATGCCTATTAATTAACCCATAGATTGGGGGAGAGACGAGTTGGGTTACACACTTGGGCAATCATGTCTCTTTCAATTCATGACTGACTAGGTAGATTACTCGCAGTAGGGTGCCGTTTCATTCTACAATAAACTGGTTACCAACCATAGCTACAGTCCATAGCTAGAAGGAGAAAAGATGCATTCATACTTTTTCAAAGGGTATTTGTGCGTAAGTGAATGTAAAGAACCCAACCAGAATTGAAACTTAACTTTCCAATTTCCAATTCGGGGCCATTATACATTACGCCATCCACAAATCCAAGCTTACAGTGCCTGGCATTCCCAAGGGGTCATCCATCTAGGTACTAAGCAGACTCAATGTTGTTTATCTTTGCTGATCGTAGGAGTACCGTTACTTCAAAGTGATACGATCGTCAACCTCAATGCATATAGAGATGAAAAAGTATTGGGTTGGCCAATAAATCCAATCGGCTTATTAAGTAAAAAGAATCTATTTTTATTTTAGATATTAACATTATTAAACAATATGTTTAATTATAAGGTTGTTCGTAAAATAATGTGCAATTTTAGAATCAAATCTTATTCCCGAATTACAGTAATTAAACAGTGCTTAAATCAATCAAAATACGAACCTTGAACATCTATACCATTCTGCTATCAAGTTACAATGGTATTTATGCTTTTACGATAGTTATGCCTTTGTTGAACAGACTCCAAAGAATATGGTTCACCAAACATTTCAATCTTAACCTCTTCAAATCTAGAATCAACTGATATCTAATCAACATATCCTTATAATATGCACAGCTTCCTCGTTCCTTCAGCCTTTATAAAAATCTAATTCAGTCACCATCTACCTTGAGTGACTCTTGAACTGTGTATTGGGTGAACAAGAAATAAAAAGGAAAGAAAACTCCCACCATGATTTAAGTATATTAAACTTGGGAATGGTTAGCGCCAACATTCCGTTACTCATCCCAAAATTCCTAATTTTTTGACATTAGTAAATAATGTTTAGGTAGAATCATGTTCACCTTTGCCGAAAATGGAATCAGTGAGCTGTGTTCAAATGTCAGGGTTGTTTATTTCATTCACTTTCACACAAATTAGTGAAAAGTCCTCTCTTCTCCTATGTATGGGTTAAATAGTAGAGTAGACTGGGCTTTCTATCTTTGGGTGGGAACTATTCTAAAACAAGGAAAACTCTCAATTGCAAACCATGACGATAATAGGAAACCATTTCACTATAATTCCCAATTCATGGCAATCCTCACATAACGACGAAAAGAAATGTTTGAAGAAGTAAAGTGCTGATTGTCTACATCCTCAAGAGATATGGCGTTATTTTTAATGATCAATAAAACCACTGCTTTATTTTATAAGATGGGGTGCTTTTTTTTTTTGCTTTTTGCAGAAAATATACTTTTTTTTATCAATTTCATACTAAGCAAGGCAGTAAAGCCACTAAGACACAAGGGTTTACTAGGTGTGGAAGAATTACAAAACAAAAATATTACTGAGGAGTCGGAATAAAAGGTGAGTAATCAGGAAATCAGTAAATAGCGAGTAACATTGCATTTAAATTTTTTAAGATTAAAACTGGCTGGAAAGTCCCACAAGCAAGAAGTGCAAGAGAAGAAACTGTTAGCATAGAACTTACAGTTGCATATAGCAAACTCAACTGTAAATTGATGAGATCACGTCTCCTTTGTTAAATTAAAAAATTCTAGGTATCATAGCAAAGAATGATATTTATTCTGCATTATGTACAGAAATGTGGCACAAGGCCAAAATAGGTAATGGAGAAAAGGACAGTCTTCTTCTATCTTAACATTAAACTTAGTTAGCCACAATAACTGACGCAAACATACCACAATATTACTTACACTAAAACAATGCTATCTTACTTACTATTTTTATAACAGTCCCCATAATACCTCCATGTCTCTATGAAGTCCTAACTAGTCTCCATATGTATAATCCTGGTTCCCAATGTGTATTTACAAATATGGAACAAAACTATTTACAAGAAACTAAATAAAATAGTGTTAGTTATAAAAAAGAAACACAATCTATAATTGTGGCAGAAACATCAGTTAGCTGGACGAAATCAATGCAGGACTTTAATAATATACAACATTCATTTGTCTAACCATACACTGAAAGACACACTCATTCCAGCACAGCAACAAATACAAAACTTGTGCCCCCAAAATCGACAGGTGTCTCACATCCACCAGAGAAATGATATCCCTGGTCACCTAATGAGGGAGAGGAGGGGGTATTAAGTAAACAAAACTGGTGCAGAAATAAAAGGGGCCAATGAATATGCACCCCCTTTGAAGGAAGAAAATAAAGACAAAACAACTCTAAACTTTTTTTAAGCATTTCACACCAAGCAAGGTGTGAATAACCCTAGCACGCAAGGGGGGCTATAAAGAGTGAAAGTAAAAGTAAAGTGGAGCGTTTGAAGAAAAGATTTAGAGAAGGACAGGTAACAAGAAAGGGTGGAACCGAGATGCCAACCTAGTAGCATGCTTAAATTCTTGCAGTGGGGGAACCAGTGAAAAGATCTTGTCAGAACAGATGCCATGAAAATATTAGTAAAATAAAAACAGAGGGAAGCCACATCACATCTGTTAGAAAGTGACTAGAGTCAAGATGCCAGGTCAGAACCTATCACATTGCATATCTGTCTTTGGATTTTGCTAAGAACCTAAAGATGCACCAGACCATATATGGTAACAATATTCAATGCAAGGACGAATGGTAGATTTGTAGATTTGAAAGATAGATTCAGACAAGAAAAATCTTCTGGCATGACACAGAGAACCAACTTTCCTTGCAGTAGATGCATTTATTGATTCAATGTAGTTGTTCCATCTCAGGTCAGTGGAAAACATGAGACCAAGAAGGCACAGAGAGATGGTCTCAGGAAGTAGAGTATCAGGTGCTTAACCACTTTGGCATTGATTAAAAGCCTCGAAGACTTTAGGAAGAGTGGTAGGAGACTGATAGGATGGTAGTTAGATGTGTCAGAAGGGTCTCCAGTGTTTTTAAAAACAGTGACAACATATGAGGACTTCCAACAGGCTGGAAAGTATGAATCAGTAAGGCAATAGTTATATAGTTTGGAGAGAACTGAAGCCAGCTCAGAAGCACATTTCTTTCAGACTATGGCCAGTATCATGTCACAACCATTTGCTTTTTGAGAGTCTAATTTAGAGATAATTTCCAATGCCATTGACGGGGTTATGCACATCTCACTCAAAAGATCCTCAGTTTTAGGGGGAAAATAAGCTGTGGGTACTCCGGATGAGTGGAGTGTTGAATTAGATGAGAATTCCCAAGCAAAGCATTCAGACTTATCAGCTGAGGAAGTTAGAACTTTGAATTGATTGAATAGAGGAAGGATTGTGGATTTGCTGTTGTTCAGCACACTCTTGCAGAGATGCCAATAATCTTTAGAACCAAACCTGCAAGATTCAATACGTTGTTTCATTCTGTCAGCAAGCAATAACTTTGCTTCATTAAGCACACTCTTGCACTCATTATGAGCAGAGACAGAGACGTCTGTTGCAATCAGATATAAGTAGTGATTTCTATGGGCTATAGCAGCTGAGCAAGTAGAGACAAAAGATGTTGCAATCAGACATGTCGCTCTGGTACAGATAGAAGAAGTGATTCCTGTGGGCTATAGCAGCTGATCAAGCAGCTGAAAACCAAGGAGATCAGTCCAATTTAACTTTATATTTTCTTGCTGTGATAAAGGCCTCGATGCCAGCCTTTATCCAGGAGGAGACCTCAAGCGCACATTTTTGTATGGGTAATTAAAAACCACATTCCAAGGGATGTCACAAAGGAAATCAAGGAGCACTAATCTCCAGGTAAATGGGGAGGCCTCCTCTTCACACAAATGCACACTTTTCAGAGATGGAAAGTTCTTATGGATGTCTTCCTTCCAGAATTCACCCTCCTCTTCCAATTCACGACACATTCAATCTAGAAACATGATGCAAAGCATATGTTGATGAGTCTCAACACTAGGCATACCAAAACCACCTTCAGAAGGGTAGAAGTAACAGGTCTCATGAGGTACCTTAGCAGACTTGCCTCCCCATGAGGAGGAGAACAAGAGCCTTACTAATGAAATTAGTGTGATAGACGGAAATGGAATTACAGAGAGTTGGTAAAGAATTGGGTAGATGGGCGAGGCACATACTTCTTCCCTCCACTTTAAGGAAAGATTCCTCTGGGACCACAAACGAATTGTGACCTCAGTCTTCTCCTGCACCTCCAACCAATTTATTTTCACCTCCAACCAATGAAGGTTGTCCTGAATAGTCCTGCCCTTCACAGCACAAATCTGTTTGGAGCCAATCAGACTAGAGAGCACAGCATGCAAACGGTTTGCTAAGACCTTGGCTAAAATCTTTAACTCTGTATTTAACATTGTTAAAGACTGAAAGTTACCTATTCCATTCCCACCATTCTTGTCCTTGCCTAGCAACTTGATCACACCACTGATGAACTTTTGAAGTATAGACCCCTGATTCAACCAGTTGTTGAAAATCAGTGCCAACAAAGGAACAAAGACGGGTGATTGTCTCAAGTAGTTCATAGGTTAGACCATCTAATCCTGGATATTTCTCCCAACTAACCTGCTTCAGTGCTTCCCAGATTTTCAATTGTAATGGGACTCTTGCACCCAGCTGCTTCAGCTGTTAAGACAGGGAAAGTCAGCTAAACAGACATCATACTAAGCATTTCTCAGACAGGGCAACCTGGTCAACAGATCTGGAAAGTAATCAAGAAAAGTCTCACATATCTCTGGGTTTGTAGATATGATATGATTATTTGGCAATGTTGCACATGCAACATGTTGATGAAATGCATTCCTAACTTCTTTTGTGCATAATTCAGCAGCCATTTTTGTTGCCTTGAGAGTCATTCTTTTTGACCTAGCCCGTACTATCAGAACTTGATCCTTCTTGATAAGTAAGTAGGCCAAATCTGTTTTAGCTAGAGCTACATCCCCACTATCATGGAATTTAATCGCCTGATCAACTTTTTGCTCACAAGCCGTTTGCATCACTAATCTATCAAGATTGAACTGACAACTATATACAGCAGAAAACAACCTAATTTTGGATTTTAATTTGTTCCCCCACATATTTCCAACCAGAGTTCCTGTCAACTGGTTCCAGAAATCTTGCTCAGCAAATAATGATGAGTTCAATTTCCTGTAGCTAGCCATCTTAACCTTAGGTTTATCTAAGTTTACAAGAACTTGGACGGGCATATGATCCTAGTAAACTATATAATGGAAACTTGGACATCCTAAGAATGCTACATCAACTCTTCTAACTAAGATTTGGTCAAGGGAGCTAGAATGAACTTTTGTAGCTGAGCTGCCCCTGTTTATCCAAGTCCACACTACCTCCCTAAGGTATTCACTATGGTACTTATTGACAAGATCAAACTTGTCGATAAAATTCTGAAATGATTTCACGTCCCAGATGTTAGTATCCGAATTTGACCCTATATGATCTTTATCAGGGTGAAGGATGGCATTCCAATTGCCCACTAAAACTAACCAACAAGATGTCATCAAAAACGGCTTGATCTGCCAAAACAAATCAGGCTGCTCAGAAGGGTCATTGGGCATGTAAACCCCAATGAAGCACATATCATTTATGGTAACATCTACCACGCAAAGCCTACCCACAGGATTTGTGAAGACAAGATCACACGTCACATTCAAATACTTGCTCACCATCCAGGAAAGTCCTCTCGAGCAACCATCAAAACATGTTGAATAGAGGGTGAACCCCCTGGACAGAATGCTCTCATGGTCATGAGTTGAAAAATCAGTTTCTTGTACACAATAAGCATTCACCCTGAGATGCTGAAGGTTGTGAGAGAGCCTTGCTTTGTGAGACTGCAATCTCGAGCCCCAGGCATTCATACTAGCTAAACAAAGTGCTATTATCAAACTGTTTAGGCTTGCTCTTCTGCACTGAACATGGCCAGGGGGAGAAGTATGATAAAAGAAACATCTAGCCAACTAAACTGTAAATTGATGAGACCATGTCACCATTCTTAAATTCAAAACCTCTAGGTGCCATAGCAAATAGCTCATCTGTACAATTACCATGAAAGTATGTACAGAAAAGACACTTACAAAAAACTTACTAAATGATCAAATATTTAGTGTGGGATGGGCTTCTTGGTTGGGCCAAGAACTTTCAGCAACCCACCTTGTATATGAATTATCTGTATTGTGTCAAATTGATTTAAATGTTTTCCTTCATTCTTTTATCACTTCTCTTTATAGAAAAGAAGAACTCATTTTTCAGACTCTTTTTCTTCCATTCTTACTTACCATTTTAATCCCAAAATCTTTTCAATTTTCAACCTTTACAAAAAATTACATTTCTTATGAAATCAGCCTCAACATTAAATGGCAATTGTTCATCATTTTACACTTACGTCTTCATTTAATATAAAGAATATTGCCACCATCTTGTACGTCTGAACAAATTTCTCCTTTTGATTTCAATGCAAAATGCCAGAACACAACAGATGAGGTGAGTTGTGAAGGCCTTAAAGGCTTTTGTTCTATTTGGTATTTGCTTTTGTAAAATTGAAAAAGTGAAAATAATACAATAAATATAAAACTGGGGAAAATTGATTTCTAAAACAAAAATGATTGGTCGGTGGGATAGAGCAATTATTGGTCGGCCCACATATAGAGGTGAGGATAGGGCAATTATTCTCTGGAACAATAAAAGCCAAACCTCAAGATGTGACTAATGCACTGGAAAAGAAATTAGAAAGAAAGAACTTTAAAAAAAAAAAAAGACGTAATGAAGAGGGAAAAAAAAAATAGAAAATTAACAAGGAACGAATGTAACAAGAAAAATTGTAGACTAAGAAATAAAGAATAACTCAGAAAAGAAAAGAAGAGAAAACATGGAAAATACAGATGGTAAAAAAGAAAGAAGAGAACAAAACAGAAAGAAGAGAACAAAACAGAAAGGAAATAATGAAGACTAAAAGGAAGCATTCAAAAAGGTAAATCATAAAAGATGGAAAAATAATAGGAAAAAAAAACTAGAGAAAGATCAAGAAAGCATAGAAAAGTGGAGACATATTTAGAAAGAAAGAAGGAAACAGAAAAGAAAGAAAATAAGAAGGCAGAAAGAATGAAGAAAAGGAAAGAGTGAAAGTAAGTTGTGAAAGAAGAAAAAGCAAAAGAAATGAAAAACAGAAAGAGTAAAAGAAAAAAAGACAACAAAGAGAAAGGAAAAAATGAAAGAAGAAAAATAAATGAAGAGAAGACAAAAAAAAAGAGAAAGAGAAAGAAAAAGTAAAAGAATAAAGAAACACCAATAGTAAAAGTTAGGAAATAAAAATAAACAGAGAAATTAAATGTGGCAAAAATAGAAAAAATACATTAATAGAATAAAAGAAGAAATGAAAGAATAAAAGAACAGATGAAAAAATAAAGCAACAGATGAAAGAATGAAACAACAGATGAAAGAATACGGGAAGAGATGAAAGAATAACGCAACATATGTAAGAATAAGGCAACAGACGAAAGAATAAAGCAACAGATGAAAGAATAAAAGAACAGAAGAAAGAATAAAAGAACAGAAGAAAGAATAAAAGAAGAGATGAAAAATAAAACAACAGATGAAAGAATCAGGCAACAGATGAAAGAATAAAGCAACAGATGAAAGAATAAAAGAACAGATGAAAGAATCAGGCAACAGATGAAAGAATAAAGCAACAGATGAAAGAATAAAGCAACAGATGAAAGAATAAAAGAACAGATGAAAGAATCAGGCAACAGATGAAAGAATAAAGCAACAGATGAAAGAATAAAGCAACAAATGAAAGTATAACATAAGAGATAAAAGAATAAAACAACAGATGAAAGAATAAAACAATAAAATTAAAGAATATGACAACAGATAAAAGAATGAAAGAACATATGAAAGAATAAAAGAACAGATGAAAGAATAAGGCAACAGATTAAAGTATAAAGCAACAGATTAAAGAATATAAGAACAGATGAAAAAATAAAGCAACAGATGAAAGAATAAGACAACAGATGAAAGAATAAAAGAACAGATGAAATGTGTAACTCCAGTAGCACTGGCTGATCAGTTAATGTTTCCTTATAAGGAAACAGCTCACATTACCAGCCTGTGTGTGTGTGTGTGTGTTTGTAATTATTGTTTGTTTGTGTGCTTGGCATGTATATATATATATGCATACATTGTCATGATTTGTATGTATTTGTGCATTGCCATGATTCACTCAGACAAAAATAAGGAAGGAATGACTGCAACAGACTCATATTACTGCTCCACACCACTTATACAAACTGTAGAATTTGAAAGGTGAGAACTGATCACAGAAAAAGACATTCATACAATAAATCATAGATGTATACACAAACACAGCAAAAAAGTTGGAAAATTTGACTGAGAATTACACTACCATGAATTTATGTGGAATAATTATTTGTGCATAATTTAGCCTGATTTAAAGAAAATTATCTGAGAAAAATGACTTGACAAAACACTCGTGCAAAGGGATTTTGTAAGTGTGTGAATTTCTCTAGATTCTAAAAATCTTTTTATGACTTAAATAAAATGTATTGCAAGTTTGTTAAAAACTTTTATAAGAGAACAGGCCTGATGCAAAACTGTATACTCGATCCTTCTCCAGGTGATATACATTAGAATTTCTAGCCAAACACCAATCTGTGGAGGGGAGATTGTTCTAATTCAACATGCCATACTTTTCTGGATATCTCATTGTCAGTTAATTCCCTATAGTAACTTTAGTGTTTGAACCCTCTGATGTGACCAACTATTGAACTCACAACACTTTTAATATGACAATATGGCAATAAATATAGACAACAGTCTGAATGATGTAAATAGTGTAAATAGTTATCATCTCACAAATTAATAAATAAATCAAGATCCAGAGACGGATATGTAATGTGATTGGCCCTGATCTGGTATCTCGCCTGCAGCCACTATCTCACAGATGCGCTGTTGCCTCTCTGTGTCTCTTCTACAAATACTTTCATGGCAATTGCTCCGATGAGCTGCTTTCCCTGGTCCCCAGTCTCCATGAATACAATCGCCTTACGAGGCTGGCATCCCGCTCTCACCCTTACACTGTAGAAACTTTAAAATGTAGCCGTCTCTTCTACTCCAATAGCTTCATACCTCACGCCCGTGGAATACCCTTCCCAATTACTGTTTCCCTGATAGCTATAATCTCCAACTATTCAAATGTAATGTCAATCGACATCTCCAGTTACCTTGATCTACGCACTACACTTCCCTTCATCCTTTCTTCTATCACTCCTATCTGCTCTTGCTACAAATCTTCTGCAACCCCCCTGCATCCTAGTGGCTTCATGCCTTGCTCGGGGTGCTAAGCTTAAAAAAAAAATAAATATATATATATATACACAGGTAATAATCTGTAGGTGTATTAATCCAAGTGAATCCTAATAATATAAAATGTTAAAACTGATCCACAAAAAGACCTCAATGTATTTATTATAACAGAGCATATAAATTACATATATTCTATGTAATTAATATATATATATATATATATATATATATATATATATATATATATATATATATATATAGTGATTTTCTAAGCACTGCTTATATGTGGCACAAGGCCAGAAGTATGGGCACCCAGTGAGGATCGAACTCACGTATGCATACTTCAGGGAAAGGAAAAACTTGTATAAATATTGTAATACTAAATTTATTCAAATATCACAATATTAATATAGGTTACCTTTGGAATATACACTCACAAGAGATGCTCAAAATGGTGGCCTTTAGTTTCGAGACTTTTATTAGCATGGTAAACTACTGTTTGGTCAACAGTGGCCAAGGTATCTAGTGAGATTGCTGCATATGCATTTTCGATTTCTTGTCTAAGCATCACCAATGGAGTCAGTTTTCTGCAATATAGAACATCCTTTAGGGTCCCCCTATAGGTTAAAGTCTGCAGGTGTTAAATCAGGAGAACATGGGGCAGGGAGTTGACTGCATCTTACTGTCCTAGCCTGTGTCATTGCAAATTCTCATTTAGATAATCTAACACATCTTGTTGGTAGTGTGGCGCTATGGTATTTATCAATCCACCCATGAGGACCGAATGTGGCACAAGGCCGGTTTAATGTGGCTATGCTGTCTTGTTGTATATAAAATTCATTATTTCCATAATATTCATGTATGGCAGAATTATTACAATTTAATAAAACTGAAAAAAGACAAGTGTGTTTAATTATTTTTTACCAACTCTGTACATATATATTATATTAAAGTAGCGATTCTTTCTTTTTATTTTTTCTTAAGTAAAATAAAGAAATAACGTCTATTGGTGAGTTTTTCATGTGCTTTCAAATAAGTTGGATATTGAGCGTAAACTTGTAATAGATTTGTCTGAAATTGTGTCAAATGTTCTGAGTACTTTTCACTATGATTGGTCATTTTCAAAGACAGGAAGTATAAATCGTGAGATAGCCATTAGCACATTTATATTGTTAATGGTCTAATGTTTGAAATGAACATAGGTTCACCTACTACGGAGGTTGAATAGATTTTAATGTCATGCACTTCAAAGGCATTTTAGCACAAGCAGACCAAGATTGAAACAAATTTTATTGATGTGAAGAATTTTATGTGATGTGAAGAACCTCCAAAAGTTTAAATTGGTTTTGCAGTTCGATTGGCAGAGTACAAATCTATTATTAACTCTAATCTGATGATAATTCGAAAAGGGGTAATGAATTTGTGATAAATGCTTATATATAGCACTTATATTTAGATAGGTGACAGATCAGTTTCCTGCAGAGAAATGATGCAATTCATTTTTTTAGTAACAGTTGCCATCTTTCAGTAGACAAGAGAATTGATATACAAGGTGGTCTGAAGGTCTTGTCATCCTAACATGCTCTTGTAAACTGTAAGAGCTCATGTCAGCCAGCTGAAATAGAAAATTTTACTATGTAAGGGTGACAATACTTTCGGAACACCCTTTACTTCAGCAAACTTTATTTCTTGAGAAGAAATATTGTTAGTAATATACAAGTAAGTTACCTTTACACACACACATGCATATATATATATATATATATATATATATATATATATATATATATATATATATATATATATACACCAGTTATGTGCTATGTGTGATACACAGTTACACAGTTAGGTGATTATGTATCTTTCGATACATGACTGACATGGCAGATTTTTTCCTGCAGTAGGTTGCAATTTCTTTCTGTAGTAGACCAGTTGCCATCAAAAGCTATAGAACACTGTCTGTCCTACTATTTACTCATAGCTTGTAAAAGAAGAAGAGGATTCATATCTTTCCTAAGGATCCTAGCACATAACTGTATGTAATGGATTTAACTGGAATTCGAACTCGGCTCTCCAATTCCTCAATCCGAGCCACTACTCATTACTCCACCGGGCCCCCTTAGTACACAATAAAATCCCAAGTTACCTCATATGGGAAATGGGCTTATTTCAACCACCAAAAAGAGACTGAGTTTGTGTCGGAATTATAAATTTAACTGTGACAGCTATAAAAAAAAATCCATTGAATAAGTAATACAGAATTTTTCCATTTCAATGTTTCAGTCAGATGAAAGGCATGAGACAGTGGTTAGGGGAGAATTTTATGCTGCACTTACTATTTGCTCTGTAATAATAAATACATGGAGCTCTTTTTATGGATCAGTTTTAAGATTTTAAATTACTAGGATTATATTGGATTATATACATTGGATTATATACCAATGGATTTATTACATTTACTATGATAAAAATATAATTATAAAGGATGGTATGTTAATGAGTAAAAGTGCTTGATAGCAGAGATAGAGAGCATGTGAATATAAAAATATACATTGAGGTCAACACCCAGTGGCAACAGTCTGTTTTATGCAAAAATGCCATCATCAGACCATCACAGCCTAATGACTGCCTTTAAGTATGAAATAGACTGTCACCATTGGCTGTTGACCTCAGTGTCCACTTTTATGATGTTATACCCGGAAAATTGCATTTAAGCATGAAACATACTGTCTCCACTTGGTTTTGACACCACTGTCCATTTATATATATATATATATATATATATATATATATATATATTATTTTTGTCCTATTTTAAATTTGAGCTGTGAATCTGCATGTAATTAAGCGTTCATCCCATGAGTCCCAGTATATATATATATATATATATATATATATATATATATATATATATATATATATTATTTTTGTCCTATTTTAAATTTGAGCTGTGAATCTGCACGTAATTAAGCGTTCATCCCATGAGTCCCAGTATATATATATATATATATATATATATATATATATATATATATATATATTATTTTTGTCCTATTTTAAATTTGAGCTGTGAATCTGCACGTAATTAAGCGTTCATCCCATGAGTCCCAGTATATATATATATATATATATATATATATATATATATATATATATATATATATATATATATATATATATATATATATATATAAATATAAATATATATAAATGGATATATCAACGAGGCCCATTAGAACAGTTGGTATGATGTTTGCTTGACAACCCACTGTCAGGGTTTCAATTCTAGGTAGTGGATGTGCACTGCTGATGAATCCCAAATATAGGACGAAACGGCCGTTCAGTGCTTTCTGCATTCTGTTGAGGTTTCTATCAGACTCGATGAATTATTAGGTTGGTGCAAAAATAATGACGTAATAATGTCATTTTTTACGTAAAAAAACGACATTATTACATCATTATTTTTGCACCAACCTAACAAATAAAATATATATATATATATATATATATATATATATATATATATATATATATATATATAGAGAGAGAGAGAGAGAGAGAGAGAGAGAGAGAGAGATTATTGGTGTCTCTGCAAGAGCGTATTGAACAATTGCAAACCCTCTATACCTCCTTTGTTCAACCAGTTCGAAGACCTGACCTCCTCTGCCGAAAAGGCTGAATGCTTTGCTCGCAAATTTTCATTCAACTCAATGCTCAACTCTTCCGGTGTACCCATACCTGACTTCCCTCTTAAAACTGAGGCCCTATTGAGTGTGTTACACATAACCCAATCTTTGGTATTGGGGATTATCTCCAATTTAGACCCCAACAAGGCTAGTGGTAGGGATGGGATACCAGCCATTGTCTTGAAGAAATGCACACCTGAACTGGCACCCACCCTCTCTAAACTATATAACTACTGCCTCAATGAATCTTGTTTTCCTGACTGCTGGAAGTCCTCTTCAATTGTTCCTGTCTTCAAGAGCTCTGGCAACCCCTCTGACCCTTCTAATTATGATCTTATCTGTATCCTACCCTTCTTCGACAAAGTCTTTGAAGCCCTAATCAATAACGAAGTGGTTAACCACCTTACATCCCATGATCTGCTCTCAGACAAGCAATATGGCTTCCGCTTTGCCCGATCTACAGCTGATGTGCTTACAGCCATCACTGAAACTGTCTACCAAGTTCTTCAAAATAATGGGGAAACTCATGCTGTGGCCCTAGACATCCCCAAAGCATTTGATAGGGTTTGGCATGCCAGCCTTCTTTGCAAGCTCCAGGGTTATGGCATTACGAGTCGATTATATAACCTAATACAATCATTCCTGTCAAACGGTGAATTGAAGGACATTCTCAATGGATTTTCCTCCAGTTCTTATCCCACGAATGCAGGTATTCCTCAAGGCTCCATCTTAGGCTCCACTCTATTCCTTATCTACTTAAATGACCTTCCTGACGCCATAAATTCCCAAGTTAGCATCTACGTGGATGACACCAGAATTTATTCCTGCCTCAAAAACAAATCTAGTGTCACTGACAAAAATAACCTGGCCGTGCATCTTGAAAAGGACCTCCAATCGGTTGTGAACTGGGGCAGGAAGTGGTTGGTCAACTTAAATGCTTCAAAAACAAAACTGCTCTCTATTAATCACCACAGAGATCCTTCCCTGTCCTCCATTAGAATGTCTGGTGCTCAACTTCTTGAGAGCACCTCTCTGCGGCTGCTTGGTCTCACGTTGACCTGAGATGGAACAAATACATTGAGTCAATTGCTTCGTCCACCGCAAGGAAATTTGGCTCCCTGCGCCATGCCAGGAAATTTTTCTCCCCAGAATCAATCCTTCAGATCTACAAATCAACAATTCGCCCTTGCATGGAGTATTACTGCCATATATGGTCTAGAGCCCCTTCTGTTTGCCTCGGGGTTCTTGATAAACTCCAGAGGCGGATATGCAATATAATTAACCCTGTTCTGGCATCTCATCTACAGTCGCTCTCTCGCAGACGCGCCGTCAACTCTCTCTGTCTTTTTTACAAATACTTTCATGGTAATTGCTCCGAGGAGCTGCATTCGCTGGTGACCAGACTTCATGAATTCAAGTGTCCTATGAGGCTGGGATCCCGCTCTCACCCTTTCACTGTTGAAACTACTAAATGTAGCCATCTCTTCTACTACAATAGCTTCATGTCTCGCACCTCTCGCCTGTGGAACTCCCTTCCCTATTCTAGTTTCCCTGAGAGCTAATCTCCAACTATTCAAATGTAATGCCAATCAACATCTCCAGTTGGCTTCATCTATCCACTATCCTTCTCCTCATCCTTTCCTCTATCACTCCTATCTGACCTTGCTCCAAATATTCTGTAACCCCTTGCATCCTAGTAGCTTCCCACCTTGCTTGGAGTGAAACGCTTAAAAAAAATATATATATATATATATATATATATATATATATATGTAGTGAAAATTTTTTATTGAATGACTGGTGAAAACTAATACAAAGTATAAATATATGGAAAAATGGGTACAATTGAATAGTGATCCATACTTTTGGCCTTGTGCCACATCTAAGCTATGCTAAGAAAATCACCACCATATGGCTATTTTGTTAAAAAACCATTGGCAATCATTCTATAATTTATGCTTTTATTTTTCTGTTTACAATTCTCTTGGATTTGGGCATTTCCACATAGTATAATGGTTAGCAAACTTATCTAACTAGATCAATTATGACTGAATGGCGAGTTCGATCCTCACTGAGTGCTCCATATTTTTAGCCTCGTAGCACATCTACACAATGCTTAGAAGATTGCCATATATATGGAAAAAGAAAGGCAGAGGTTTGCTCTACTTAGCATATTGAGCACTTTACTTAGTTATTTTACTTACTCATATCAGAGTTTTTTTTCTTTGGACTCTGAATTTGGATGCTAGACGATTGTCTTCAGCTGATGTACATGCTCTCTGTTCTTTCTTTTTTTGTATCTTTTTTTCCCCTTGGGTATTGGTTTGATTATTTGCAAATCAAGACACCGAAGGCTTTCCGGATGAGAATAATTTCTTATTCTTTATAAGATTATTACTATTATTTACTTTTTTATATATATATATATATATATATATATATATATATATATATATATATATATTATATATATATATATATATATATATATATATATATATATATATATATATATATTATATATATATATATATATATGTGTGTGTGTGTGTGAATAAAAGGAGACAAGAGGAAAAAATATACTTAGCTAATGCATTTCAGCCTCTGAAGGACTTTATCAAGGCAATGCAGGATTTATTGTGCTGGACATATATATATAGAGAGAGGTAAGAATATCATTGGATTAGCAAATCATTAATGTTCAACCAGGTGGTTGAAAAATCCATCAAAGCATGTGAAGGACACAAAGAATCATAATTCAAAGACTGGTGATTGTTTATTATTAAAGCAATATTCTTTCAATTGTGATTAGATTGGTATGGTAAGACAATGGACATATCTGCTGTACATATTCAAAGGGTGGAATGATGAAATTAACCATTCTCTTTTGATTTTTCAACATATTTGTTGTGCATTTTGGCATGGTAAAGTATTAATTAATTCCAGAAAGGTGAGATTGGAAAGGAACCAGGGCATTGATTTATATTTTTATTTGGATATTATGTGGATTTCAATTGGATAGTTATGGTATGAGATGGATGGATGTGATGTACATATTCAAAGGCTGAAATGATGAAGTTAAACGTTTTCTTTTGATTTTACAACATATTTGTTGTTCTGTATGTTGGCTTGGGAAATTATTAATTAATTCAAGAAAGTTGAGATTGGAAAGAAACCGTTTTCTTTTGTTTTTTCAATATATTTGTTGTTGTGTATGTTGGCTTGGAAAAGTAGTAATTCTTTCAGAAAATGTGAGGTTGGGAATTAACTGAGGCATAGATTTATATTTTGATAATATTTGATGAAGGTACTCACGAGAATTTTCTTTCTGAGTAAATTACTTTCTTTTAGATGTGTATGTTATTTTTAGATCAAAGTTGCTGTTGAATTTATTTCTGTATATGAGAAGTACATTTGTTAAATTGTTATTTATGAGGTCCTTTTTTGTTCATAGATACATTTTTTTATTAGGTTGGTGCAAAAATAATGACGTAATAATGTCATTTTTTGACGTTAAA
>OZ010592.1:8362257-8424757 GCA_963932145.1 Acanthosepion lycidas | reverse complement strand
TAATATATATAATCTTTAAGTATACAAGTACGAAAAAATGATGAAAAACTTTTTTGCCATTAAAAAAAAAAACAACGTAGACAACATGCATTTAACAGATGTCAGAATTCATTGCAAACCCTACCTAAACTTAACCTTTTTTTTTTAATGTAACTCATAATTGATACAACAATAGTTAATAAAAATGAACATGCTACCACCCCTGTCTGAATGATTGGATTTCTCTGTATCCTTGGAAGCAAGATATTATGAATTTATAAGTGCATTTAAAACTCAGTAAATTTAAAAATAAGTTATTCCAATATTTGCTTAAAGACGAAATGCAACTAACGCTTTTAATTTAATTATATAATTAAATTTGAAGTTTTTATCTTCAGTTTTTGAAACATGTTTATTACTGTGTAGCGAAAAAAGCATATTTTAGATCAGTTGATTTATAATATTTATGCTCTGTAAATTTACATTGAGCACTGTTTTGTAAAAATAAAAAAATATCAATAAGACCTCCGGATTATATATCTTACTGTTCTTTCTTTATATATATATATATATATATATATATATATATATATATATATATATATATATATGAGTATATATATATATATATATATATATATATATATATATATATGAGTATATATATATATATATATATATATATATATATATATATATATATATATATATATATATATATATTTTAGTCTAACCCTAACATTAAAGCATTAATTATTATAACCAGAGTACATTGTCAAGTTTTTGGAATTCCCATATACTTATATTTTGATTGCTAACAGCATTTCCCATAGCGAGGGGTGTTTGATTGATTTCATACTTTAACACCCTTTATTCTACATACAACACAATTACTTGATAAGACACCAGAAGTGTTGAAACAAAATGGCTATTTTTGTAGTGATTTTATAACGAATTTATGTTATATTTTTCCAATAAATTATATATATATATTATACATATAATCATATATATATATTATACATATAATCATATATATATATGTATATATATATATATATATGTATATATATGTATATATATATATATATATATATATATATATATAGTTATGCAATTAACCACTTCACTTGTACTAAGTATCCTACTGAGTGAAAAATAGAGAATTTGTGTTTAAGATGAGTGCTTAACCAAGACCTTCGTCTTTACAAATAGTGTAAATATTTACTGCTTGTGCAACTAATTTTCATACATTTACTACAGATGCTACTGTCTTCTCATTGGCTTCCTACATGCCAGGAACCAATGTCTCTTGCTGTCTTGGAGAAGTAGCTGTAATATGGCTTCTCAAAAGAAAGCCTGCCACTATGCAAAAGAGACAGAAATAGTGACAAGAGGGAACACACGAAGTAGAAAAGAAACAACTAATAGATATAAACAATGTGTATGTGAATAGAGTACCTGCACCTGTGCATATATATGTTTCATTCATTTATGTGTGTCTATGCCTGTATGTATGTGTGTGTGTCCGTGTGTGTGTTTGTGTATGTGTGTGTGTGTGTGTGTGTGTGTGTGCTGCACATGAGTGAGAAAGAGAAGCAGACAAATTGAGACAAAAACGAGAAAGTGGCAGTAGTAGACAAAATTGAGACAGTGTTGAAAGGTGGATTAAAAGATACGAACAATAAATGTGTACATATGTACATATATACATACATATATATATATATACATATATATACATATATATATATGCATATATATACATATATATACACACACACACACACATATATATATATATATACACACACACACAAAAATTAAATACATATATATATATATATATATATATATATATATACACACACATATTGTTCTTCCATTTTAAACCTCCTTGATGAGTATGGTGTGCACATTTATTTGTGAATATATATATGTTTGTCTATATGTGTTTTGTGCATTTTTACTCTTATTTAAGGGTCTTTCGCTCTTACTCTCACTGTCTTATGTGTGCACCCAAATGCATATGTGCCAATGTGTGTGTGTGTTTGCATATACTTGTTTTCATATGTACCTATTATGAGTGTGCATATATATATATATATATATATATATATATATATATATATATATATATATATATATATGTATATATATATATATATACAAAAGCCTGGTTTTGAAGACAAGGAAAGAAAAAACAGCAAGAATGAAAAGAAAGAGGAGGGAGGAAACAAAACCCAGGCACATGAGGGTAGCCACCTAATGGATGAAAATAATTTATGCATACCCACACGTGTACACGCCTGCATATTTAAATAATTGTGTGTACATGAAGACCTATTTTAAACATATGCATACACATAGTGAAAAACAATGAGTGAGAAGGAAAGACATTGAACATGAGATAGAAACAAAAAGAAGCAAAAGAGATAATGAATAAGAAAAAGAAGGGATACAATGAGAGTAGGAGAGAAAGAAAGAATGAGAGAGAAAGACAATGAATTTGAGAATGAGTGAAGAAGAATGAGAAAGAAAAGGAAAAACAATGAATAAAAGAGAAAGATATAAAGTGAGAATGAGTGTAGGAGATTATGTATAAGAGTTTACAACGAGTGAATAAAAGAATGGGAAATAATGAGATGATGAGGAAGAGAAAATGGGAATGAGAGAGTGGGAAGAGAAGGAGAAAAAAGTAATGGGTAATAGAGAGAGGAAAAGACAGATGATAAAATGGAGAAAAGGAAATCAAAGAAAGAAGAATGAAATAACGAGGGAGAGAAAAAGGAAATCAGAGAGAAAAGAAGAAAATGAAATCATGAGAGAGAGAAAAACAGAATGAGAATGACCAAGAATGAAGGAAAAATGAAAGGATGAGGTGAGAAAAAGAGGATAAAAAAGAAGAGAGAGAAAAATCAGACAAAAATAAAGACAAATGATGGGAATAAGTGTGAGAGGAAAGAGACTGAGAGAGATAGGTTAGAAAAGAATAGGAGAGAAAAAAAGAGGGGAAGATAATAAACAGTTTATGCAAATGAGTAATGCTAAAAATAATAAATAAATAAAAAATAAAAAAAAATGGGCGGGGACTCATTATGCTGAGCAGCATTTTAACATCTATTTCTTTTCCGTTAGCCAAAATATTCATTCAACTACTGTTTACACTGTTGACTGAGATTTTATGAGGTTGCATGCTCTACATCGACAGGGAAGAAAGCATAAAAAAAAGTGTAGTGTGAGGGTCAGTATCAAAATATATGACCCCTATTTATCAGTTGACAAACGTGTGCATCATTATGCACTCATCAAGCAAAACGTTTTACAACAGGAGCTAAACAAATTACTACCATATTTGACATCGCATAAAATCCGCCCCTTTTTCCCAAAAATGGCTTAAAAACATCTGCTGGGTCTTATATATGTTCTCTTTTACTATTGTCGATTATGGCTCTCCACAACTTTCTATGTCTTGTAGCTCTTAGTAACATTTGTATTTTAGCTAACCCAACCAATCATTATTCTGTCATCCATTCAAACAACTGGTCAGTTAGGAAGCTTACTGCCTGTCCCTCTTGGTATCAAATTCTCCAAGCCTCTTTTCTTCATTAAATATCAAATAAATTCCAGCAGATTTTTTATTTTATTTTTTTAATTTTTTTTTATTCTGGGTATAACTGTCCTTTTTGCTATTATTTTCATTAAGACTTCCTCATTTCTTACATATTTTTTTAATCATATCACCCCAGGTAAGGCAGTAATGCCACTAAGACACAAGAGTTTGCTGAGTGTGGAAGAACACAAAAAAATGAGAAATATTGGGGAGTGAGAATAGGTGAGTAATCAATACAGTAGATAGTGATTAACATTGCATTTAAATTTTTGAAGATCAAAGTTGGCTGAAAAACGTAGAGCTGGAAGAGAGTCCCACAAACAAGAAGTGTAAAAAAAGAAACTGTTAGAATATATTTATATTTAGCCAATTCAACTGCTAGTTGATGAGATCTTGCTGTTAATCTAGTACTGCACTTAAATTCATAAAGTCTAGATACACCTTTGTGCAAATTAATTGAAAGATCTGCTTTAGTTTTCTTTCTTTCACCATACGGTTAGTTTTACACCCACTGGAGTGACAGGGTGTAATCAATTTCTGTTTTTACCTCAGATTAAGTCATTTGCAGTGGTGTGCAGTAATATGAATCCCTTTCTCGGCATGTATGATGAAATTTGTTTGGCCTTGAAAAATATTGTAATTATTTGTAATTGCATCAGATTTTTATCATACACGGTCACAATTGTCTTGGCTGTTGATTAGTTGTCCTACAGACATTGTCTATGATGGACATTACCCCAAGGAAGCATGAGAAAATTTAGTGCTGCATGAACACAATGGTAACCTTTACCAGTGAGCAAATCAAAGTACTATAGACTGGCCAGGAAATTCTGCTGATTTAAATCCAATTGACAATTTGTGGTCAATCTGCAAGGAATGTCTTCGTGGAATGGACATACAAAGTACTAACATGTGCACTGGGTTATGTTTCATTGGAAAAATACAAAGAAAAGTAAATAATAATGGAATTTTTCATTCTGTTACAATTAATTTGCACAAGGGTGTACTATAACAAAGACTTCATCTGACAATTACCATGGAAGTATTTATAGAAAAAGCTACATTATGGCAATGGGAAAGTGATTGAAGCCAAGATGCCAGGTCAGGTCCAATAATATTGCTGATTTTTCTTTGGATTTTATCAAGAATCTCTAAATATACAGCAGGAGCACCAAACTAAATGTGGCAGCAATATTCAAAACAAGGACGAATGGTAGATTTATGAACATGTAAGTTAGATTCTGGAGAGAAAAATTGTCTAGCAAAACACAATGAACTGACTTTCTTAGTAGAAGACCTAGTAATGGTTTCAATATTGTCTTTCCACTTCATATCAGCCAAGAATTTTAGACCGAAAAGATGCCACAAGTCACTCTTAGAGATTAACATCAACCATGCTAATGGGAGGCAAGGAGAGGTTTTTCAGGTGATTAATAGAGAGAAGCATCATGTTGGAGGCATTAAAATTAACAAGCCATTCCTTGTCTCAGTTAACATCCAACTGTAGGTCATTTTTAGATCACCTGCCATCAGACTTGTTATTGAGACAGGAGTAAACAGACATGTTATCAGTATAGGTATCAACTGAAAGGAAGAAAGGTATTTGAGGAAAATTAGGAATAAAGTATGTCTAAGGATACATGCTCAATCCTTGGTATTCTCAGTATCCTTCTGTAGAACTACGATTCTGTTAACTTCAGTTTTCTCTTTATTTGTAACGAGATTATCCAGTATTGGCTCACCTACAAGATAATTGATATTGCATAAGTGTTCAGCACTCTTTTCTTTGTTTCTAACAGAATTTTCCCGTTTATTAATGCTTTGCTTAGCTTTTGGAAGGTACCTTGTTCATCTAACCTTCACTGGCATATAGGAGAACTGGTATTAAATATCAGTCCAGCACTCTTTTCTTTGTTTCTAAGAGAATTTTCCTGTTTATTAATACTTTACTTAGCTTTTGAAAGGCACCTTGTTCATCTAACCTTCACTGGCATATAGGAGAACTGGTATTAAATAGCAGTTCAGCACTCTTTTCTTTGTTTCTAAGAGAATTTTCCTGTTTATTAATACTTTGCTTAGCTTTTGAAAGGCACCTTGTACATCTAACCTTCACTGGCATATAGGAGAACTGGTATTAAATAGCAGTTCAGCACTCTTTTCTTTGTTTCTAAGAGAATTTTCCTGTTTATTAATACTTTGCTTAGCTTTTGAAATGCAACTTTTGCTATTTCAGTGCACATTCTGATTTCAATACATTTTCCATCCTCTGTTAAACCACTTTCCAGATTTAGGTTAAATGTCAGATTAAATTTTAATGGTGGAAGTCTTATACACCATCAAATAGAGTGCATACTTTCCCAATATTGCTTTTGGCTTTGACAAGAAATTTAACAATATTTGTGCTACTTTTCCTTACATCAAGAACTTTTGTTTTAGAAACATCTTACAATTTTATGAAACTAGTTTCTTTTTGTTTTTGTTTTTTTGCAACACACTGACACATGTTGAAATCCTCACAGTATTTAGTATTTTGGAAGTTACTGCTAAAATTTTTTGTCGAGATTTACAAACTCTACTTATTGTTCAATTTCACAAATCAATCAATGAAATTTGAATAAGGTATTTGGTTGGAAAAATACTTTGATAAAAATATACTTCACAATTTAATAACTTCTTTAATCTTATTTAATTTTAACTTCATAATAAACAATATTGTTTAAGAAAATTTATTTTTTTCCTTTTTAGCAGTGAAGAATACATTCTTAAGATTTCTTACTCTTGAGCATGCAACATAGAACTCACAATGCGTAAATATTTTTTTGGGAGGCCAAATTCAAAAGAGTGTGATGGACAGACAAACAGAAGTCACAGAATTTTATATACAGATGCTACAGTGCTTATTCTTAATCATTTTAAACTCTGATTTTTATTTTCAAATTTTATTCTTTACTGTGTTATTTGCAGGCACAGTGGAGTAATGACTAGTAGTGCAGATTGAGGAATCAGAGAGCAGAGTTCTTATGCGCACTTATATGCTAATACACTTTGGAAAGTTATGAATCTATCTCTTCTCCCCTCAGCTATGGGTAAATAGCAGGAGAGATTGTTTTACTGCCTTGGGTGACAACCTGTCAAGGAGAAGGAAAAGCTCTATCAGGCTATATTGCCCAAGATGCATCACTGCTACAGTTTCAGTACTTGTAATGTCCTTATGACTATAATGGGTTATGGGTTTCATGATCTTGATTATTAGCTACCTAGTAGGAAGTACTATAAGGACTGTTGTTGTTGCAAAATTTGGATACGTCTCTCTTTCATTATTTGAAAATGAAAATATCCCATGACATACTATATTATCAGGGTACCATGTGAAAAAATTCTCAGAACAGTTATTAGTCCTATTTGATTGTTTCTTCTTCTTCTTCTTCTTCTTCTTCTTCTTCTTCTTCTTCTTCTTCTTCTTCCTCCTCCTTTTCTTCTTCTTCTTCTGAGCCTCCTATTCTTCTCCTCTTCTCCTCCATCTTCTCCTCCTCCTCTTCTTCTTTTCCTCCTCATCCTTCTCCTTCTTCTTATTCCTCTGCTTCTTCTTCCTCTTCCTCTTCCCCCTCTTCGTCCTCTTCCTCGTACTCTTCTTCTTCTTCTCCTTCTTCTTCTTCTTAGCCTCTTTCTCTTATTCTTCTTCCTCTTCTCCTCCTTCTCCTCCACTTCCTCCACTTCTTCTTCTTATCCTCCTCTGCTTCCACCTCCTCCACTTCCTCCGCTTCTTCTTATTATCCTCTTCTGCTTCCACCTCCTCCTCCTCCTCTTCTTCTTCTTTGCCTCCTCCTCCTCATTCTCTTATTATTCATCTTCTTTCTCCTCCTCTTCTTCTTCTTCTTCTCCTCCTCCTTCTCCTCCTCCTCCTTCTTCTTCTTCTTCTTCTTCTTCTTCTATGTGCCTTGTTACTTCAGAAAATGGATGATCATGTCTCTCCACAACTCCCTATCCTTTGTAACACTTAGTTTATCTCTTAATCTCAGATTTTTCTTTAGTCATTTCTGTCCAAGCAAGAAATAACACCACGAGGACACAGGGGGTTTACAGGCAATGAAAGGGAATTAAATTTTAGTTGCAAGAATTGAGGGAAGAACAATAAAGGAACAAGTTTCAAGAAGACAGAAGATGATGATTGATATTTCATTTAAAATCTTTGAAACTTGTATATATCAAGGAAGCAAGAAATTAGAAGGTGAGAAGTGTGAGAAAAGAAACTTTTTGTATAGAAGTGGGTGAGGGGTTGTCATTCATTTCAAATTGCAATATACATATATCATATAATTGGTGTTATATGTACATTTCACAAAGCTTAATTGTATCAAAAGAGGCATTATTTTATATGCATTATTTTTTTTAGATTTTATAATAAGTGTTGTTTCTTTATTTTAATAATACGTTCAGGTATTTTGAGTCTTTCCTTTCAAAGACTATTATTGCAGCATTATCTACAATTTGTCATATGTCTGATCATATTATGGTTGAATAGTAAGACTATAATACCACTAGGATGCAGCGGGTTACAGGAAGTGAAAGAGAATGAGAAAAATTTAGTGTGGAGGAGTTAGGAAAGGAACAGGATTGACAAAAACAGAAGATGGTGATTGGCATTGCATTTAAAGTTTTGAAGATTGTAGTTGGCAGGGAAGTAAATTGGAAGGGAGTTCCACAGGTTAGAGATGTGAGAAAAGAAAGTAACCATTTACATACACTTGTTAGGTAAGTTATGCATTGCATTCTTTCTGTCTTGCCTGCAGTACGTCCTGTAAGTATCAAATTTTCTAAGTCCTCTTTCTGCATTTTGTGCCAAGAAATTTTATCTTTCTCTTTTCTGACACTAAGTACAAGTGTACTTTTTTGTTTCCATTTCATCTAAAACTTCAATATTGTTCACATGTTCTATTCATGGTATTCTCAGTATCCTTCTGTAGAACCTACTGAGAGGTGTAGATTCATAGTTACTTTGACTGAAGTTTATCCTAAAATGTAGTATATAAACACACGAGGGCAATGGATAAATTGTCATCTAAATTACACACAAATGAAAATAACACTGACATCATATTTACCAACATGACACAAAAATATCCTGAATTACTAAAGAGTAAATTTATTCAATAAAATCACCAATGGCTTCAAACATAACCTCCAGATGACTGGGGAATATCCTGCAAATCTTGGTGCTCTCCTTGCTAAAGTTGATGAATGCAACCATTATACTTACTTTCAGTTCATCTTTCATGTTACAAGGAGTTTTGTTGGTCTCTTACTCAACTGCACTCCACACATAAAGGGTGTCGCAGTCTGCAGAATTAAGTGGCCAGATGTAAAGGGTGATGCGATTGCAGAGATTGTCTGACAGCCATGACTGGGTTCTTCTGCTTGTGTAACATGGTGTAGAGTCCTGTTGCCAGACACAGGGTCTTCCAGCAGCCACCCTCTTGACCCAAAGCAGCACTACCTCCTCAAGGCACTTGATGTAGAGTCTTGAGGCCCTGTGGGAAGATGAACAGAGGCAATAACATCGCCATCACTAGTGATCACTCCAAACACCTTCATAATCACCATTAAACTCATCCAGCATTATCCGAATCCTCTGCACTGTCTTCAGATTGACACCAAACACTCAAGCATGCCATTTCCAAATTTCTGGCAGAGTGAATTGCATCATGGTGCTCTTTTTCTCACAGATGATGCCAAAATGACCTTACTATCCTGTGCAGTTGACAAAATTAAAAACATAAAATGTGCATGCATGAAATAAAAAAAAAAATGGTAACACTTTACTCATCGCACTCTGTATTGTATACAGTACATAAATGCAGTGGTTATTACATATAGTGTTAATTATATATTTCATATAATGATTACTACTTGTATTTGTTATTTTAGATATTACATATAATTGACAATATATATTTTATATATAGTGGTTGTTTTATATATTACATGTATTTGTTATTACATGATTATTATGTTTATTACATCTTATATATAAAGTACAGTATATGTGTATGTCCAAGCAACTCCTCCACTCCCACTGGTCTGATTTCAATGTTTCATAGCTCATTCAAAATCCTTAGAAAAGTTATGTGCAGGCAATGATTTTTGTTGAGCTCAGATTCAGAGTTGCCAGAGGCTAAAAATATATATTAAAATATTATACTAGCCATTATCGTTGTTTTCATGGTTCAAGGAGAGTAACTCTTATTTTCCTTTTGTATCCAAAATTGCAGGTAGCTTAAAAGATTCCCTATTGGGTGGCATTTAAACTAGCTCCTTTGGAGGACTCTTGGTTTGGCCATCATCAAAATAGCTTGGGCGGAGTAGATGCAATAGGCATCAATAACTTGCAGAAGAACTCAAAACTGATCACTGCATTTAAGTATTGAATTAATGTTTAAGCTTACCTTTTAAAAGTTCAAGAATAATTCTTCTTTTGCCACTTAATTTAAAAAGGATTTTATGTACATAGATCCTTATTTTCTATACAAACAATTATTTTTATTTCATGGGTGACAGAACGGGACAATTTATAAGATAAAATTAATATAGTGTAAACATAGGAAAATAGAAATTAGAATTAGTTATACATTCAACATTTGAAGAGTTAGAGAAACATAATAGCTAATTAAGTAAAACCTATATTATGGAATCTATATGAACAAAAGTGAAATTCTGAGATTAAGAACCTCCAGCTCTACTTTATAGCAATTTACATGCGGTATTTACTCTGTCCCCCCACTAGGACAAGATTTGACACAAGGTCTATTTTTAGGTGGGGACCTGAGTGCATACACCTGGGACAGTCACAAAAATTCCCCTCAGCCCTTGCAACTGTTGGTTGCACTGGCCTCATTTCGAGCGCCAATCCCTCCCTCTTGTGCAATGTGAGGGCGCGGCCTTGAGCAGCTGTTCCCCAGGGCTGGGCACATCTCAGTATAATTTTCTCAGTTGCGACTCTGTCCGTTGACGGAGTCGCAACTGAGTACACTCCGTCCAAGGAGAGAAACGCAACTGAGAGATGTAAATAGATGTGAAATTACTCAAAAAGAGTAAGGTACACACATAAGGTACAATTTACATGCGGTGTTTACTCATTCCTCCATGAGAATGAGATGTGAGCCAAGGTCGGATTAATGTGGGGACCTGAGCGCATACACTCGGACAGGGACAAAAATTCCCCTCAGCCCCCACAACCATCAGATGCACTGGCCTCAGTGCAAGCACTGATCCCTTCTTCTTGTGCAATCTGAGGGCACGGCCTCGGGCATCTGTTCCCCAGGGCCAGGTATATCTCAGTATAATTTTCTCAGTTGCGACTCTGTCCTTTGAAGAAGTCACCCCTGAGCACACTGTGTCCAAAGAGAGAGACAATAAATAGGTGTTAAATTACTCAAAAATAGTAAGGTACACACATAAGGTACAATTTACATGTTAAAAGCTCAATATCTGTATTATATATTATCTACTTCCGGGTAATCTCACACTTCAGGCTTAACTAATTTGCATATTGATTTTAAAAATGTTTATTTCATTAGTTAACTGTCCTTCAATGCTGTTCTTTTATCCAAGGATTGTTTTGATTTTTATATCAAAAATTGTTCTGTTTAGGAATATCGTCTTATATAGTGCTGAAAAAATTTTTTACTTGGCTTTCAACAAGTTGTCATCTATTTGTAAAACTTTCCTTAACTATAACAAGCCAATTTCTGAATGAAATATTCATTTAAAATTTATGTTTCAAAAGTTATATATAGTGAATATATTTTACTTTGTGTAGCTATAGTGAGCAGGTGAAGCCTGCTAGTGTATTATATATAGTGGTTATTACATCTCTATTATTAATAGTTTTGCCTCGTTTCAATCTTTCTTATTTTTCATCACAAGGATTTTATCTCGTTTATAAGTAATGTGGTTTCACTAGATGGTGTAAAAATTGAAATCCCGTGCTTCGATAGGTTACTCCCAAGTCATACCTGCTTTGTCAGTGGGACATAGGTGGGTGAATATCCTACCAAAATGTATAACCCTACATGCCCAAAAAGAAAAATCTCCTGATTTAAATCCAGTTGACAATCTGTGGTCAATCTGCAAGGAACGACTTTATGGATAGGACATACAAAGTACTAACATGTGCACTTGGTCATGTTTCATTGGAAAAAATATGTAAAAAATGTAAATAATAACAGAATTATTCATTTGGTTTCATTTAATTTGCGCAAGGGTGTATGTCATCATCATAGACTTCCTCATCATTAGTACAATGGATTTTGGGCGAACACTGTTTTCTATTAGCACATTTGTTTGGGATGTGATGTAGAATGCTTAAATGAAGAGTGGTCATCTCTTCACATTTGTGCTTGTATTTGTGCAAGACATAGCTTAGAAAAATATTAAATAGACTAGGGTTTCAAGTTCCTGCTTGTCATATTCCTGATGAAATGTTTTCATATCAGGATCCTTGCCAGACATGTATGTTTGTGTGGACCAATATATAACCCTGACTAAATTTGTATATAGCCTTAAGTATGAATCCAACAAATGTTTACCTTTAGACTCAGTTATAAAAATGATTACTTTTTACTTATAGACTTAATTATAAACCCAACTAATCTTTAACTACATACACCACTATAATAAACCTGATCAATATTTACCTATAGACTCAAGTATAAAATTGTCCTATGTATAAGTAAAAAAATGACTTTGAATAACCCAACAATGTCCGATTTATCATAAAATTCATCCCCACATCACAACCGAAATCCTGTAGTTTGATTTAGTAACCAAAAAATAGGGAAGCTGAAGAAGTTATGTAAAATGTAGAAATATATTTTAAATAAAATATTTTGAATAATGAAACACAATTTTGCCTTAGTATATATTCAAATAAGCTAAAGACACATGGCATATTGGATAAAGGTGTTGGTTAGATCCAGTGACAGGACCCAAAGAGTATGAGTTCAATACCTGGTTAAGGCAGTGGAGAACTTGGAGAGGGAAATTAACAGGAGTTAACTGATAACTGACATCCATTAAACATGGCACGTGGAACTAGAACAGTCTACCCCAGTGAGTGAAATAAAGGGTTCAGTTCGACATTCCAACTATCTGAAGAAGAACGGCTGAAACGTTGTAATAAATATGGTGACAAAGATAAAGACAATAGTCTGAATAATGTAAATAGTGTACATCATCTCAGAAATATAGACAGATAATAAGAAGAAATTATTGTATAATTTGCATTCTCTCACTTGCTCTCCTGCTCTCTCTCTCTCTCTCTCTCTCTCTTTTAGTCTCTTACATGTTCTTTTAAAACCTTACAATTTCTCTCTTGTTGATTTACATTTGTCCTCTTTCTGGCTAACATTTTAATCTTTTTACCCATTTTTCTTTCACTTTCACTTTCTCTTTCATCATCATTGTTGTCATCTTTCTTCTTCTCTTTCATATTTCCCACTTTCCTTTCACTACTGTTTTACATCTTGTTTGTCTCAGATCTTTTTGGTTTTACTTTCTCCTTTTTTACTCTGTTGCTTTGTTTCTTTCTGGCTCTTTCTCACTTTTACTTTCTCATTCATTCACCCACCCACTTTGTCTTTCATTAAATTTTCTCTGCTTCCTTTTCTATCACTTTCACTTTCATTCACACTTTTACTAACATTTTTAACATCTTACTTTTCTTTCTCACTCTCAAACATTTTTATTTACCCTTTCTCTGTTACTACAATTTCAACTTCCTCTCTTTTCCACTCTCTCTCTCATATTCGCTTTCTCTTTCTGACACATTCACTCTCCCTCTTTGTCTTCAATAACATTTTATCTCTTTCATTCTCTATCACTTTCACTTTACCATCTTTCTTCTCTTTCTTTTTCTCACATTATTATTTTCTCTTTATCTCTTCTTATCTATTTCACTTCTCATTTTTACTTTCACTTTTTCTTTGTCTTCCAGTTTTATTTTCTCTCTTTTATAGATCACTTTCACTTTCATTTGTAATCCTATTTTTTCTCTCACTCTTTCACTTTTTACCTGTTTTTACAGTCTTTCTCCTTCTTTCTCTCATTCTCCATTTTTCTCTCTCTTTTATAAATATATTTATAATCTTTCTTCCTCTCTATTTTTATTCTTTTTATTTTTTTTATCTTATTACCTTTCTTTTTAACACATTTTCTTCCTTCTTATCCACAATCTTTCACCGTTTTTCTTTTTTCCTTTTCTCTCTTTCTATTTCCATGTTCCTTTCTTTGTATCTTTGCATTGATACAATTCAATCAATACATTGTTCTCTTGATCAATCCATTAAAGCCTCAATTTAAAGCTGTTTATACCTGTCTGCCTACCTATCAGTAAATCAATTTATTGATTAATCAGCTGATAGATAGTTCATGAAACACTCAGCATCTGTCAGCATATCACCGATCAGTTCAGTTGTTTAGTTCAATTGCTTCAAATGTCAAATCCGAGATATGATCAGATGTCTGGAAAATAATACTTATCTGCATGTCGGCATTACATCTTTTGATCTGTTTTCGATCTGTTTATATCAAACCATCAATTTGCATCCTGATCTGTTAACCTGCTGCAACCAATACAGGGTGGCTAAGGGTGTTGTAGCAGGGGCACCATGTTTTACTGTTTGAGTTCAGGATAATGCCAGGTTTTTAAAAGTTCAAAGTAGATATACTTACTAAAGTTTACCCATGACAAGACCCAAGAGCCACTCAAGGTAGAGAGTTACTGAATGAGACGCATGATATGATCATAAGGGAAGGGAGCAGGAAGTGAAGATTATGATATTACAGCAGATAGATAACGATTGACCCTAGACATGTTAAGAATAATGTTGTAGTGTTCAGGAAGGTATCTACATGCGACTGTGTTCAAAAAAATTAATAGTTCTTGGGAAGACGCTTTTGAATGGGAATGCCATTCTTAACCAATTGAATATGAAGAGAATGAGAGTGATTCAACTCTTTGGACATATTGGGGTAGGATTTGGCTATAATGGTTGAAGATGATGGCACAAAAGAATGGGCCATGTCTGAACATGTGCCATGGAAGTAGCAATAGGATCACAATGTCACTTTTGTGGAAAAGATGATAGATAGATAGAATTATACATCAACAGATAAAGATAGATAGATAGATAGATAGATAGATAGATAGATAGATAGATAGATAGAATTATATATGAACAGATTATGATAGATAGGAATAGATAGAGAGAATTTTATATGAACAGATAGATAGATTTATCTATCTATGTTTCTGTAACAGACAGATAGATAAATAGATGAACTGAGATAGATGTGAACATACTATAATAGATAGACAGAATCATATATGAACAGATTAAGATAGATAGATGAAAAGATTGAGTTAGATAGATAGATAGATAGATAGATAGATAGATAGATAGATAGATAGATAGATAGATATGCAATCAGATAGATTGGTAGATGAATAAATTTAGATATTCCTTTACTTTAAATGTGTAAATTTCTGTAATCTAATAATATCAAAAAATAACTGAATATTTTCTGAATGTCTCTCAAGTCTTGAACAGATGTCCCCCTACCATTCAAGCAAATTGCTTTTCTGAAATAATTCCACCCAAACTCCTATCTTATTAATATCTTCATGAAGTTCCAACTTGGACCATTCCATAATGTCTTCTGAAATATTATCTCAGTATTTTTGTGTATGTTGGTAAAAATCTAGATAAATTTACATTGCAATTTTTAAAACAGGTTTGCATTTTCTTTAGCTGACTTTGTTATGCAAATGAAGATTGATCCAAACACTTTTTATCCATCCACATTTTTCCCAATGAATAACAACAAGCAGATTATTTCTTCTCAACCCTATCTTCTGTCTTCCTAATTCCTGTTCTTTTATTGTTCTCACTCAATAGTTTTTTTTTTTCTGATATTCTCTCACACTCAGTAACACCTTGCATCTGAGTAGCTTTTTTGCCTTCCTTAATAAAATGATTAAAAACAAAAAAAAAAGCCTACATATTAAAGATGTAACCGTAAAGGATGTATTAGACATCTGACAACATTCACATTTCTCTCACTTAAACCTTTTCAACTCACCTATCTAAAACTTCTTTCTGTTAAGGTTTAATCTCCCACCTTCTCTCGTCTGTTACCCCTCTCTTTAGCTCTAACATTCGTCCCACACTCTCATACTTACACTCTCTCTAAATTCTATTTTTATTTCCGGAGTTGTTTTTTCTGTTTTCTTTTTGAATTTGTAGGTCTAATGAATTGGATCGTATTTACGATTCCAATGGTATAAATTATGACCATGGAATATTAGTGATTAAACCTTTTTATTATTTTCGCACTCTGTCCTGGATATTGAGTTCTACCTGAATTCTATCCTCTTGGAATTTTTTTATTCAAAAAAATATACATGTATGTGTATGCACCTATGTATATATATTTATATATTTTGCATATGTATGTGTATATTTACCACTAATATTAACTATAAATATATATATATATATATATATATATATATATATATATATGTTTCATTAAAAGTGACTGACAAGGTACTGCAATTGAGCTTTGAATTTAATTTTACCTGTGCTCATAAAAGTGTTTTCTTTTCTAGACACAAAGTGTGTAAAAACTGTCCCAAAAGTTCTGCATCTCCGAGCACTTTCAGCTATACTTTTAGCCACTATCAAGGTTGTTTTTTATTTTTTATTTTTAACTGTATGTGTTTTTCTTTATATATGTGTCTGAAGTTATAGGAATCTTTCATTTTCTGATCATGGTCAGCACATTGTGGCCATGTTCATAATTAATGTTCTTGAGCATTAGCTTTTCCTTTATTATTAGGGCTTCCATTATTTTTAATTTCTTTTTACATGTGGCTGAGGTTATTATACTGTATTTTCTACTAGTATCTTTTAGATGGAGTTTGGTAGGTTTTCATGTTTATTTAAATGAGTCCTAATTGAGCTATGGTCAGGTAGGTGCAATATGTGTCGTCTTAATAGGTATGTAGTAGTATGACCAATATAATTATTTATGAGTTTGGTTTGATCAGGTACTTGACCCTCCGTTTGTTAGTTAGCACGACCATTACGCCCTGCTAATTCCTCATAAATAATGCACTATTCTATTTTCATTGCATGAACAGAGGTGTAAAAATACTACTTATTTCAGTAAAAAAATGAAAGAAAGAAAAATAGAAGTCGAGAGAAAGAATCAGACTAAGCTGATACTAACAGATACTACACTTTGATCTTAGTCAGAAGGCCGAGAAGTGGTATCGAGTGCCATAATCATGCCATTCTTCAGACACACATTATTGAATGACAGAAACAGAAGAAATTAATCCTTAAAAATCAAGATACTATAAATAAAATAACATTGTCTGTTGAATTATTTTAAAATTATCATTGAGAAAAATGTTTGTAAAAAATGGATTTGGTTAGTTATTGTAATTATTGGAGTCATTTTGAGCATTCCTGGCTGCTAGTGGAGCTAGCCAATCCCTGTTTCAGACACCCACTCAGGCACATATGTGTTTGTTCAACACCCACAGAGCCCACTTGTGGTTTATACTGCAACCATGCTGAGCTGACCTTAGTTACACTTTCTGGGAGAGAGCACATAATCTGTTATAATCATCAGTTTGTTAAATGGCTATAAGCTCAATCTCTCATTCAAGGTGACTTGTGAATTTCTGCTAACACAATTACCAATGGCTCCCATCAACTGAAAATACCTCACAAGTTCTGGATCAACCCATGGGTTTCACGCACATTTCACCTGTGCTGCATTCTGTAATTGCTCCCCCAGATGATAAAGTGACAAATTGACCATGCATTAAACCCAAATCTTATAGTCAGAAAGAAAATGTTCTATCCACATGGCCTTGTGCCTCGCTTTGTCTCAATACATATTTTATCCTCATGAATGGTGATTGTAATTACTAAGTTCCTCTACCCATGGAAATCCTTTCATTATATTCTTTCTTTTCTGTTTTATTTGTTCTCTCTTTCTTTTTTCCATTTTCCTCTCTTTCTTTTTATCCATTTTCCTCTCTTTCTTTTTTCCATTTTCCTCTCTTTCTTTTTTCCATTTTCCTCTCTTTCTTTTTTCATTCTCCTCTCTTTCTTTTATCCATTTTCCTCTTTCTTTTTATCCATTTTCCTCTCTTTCTTCTTTCCATTTTCCTCTTTTTCTTTTATCCATTTTCCTCTCTTTCTTTTTATCCATTTTCCTCTCTTTCTTTTTTCCATTTTCCTCTCTTTCTTTTTTCCATTTTCCTCTCTTTCTTTTTTCCATTTTCCTCTCTTTCTTTTATCCATTTTCCTCTCTTTCTTTTTATCCACTTTCCTCTCTTTCTTTTTTCCATTCTTTTTTCACTTCTCCTTTTGTTTCCATTTCTTTGCACTTTTTTCTTTACTGTTTGCTTCGTTAGGTTTCATTTGTTTTCTTCTTTTCATCTTCCTTTCCTCATTCTCACTTTTTTTACTACTTGCTTTCTTTTCCCTGCATCTTTACGATCTTTATTTTCTTTCTTTCTCATTCTTTCCTTCTTTTTCCTTTCTTTCTTTCTTTCTTCTTTTTTCTTTCATTCTTTTTTTCTTTATTTTTCATTTTTTATTGTCTCATTCCTTTTGTGCTTTTCTCATTCTTTCTTCTTACCTTTTGTTTTTTACTTCTTTTCCACTCATCTTTCTTTTTTTTTTCTTCCTATTATTTATTTTTTCTTTCTGTTTTGTCTTCTTTCCTTCTTTCTTTCTTTTTTGTTTTTCCTTCTGTCTTTCTTTTTTCTTTTCTTTTTTCTTTTCTTTTCTTTCTTTCCTTCTTTCTTTATTCTTTCTTCATTTTTTTCATTGCCTCATTATTTCTGTGGGGTTCTCCGTTTTCTTTTTACTT
The DNA here is from genome assembly GCA_963932145.1 of Acanthosepion lycidas. Lineage (NCBI taxonomy): Eukaryota > Metazoa > Mollusca > Cephalopoda > Sepiida > Sepiidae > Acanthosepion > Acanthosepion lycidas. The sequence goes on along the minus strand of OZ010592.1, from coordinate 8,406,213 downwards.
TCAGTTTTTTTTTTTTTTTTTTTGCTTTATTTCATTTTTCTTCCACCCTTTTCTTATTGTTCTTCCTTTCTTTTTCCTATGCTATTGCATTTCTTCTTTCTTTTTCCTCCTCTTTCAAACTTTCCTTCTTTCTTTTCTTCTCTCTTTCACTTTCTTTTTTCTCTGGCATTTTTCTCTTTCATTATATGCCTATTTCTTCATTATCCCCAACTATACATCTTGAAAGAAAACCATAAGAACACCTGCTTTTCTGTTAACCTTTTTATTCTCCCCATTTAGCAATACATTTTCAAACATTCTTCCATGTTACATTTCATTCATTTCGTCTCCCAATCATCATTTTCTTGTCTGACCACCCATATCAATGGCTGCTGATGGACAATAAAAAGTCTTTTACATTCAAAAAGATCTTTCAGCATTTACATCCGATAGTATATATAGATCAAAATTTCAAACCAATTCTGGAAATTGCTTTAAAATGTCTTAAGAACATAGAAACAGAGATGAATATTTTAAATTATTTCCATGCACTAATCATTATATGATAATTATTATCATACAATAATCCTCATTATGTACTAATTATTATTAGACACTAATCGTCATTATACCATAATCACTATTATGCACTAATTATTTTTGCACTAATTCTTATGCACTGATTATCATTATACCCTAACTACTATTTTACACTAATAATTTTATGCACTAATTATTATTAAGCACTAATCAATATTATTTACTAATTATTATGCACTAATCATTATATACACTAATAATTATAATTATGCACTAACCATTATATACAGTAATCATTATTATTATGCACTCCTCATTATATACACTAATAATTATTATTATGCACTAATCATTATATACACGAATAATTATTATTATGTACTAATCGTTATATGCACTAATAATTTTTATTATGCACTATTATATACAGTAATAATTATTATTATGCACTACTCATTATATACATTAATAATTATTATTATGCAGTAATCATTATATGCACTAATAATTATTATAAGCTAACAAGCACCTTTTTAACACATATGACAATAACAATCAAAAGGAAGACATTTGTTTGAGCAAATTAGTGTATAATGATGATTGTTAATCTGTAAAGTTTTAAATTATCTGAAATCAGAATGAACTTTGTCATATTTGTCTAAACAGATATGATGAAAATTCATTGTTATAATCTCAAGCCTTCTTTTTCCTTCATTTTCATTGTGAAACAAAAGTGAAAAAGATGATGGGTTTGATGACTGATATTCAAACAGATCTCAAGCCAGTGATCAAATTATTTTTGAAAATAAAGAAAATGTTCGCGCTGAGGTGAATGACTTTCATTTTCATTATTAGACTAAATTAATTATCAGTTTTGTTTAGTTTCTTTCTCAAATATTTGGATGAAGAATTTTTTAGAAAAGGAATTGATAATGTGCTGACAATACAGAGTAAAAACTGAGAGAGAATATCAAGATCTTCTGACTGACAAATCATTCTTTTATATATCTTCTGGATAATCAGCAATTTCATTTTGACCAACTATTCAGGATCATGGCTCTCTGCAATTTTCTTATCATTTATAGTAATTCAACAGTCATTGTCATTTTTATGACCATTAATGTATGACACTGATGGCCATAATTATTTAATGTTGTCGACTATCATATATATATATATAAATATATATATATATGATAGTCGGCAACAATATATATATATATATATATATATATATATATGTCAGTCAGTTATGTGTCATGCATGATACCCACTTACATGATCATGTATCTTTTGATATATGACTGACAAGGCTGATTTTTATATATATGCATGTTTCATTAAAAACAACAGACAAGGTACTACGGTTAAGCTTTTTATTTAATTTTTCTTGTGTTCGAACAAGAGCTTTCTTTTCTGGACAAAGAGTGTGCAAAAACTCTCCAAATGTTTTATAGACTTACCAGAGTCGATTAGAAACATACTAGTAGAAAACACAAATATAATAACTGCATTCACCTGTAAAAAAAGACAAAAAATAATGGAAGCTTTAATAATAAAAAAGAAAAAGCCAACTCTTAACAATATTAACTATGAACAAGGCCACAATGTGCTAACCATGAAGCAAAGAGTATTTATTCAGGAATTATAACATCACTTGATAAGATACCAGAAGTGCTGAAACAAAATGGTGGCTATTTTTGTAGTGATGCTATAACATATTTATGTTATAATTTTTGAATAAATACTACATATATATATATATATATATATATATATAGTATTTATTCAAAAATTATAACATATATATATATATATATAAAATTTAGTTCAATTTATGAAAGAAGAGCACTTAATATCATAGATAGATAGATAAATAAATAGATACAGATAATGCAATCTTCAAACAAAGACTCATTCAACATTGAAACTTACAATCACCATGCAGTGTTGATTCCTGTGTACACACACTGTATATCTATTTACCTGCCTATTTGTAAAATTTTCAAGGATACTACACTGAGTATTTACTTGGCACACCCATGCTGGTAGGATGTGACACAAGGTCAGTTTAATGTTGGGAGCCCAAGCATCTGCACTCAGGCCAGGTACAAAAATGGTCCAGACCCCACAAGCATTGTTTATACTGGGATCAGTATTACTATTGATCCTGCCACTGTATTGCAATGAGGGAAGTACTACTTAGGGGAACAAAATAAAGAAAGAAAGAACGGAATGTCTAACATCTGCTAATACCTTATGAATAATAGAATCATCATCAGCATCCACTTGCATCTGATCATCAGGATCAGCATCCTATCTCTCTATGACATTTCTCTCCACTGATGTCAGTGGCAGTGGTGGAGGTGGCTGTGAATCAGTAAGAGTTTGATGAGGCCATTCACATGAATTTGATTTTGGTGGACAACTCTGTGTGACGAAGATGCCCACACTGCTGGTCAGAAGCACCTCTGAAAGGCGATTGAGAGAGGCGAGATCTGGCAAATGTGGTTGCATCGGACTGTCGGATGCTTGGTCTGTCAAAGTGCACCATGGTTACACCACCCCCACTGGTGCTGTCCTCTTCCACAGGAATAGGCAAAGACCTACACAATCTCAAATAATGGACTATTCCATTTTGATTGAGTGAAAAGACTAAATGCTACACGGTTTCAGTCAGAAAACGAAAGAAAGGAGGTAAGTCAGAAGTGTTTAAAATCTGTTTCAGTGAAATGGAAAAAGGTGTAAATTTCAAATCTTTTCATTTGTACCCCCTTACTTCTTAAAATAATGATCAGCATTCATATTTATGATTGGTATTGCAATATTTTGTTAAAGTTGTTAAGCTCGAATATTTAACAATGTGATAGAGGATATTTTATTGTTGTAAAACTTGCCATTAGCATATTCAATCATTTTTACTCAATCATTGTTTCCCTGGCAAATGTCCTGACAAGTGCTTTATTCTTTAGTTTCACTAGTTCAGACCTTTAGATCAAAGACATACCCTACTACTTCCATGAAGTTGAATCAACCTCATTTCCTTTGTATTCCAAATTCTCAGACAGTTATTTACAAAAGCTTTTACTTTGTGGAACAGACTCCCATGTGGGTGTTTTCCTGAATATTACAATATTAACCTCTTCAAGTTAATTGTTAACAATTTTCTATCCTCCTCATCCTCATAATCTTCACTTCTATCATGACCTCTTCTACTCATATCACATAATTCATTCATCATTTTAACAATACCCCCTTTACCTTGGGTGGCTCTCGAGCTTTTTATTGAGTGAACATTTGTATAAATATACAGACCAAAGGTAGAAAGATTATGTTTCTATAATTATTAAAGCAGAAACGGCCTGCCTGCCTTGAAAATCAGCATTTAGACTCATAGCTTTTACCATGAACTTGAACTCTACCTACAGTCATCAGTTGCAGATGAAGAAATATCTTATCAAGTAAACCTGCTATGTGACCTTTATAGAGTCATCAGTGTGTCATGAAGAACACACTGAATTTTTCTGTTGTAACCTTGTTCTTGAAATTCTTATTGTTTTTAATCTCTTTTCTCTGTAATAATGCATTTCTTGGACTTGTCTTCTGCCTCGTTTTGCAAACGCTTTCCTTAAAAGAAGCAGTTCTACCAGAATTCCCTCTCCCCAGCCTGGTTCTTTTCTTGTGTGCCCCTCCTCTGATCTCCTCTTTCAATGGTTCTACTCACACTGCTACTCTCATGATTCCTTCTCTGCTACTACTATTACCACTACTACTCTCACTACTTCCACTCAATTTAGTCTCTCTCTTTTCTCTCTACCTCAGTGCCATTTATTCATTCTGCTGCTGCTACTACTGCGATTGTTGCAGTTGTCATCAGAAGAATTTTCATGGCTGGTTCCACCACCACAATGTGGGAGGTGGGTGGAGAGATTATTTTGCACTTACAACTACAAAAACTGTTAAAAGCATCAGCACTTAAAAATTTCACATATATGAATGCACTAATAAACACAATGATATGGACACATATGAACATGCTTGCATACACAGCAACATTAGTTATAAACAGCTGTATATTCCCTGCTTAAGCTGATGATCTAGGTTCAAATACACATAGGATTACCGAATCTGACAATTAAAAATACAGGTTTCTCTTATCAGTTTTAAATTCAAATGACTTCTAATAATGCATTTTTTGCATGATAAATATATCACATTTAGAAAAAAGTTTCAGCGATGAACCAGAAACTTTGTAATAAGCTACATTCCTTAATTCCACCAGTTCAGACCTTGGATACCATGTACACGGTGTTAAAACATCCTAATTCCCTTTGTATTCCATTAGTAAGGAGGAAGTTCCAATGAAACAGCTTCTTTCTGAGAACTGCAACTTTGTAATACAGACTTCCAAGGGGATACTCCCTCAATCACAATGCTTTTAACCTTGCCATGTCTAGAGTCAACCATTGTCTATCCTTCATATTATGGTCCGGTTCTTTATACCATGGTGATAGTCCAAGGTAGAACCAATAAAGAAGAACTCAAATATGAGTATGGAATAACACAGATATATTACAAACAGGAATATATACAGAGAAGTAGAAAGTGTTAGTACGAACAATCAGGTTTAGTAGGGAGAACAATGTAGTCTCAACCAGTATCACTATTCCAATGTCTTGCAGTAATTGTCTGAACGCGACTCTGTTTTGGACTGCCTCTGACTCGACTCTTGACTCGACTTGAACTACTGACTGATGATATTCAGTCACCCCCCCCCCGACGAGGGCATCATGTGGCACAAGGCCTTTTTAACATGGGATCTCCAAGCCCGTGGGCTCGGCCCAAAATATGCCCATAGAACCCGTATAAACGGGTTCATGGCCGGTTTACCTCCCCGAAAGAGAATCCGCCCTTCGGCATAGCCTTGTTCCGGTTCCTTCCCGCCTGAAGGCAGAGAGTTCAACCGAACAGTCGGTAGTGAACTACTGACTGATTCCTTGCCTACTCCTAAGTCGCAGTATTTATTAAGTATGGAATAATCCATTATTATTATATTGCTATAATTTGAAGTTATTCCTACTCTTACATCCATCCTTCAGCAACCCTCTACTTTGAGTGGCTCTTGGGCTTTGCATTGAAAAGTTAGTAAAAAAATAATTTAATTTTAGTGGAAGAACACTTGATTTTTACATTAGCTGTATTGTTCATTTTTCACCTCAAGCAAGGCAATAAAGCCACTATGACACAAGAGGTTACTGAGAGTGCAGAAAACTGAGAAAATGTTGCTGAGGAGAAAGGACAATAAAAATAACAAGATGCAAGGAGAGAGATGTTGTATTCAAATTTTTGATGATCATAATTGACAGAAAAACAAGAAAACATAAGAGAGTTCCACAGGCAAGAAGTGCAACTTTTGCAATAAAACTTACAGTTATATCTAGCTATTTTAGCAGTTAAATGATGAGACTTAACTGCCAATCTAGTACTGCACTTAAATTCAAAAGTCAAGGTATTAAAAGAAGAATGATATTTATTTCTGCTTATTTACAGAAAATATGGCACTAGGTCAAAATAGGGAATAGGGAAAAAGACGGTCTTCTGTCTTAACATTTAACTTAGCTAGCCACAATAACTGACCCAAACTTACCACATTATTCCTAACACCAAAATAAAACATTCTTACTTACCTTTCTTACTACATCCACCATAATGCTTGATTGTCTCTATGAAAGTCCTAACTAGTTCACATATGTACATATATAAGGGGAGAGCACATTAGAATAATTGTCATGAAAATGTTTATAGAAAAGGCAGAGGGAAGCCATATCACAGTAGTGGGGAAATGATTGAAACTGAGATGCCAGGTCAGGGTTGATAATATTGCAGATTCTTCTTTGGATTTTATCAAGAATCTTTAGATACATAGAATCACTCGACCATATGTAGCAAGAATATTCAAGGCATGTATGAATGGTAAACTTGTAAAGATACAAGACAGTTTCTGGTGAGAAAAATTTTCCAGAACCATACAGTGAATCCACATTTCTAGCAGCAGACCTTCATAAGAAAGGCATTAAAGAAACATATCCCAGTACGATTGTGTCTATTTGCAATTATTTGAATCCTATTAGAAAAGAGTACAAGAACTTTTGTAATTCCTTGGTGAGTACTTCTCGTGTTTTACTTGCACATCCTAACCGAAGTTTCTATCAGACACTTTATCAGTCTGTCTGTTTCTCAATCATCAATCTCCAACTCTCAAAAGTAAATCCCAATTAAAGTCACTGTTTATAGAATTGACAGGGTTAGATTTCTCATGGGGTCGAGACCTACAACAATCAAGATCTATCTAATTCAAACAATGTATTAAATACATTGTTTGAATTAGATAGATCTTGATTGTTTTATTAAGAATGATCTATGGAAAAAATATTATAAATGGAAAAATTTACACATTCAAATAACAAAATTCTGATCAGAAAATATACCTTTGAAAAACAAATTAGAATTGAAAGTGCCAGATACCTTTGAAAACATCCCAATTTAGCAAAAAAAAACAAAAAAAAAAACCTTTGAATATGTATTTTGTTATGGAGCATAGTAATTTAATAGTTTATTATTAACTATTCAGATTGCACTATAAAGTTGTAACTTATACTAAGTTGTGATACCTCATATTAACTTAAAATCAATTGGGAAATTAAATTGATCTTGTCACAGCAGATTTTTACGTCACTTATTTTAAGGTAGGTACACAAAAGAGATTTAACAGATTCATCCATCATCAAAATGAACAGTTATTAATTATTATTATTATATAATTAATTGTTTACTTGCATATGAAGTCAAGAAACAGGGTAAAGTATTAAAAAATAAATAAATAAAATCAGAAAATCAGAATTTAATAAGCCTTAAAATAATCGATGTTAGAATTAGAAACAGCTCTCTATATAAAATTACCGATAGTTAGTTTGATGTAATTAATTATTTTTACCCAATAGCATATATTGTAATTTTTTTTTATTTTTTTTTATTTTGTGTGGGTATATTCTGTAGCTATCTATACTTTTATTCACTTTTTCAAAATTGACATTTTTCTGTTATTGATGTTGGTGGTGAGCCTGAACATGGTGAGTTTATTGACCAAGGTACCCATGGAGCAGGCACTCTTGGTAGTCAGGAATAGACTGGCTCCAGACTCCTGCCTTGGAGAACAGACCAGTATACCAATAGATAACCTGATGGAGATGCTGTCTTTCTGTACGCAATTTTAAATATTTTACTCATTTTATTATTTAATTTTTTAATCATTTTTTTTAATTAAATTTTAATGTTTATGATCCCATATTTCGTTTTTATTAATAATTTTATAAGAAGTAGGTATAACCTAAAATTGCCAAGTCATATATTAATCATATATATCTATATCTATATATTAATATATTAATCAACTCCCTCTCACTATCTCTCTCTTTCTCTCTCTCTCTCTCTCTTTACACAATATTAGCATAGTTGGACAGAATCGAGGAGGGTCATTCGAGTGTGTTGGTGCAAAAATAATGTCGTTTTCTCACATAGTAACATGTGAGAAAACGACATTATTTTGCACCAACCTAATATATATATATATATATATATATATATATATATATATATATATATATATTAATCATCTATATTTATATTTTAATATATTAATCATCTATATATATATTTCTCTCTATATATATATTAATATTATATTAGTATATAGTATATATATTATACTTAAACATGAAAACAATAAACAAAATCTAAAAATTCCTGAAGCTATATACATAAAACAGTTGAAACCCAACCTAAACAAAATAAACTATGAAATCTCCACAAATATTCTTAAATGACTATAATTGATAACAGAAGTCAATGGCTTATACCAACGGCTTCCCATACTTAATACTTCTTGTTTTTCACTCTCGCATGGTAACGTGTTACGTTGTGAGCTGTGATGCAATTTTCATTTCCAGCGTCTCATATGCACGAGTTTGTCGTTGCTTGGAAATCATCCATGTAAACAGAAACAGACTATCATCACTGTTTTGTCCGTGTATTGCTTAATATATTGTACAGTAATTGTCATCTTTGATAAAGGCTTATGTAAGCTGAAAACTCAGGATTAAAAAATATGTATCAATATTGTGATTTTCTTTCTTCTTTTAATAATAATGCTATTAAGCTTATCAGACGATAGAAAGGAATTTACATAAAAAAATAGACAAAACTTGTCTATATTATTTAATGAAACATGTATCAATGAAAAAATACTGCCTAAATTCACACACACGATATATATATATATATATATATATATATATATATATATATATATATATATATAAAATATAATTTTATATCTTGTCACTTTCAATGAAATTTGGTCTGTGTAAACTATATATAACTTGCACTCCTTGGTATTTTAAACAGGAGTAGAGGTTTATCCCTTGTTTCCTGTTTAGGATTAGTTTTCTTGTTCTTCCGCAAGTTCCTTCGACCCTATGCATCTAACATCTCAGTCTAAAACTCTGAAATTTTATTTACAATATGTTTACTTTTTTTCCTCAAGGAGAATAGAAAAGTTTACGTATCATCTTGTTTACTGACACCTCCGTTTTTCGAACAGGAGTAGAGGTTTAACCTTTGTTTCCTGTTTAGGATTGGGTTTCTGATTCCTTCTAAAGTTTTTTCATTCTCTTTCACTCTCAGTAGTCTTCTTGCATCTTAGTGGCATCATCACCTTGCTTAGGGCAATGCCTTTTATTGTGTAACCGTCTAACTCAAGTAACTCTTGGGCCTTGTATACAGTGAACATCATTGTAAAAAGAAAAGAGAATGGTAGACATAACAGTTAGGAAAATTTCATTTGTGACACATTTCGCTGATGGATGAATGTCGTAATAGGAAAATGAAAATCTGCAAGACAAAACCAAACTCACATTAAATGATTGAATATCAATAATAGAAATTCAATTTTAACCAATTTCAGTTATGTAATTATATTTATTTATTCATGTATATTATTTTCTAGGGCTTAAGTAACCTGTATTAATCTATGTTATGGTAATTTACCTACGTATGTATATTTATTGTATAAAAAATACAATTATGGCACAAAGCCGAAATGGATTCTCCCAGCTATAAATAGGAGCAGGTACTGCCTTTTGGAGAGGGAAGTTTAACTGTAACACTCTCTTTTATATATGTTTGTATTACTGTTTCTGTTAATATATTTGTTTAACTCAAGGCCTCTCTTGTGCCTTTACTTCTGGACCTAACATGGCCACAACAATCTAATAAGGACTTATAGCCATATCATGCTGAAACACCAGTTCACATATGATTAGTAAAATTAAGCATTGTCAAGCCTGGTCAGTACCTAGATGGGAGGCCACTTGGGAATACCAGATGCTGTAAGTGTGGATGTGTGGATGGTGTAAGGGATAATTGTTAATCAGAGAGCTAAGTTGCTATCCCACCTAGGTTCATTATAATCGCTTGAGCACAAATACCCTTGAGAATGGTATAAATCCACCTCTTTTCTCTCCAGCTATGGGTTAATTAATAAGTGATATTCTATTTAATACAGAAATGTGGCACATGGCAGAAAAGGGGATTGGGGAAAGGACAGTCTTCTTCTGTCTTAACTATAACTTAGCTAGCCGCAAACACTGACCCAATCGTACGAAAAATATTCCTTACACCAAAACAACACATTCATACATACCATTCTTACTACAACCACCATAATACCTCTTTGTCTCTATGAAAATACTAACTAGTCACCATATTTACAATTCATTGTCTGTAGTGGGGAGGGGAATAAAACAATAATTCTAAAAATTAACCCCAACGAGTATTTACAATATGAATACAAAAACTATTTACAAGAAACTAAAAAAATAAGATTAGTAATAAAAAACCCCACATTCACTAACTGTGGCAGAAACATCAGTTCACTGGCCGAAATCAATGCGGGACTATAATAGTATAAAACATTCATTCATCCCAAGCACACACACTGACACGCATTCATTCAGACACAACAACAAATACAAAAACCACTCACGCGAAAAGAAAGGTGCCCTGCATCCACCAGTGAACCAACATCACTGACCACCTAACGAGGGAGGGGATGGGGAATTAAACTTAAAGAAAAATAGGGACAGAAATAAAAGGGGCCAATGAATATACATACCCTAGCTAAGTTAACTGAAAAAGGAAACTAATGCATCAAATTAAACCTAGCCTAGTTTCAGGATGGGTTGCACAAGTTCAACCCATGGGTTAATTAATAAGACATACCATAGTGATATGCTACTTTGTTATTTTGTTTCAGCAAACAAACTCTTTCAATTTAAACTTGAACCATTTGTTTGAGTTTATTAATTCTGTACATCATTTTGAAGACATTTTACGCTGTTTATTCAAAACTAATAATATTTCTTTCCTGTTTGTAGTTATGTTATGACCATTTATATTATACCTAGAATTATTTTTATGACTTTCATTTATGACTCAAAGTAGCGTCAAAACCCTGCACTGTTGTAACACTCTGAGGACATAAAACCGACAATGACCTACCATGCTGTAGCAGACATAGTGAACCAGAACCCAAGTCGAATAGCAGAGATGGTGAACAAGACTTGCCTTATTCTCAACGGAAGAGAGATCATCTTTGTCAGGCATGTAGGACTTCAATTTGAAAGAAGCTGAGTCCGTTGCTCCGTCAAATGAGACCCTTCTTTGTTGTCCCAGAAATTGGGTCATTAGCTAATTTACACAATATTAGCATAGTTGGACGGAATCGAGGAGGGTCATTCGAGTGTGTTAGTGGTCTATTCTGAGGTGCCTGTATGTCTAGTATGTTTATCATCTGGGTAAGTGTTTGGTGACTTGCAATTATAAGTAGACCATCATGAAGATGAGAGGTGTCTTCCATCGTGGTATGTCGTACAATACATGCAGTTGTCATACAACAAATGAACCAATGAAAGAACAACGAAGCAGATACAGGGAAGAGAACAACGATAAATACCAAGAAACCAACGTAGCAGGAAGAAACGCACAATCTGAAATTACGTCTCAAAACAGAGTCACTAATTTCTTTTGACCTTACACTCCTAGCTGGGATGGGGGTGGGGGTCAGAAGAAGATGATGGGGTTGTATCCGGACTACTGACTACCAGTGGCCTATGACCACCAGCGGTCACCAACAACCAACTGACTCCTGCCGACCATGTCTTCTACCAATCCACTTGGTGATCCAGGTTTCAATCCCTGCTGCTCATTACCCTTGGCTAAGACTCCTTGCTAGAACATGCTGACAGCTTATGTCCCTTCACTAACTGTCTATCATCCTTCAACACCTCTCAAACAGTTTCATCTTCTAGTTATCAACAACCATCTGCTCAGGGCTATGACTGCCAGTTAGAACCAACCAAACACACCAACACAAGAACCAAACTTCTGAACCACTAGAGTTGTTCCGGTCGTCTTCAAATGTTCGTATATCTAAGACTAACAATCAACTACCAGTACAATCACCTAGGGCAGTTGGAACATCTGGATTCTTTTCCTCTTTTTCTGCCAATTTTAAATTATTGGCATATTTTATCAAATCTCTTTGTTTTCATCATCCTTCCCTTGGCCTGTGTCACTTCTTCAATTTTAATGTCTGTGGTGTGAGTCGAAAATCAACATTCAGACCCCACAACAGACATATATCTCTAAATCATTATCATATTAAAATATAAAAAGAAATTCTTACAATCAAAACTATTTTCTGGCTTCAAATAACCTGCAAAAGGTTGACAAACCATAGAAAACTTCTTTAGTAAGAACAGAGGATAAACTGAAATATATTAATCATAGCAGACTTGTAGATCATGGCAATTTCAATCAATAATTGTCTAAGTAGATTATATTCAAATTTTATTAACTTTCTTAAAAACATTTAAACCTAAGTAAGTTAATAAAGTTACTAAGATATAAGAAGTTACTGAGTGTGAAGGAATATGAGAAAAAAATAAAATTTTATTCAGATAAGTGAACAATAAAAGAACAGGAATTAAGAAGACAAAAGATAATGCATGACATTGCATTTAAATTTTTGAAGATCAAAGTTTACTGGAAAGCAGGAAGCCAGAAGAGAGTTCCACAATTGAGAAGAAACTGTTAGCATAGAACTTACGGTTACATCTAACCTTTTCAAATTTAAAATGATGTGATACTTCTGCCAATCTAGTGCTGCACTTAAATTCATAAAGTCTATGTACTATACAGAAAAGTTCATCAGAAAAATGAAACTATTTAGAGAAAAGTTACGGAGCAGCTACATTACAGCAGTGAGAAAGTGACTGAAGACGCCTCATTGTTATCTAAAGCTTGGTAAATCATTAATAGCTTAGCAGTTGACCTAGAGAAGCAAAAACCCAATTGCTTATCTGAAAGAAGACCCAGCAAGGTGAGATGCATAACCAATTTAGTGTTGATTAGAGCCTCTAGTATGTGGCCCAAAACAGGTAGTCAGCTGATAGGCCAATAGTTAGAAGGATCAGATGGTTTTCTTAAATTCTTAAAGACTGGAACTACAGAAGATTTCCAACAAGCAGGAAAGCAAGAAGAGAGCAAGGTATTTATTGTAGATTTTAGCAAGAACAGGAGTCAGTTCAGGAGCACATTTCTTGAGGACTGTTGCAGTTGCTAATGTTATAGTTATTGCCCTTGTCTTTTGGTTGTTGTTTAGTGTCACCAGGTGGTGGCTTCTATAAAATGCTGGCAGCCATATTGAAAATGTTTCATTTGTTTAGTTGTCACTATTCAGACTAACAGGAGGATTACATTATTGCAGATGCAAATGATTCAATGAGGATTAACCACAGTGATACCATCAAAAGTCTATATATTTGTGGGGATCCAGCTAAGAAATGATAGCAGAAATTATAGATGGAGTTATACGAATTTTAAGTGGAAAATCTGGCAAAAATTCTCCAGATGAATCAAGAGTAGAATTGAAAGAGAATTTAAAAGGAAAACATTCTGCTTTATCCACAGATGTTAACACCTCAAATTGAGTGAAGCGAGTAAGGACAAAAGACTTACTCTTGTTTAATACACTATTAGAGATTCACTAGTAGTCAAGAGAACCAAACATGTTAGAGGCTATATAGTACCTCGTTCTATCAGCAAACAAAGACTCTTTGAGGACATACTTACAATTATTTCAAGGAGACATGAAGACACATATATTGTGATTGGAGATATAATGTTGGTATAACCAGAAAAAATGATTCCTGAGGCTACAGCTGCTGAACCAAGTAGAAGATAGTGGTTTCACCTGCTATTTCTGAGAACTTACAAAAGCATTGATGCCAGCTTTAAACTAAGAACAAACCTCTGTGGTACAATTCTCAATAGAAATGTTAAGAATATCAATCTAAGGAATGTCTGCAAGAAAGTCACAAAATGAATCCTAGTTGTTATGCAAGTAACAGAAAAAAAGTCTTGTGAATAGGATGTTTGTCACTAATAGATGATTCAAAAGCAATATTAACAGATACAACTGTGTAAACCAATTCTCAAGAGTGTGGAGGTAAGAAACAAACAAGTAAAGAAGTATGTTGATCAAAATTTTTAGGGAAACATATAGGGAAATCCACTATTTGACAGAGAGACTGAGCAACAGAAAATTTTAGAGTTTGAATACTAGCACCACCAATAATATTAGAAAGATTAATACACTTGCCATGAGGCACATTAAAATCAAAATATATAAAAATGTTCACACATAAATGCAGAGAGAGACATTTCTATACAGTTAGATATTTTGTCTAGTATTTTACAATCCTGTGAAAGAGAACAATAAACAAAAAATAGATAGCTAACAGAGTGCAATAAAGAAAGTCGAAAGCACATGAAAAACTCATCTGAATCTGATATTGGTCTGATGAGACTAAACTGAAGTATCAGTTTTTGTGAAATAAAATTATTACCATGTGCTTCTAAAGTCTCCACTCTCATAATTATATATATATATATATATATATATATATATATATATATATGTAACAACATATACTCATGTTGTTTCATTAAAGGTGAAAATTGATGTGTATAAGTCAGTAGCGCAATAACCTCTTAGCACTCCCACTTTTTTTTTAAAAACAACCAGAAGAAAAAGCTTAACTGACTGATCCAGGATATAAAAATGCCTCAAAGCACTCAGATGACGAGGGTCAAATTATAGTATCCTTTCCAGCAGCTGACAGCCAGCTGCTGCTATTAGAAGCAGTTCCAACAAGCCAGTATCATCATCTACAGCTCCAGCTCACCATCAGCTGCTGCTCCAGCCATCTCCACCTCCTGCTACTCCTTCAATACTCCCATTCCAGCAAGGGTATACAATAACTGTCCTTTTCAGGACAACGCTCCTCAGCAACAATAAAACTTTTCTTTTCAGGACAACACTACTCAGCATCTATAAAACTTTTCTTTTTCAGGACAATGCTCCTCAGCAACTATAAAACTGTCCTTTTCAGGACAACGCTCCTCAGCAGCTATAAAACTGTCTTTTTCAGGACAATGCTCATCACCAACTATAAAACTGTCTTTTTCCGGACAATGCTCCTCAGTAACTATAAAACTTTCCTTTTCAGGCCAATGCTTTTTAATGACTATATAAACTGTCCTCAGGAGAACCCTCTTCTCACCCTTACATTCTCCCCCTGACCATGCCAAAATATTTTTCACCAAGTACACTGTAACCTTATTTTTAATGATGTATTTTCTTTGTTTTATTTGTTGCCATCTTCTATCATATATGTTTGTAGGCCAATATACCACCCACAACAACTACTCTATGGTACAGAATTTTGGATTCTGTACTGATTACGCATCAGGGAACTTGACGCCTTCCCCATGCATTGCATATGCACTATAAAACTGAGTGTTCTTAATAAATAGAACATAACAGTTATTGAAGCCATCCTAATCAAAATCCTCAGGTGGATAGGTCATCTTTCTCATATGAGGAATAGTAGACTTCCAAGACAATTTCTCTTTGGCCATCTTATAACAAACAGGTCAGTTGGAAGGCCACTCTTGCATGACAAAGAAAAACTCAAAGACAATCTGAAATCATACAGCATCCCCTTTTGTCCTGGCAAAATAAAGCGTCAGAGCGGAGGAGCTGAGCGTGTATCCTGCCTCTAATCTATACAAACGTTTGAGTGAGGCCAACTTGAACATTGAGATCAACTGTGTGCAAATATTAAATAAAATTGGCAACATGCTCCTCCTCTCAATGATAGCCTTACCTGCCACTGTGGCTTTGTTGAAAGCAGTAAAGCAGGCTTAGCTGCCAACTTGCAGAAACAGGTGGCAATTGATCCTCAACCATTCAAACAAGTTGGCTCAACCACATGTTAGATCTGCTTAAAAGTTTGTAAAACACCTGCAGGATTCTGAAGACACATGCATGTCCATAAAATTTCAAATGTGGTTGTGAAAGAACTCTGTCCGTAACTTTACCTATGAACTCAGTCAAAAAATAAACCTCTATTCTTAGACGTTCTCATGGAATACAGTAACAAGACTTTTACCAAATCATTGTATAAAATACCTAGTAACAGAAACTCTTGCCATCTTAACTTTAAGGGTGAATGCTGATTCAGATACAAAATAGCAATGATAAAAAACTTCCTAAAAGTGTACACCAGAATTCATCCTCTTGTCTACACTTTCTTAAAGAACTCAACAATGCAAAACAAACACTAGTTAAAAATGGCTTTCCTAACCACCTTATCAGCTACCAACTTTGACTATTTCTTTCCAAATTAAATAATAATAATGATAGTGAACATGCAGTCAAAGTAGTCCGAACAATGTAAATAGTGTAAATAGTTACAATACCTCATCTCAAAAATAGAGACAGATGTTGAAGGTGAATATGGCAACAAAGATGAGGATAACAGTCCGAACAATGTAAATAGTGTAAATAATTACAATACCTCATCACAGAAATAGAGACAGATATTGAAGATGAATATGGCAACAGAGATGAGGACAACAGACCAAACAATGTAAATAGTGTAAATAATTACAATACCTCATCTCAAAAATAGAGACAGATGTTGAAGGTGAATATGGCAACAAAGATGAGGACAACAGTCCGAACAATGTAAATAGTGTAAATAATTACAATACCTCATCTCAGAAATAGAGACAAACATTTGTGAGTGTTCTCTAATTCAAAATTTTAAAAGTTAACCTTATTTTATTTTTCTGTATATTACTTCTCTATACAAGGGTACCATATAAAATTTTCACACCTGCCTTGATTAAGTTCCATCAAAAAAGAAACGAACTGATATAAAAATGTTTTCTTTTTATTTATACATGTACATAGACAAACACAAATATATATATATATGTGTGTGTGTGTGTGTGTGTTTCATTAAAAACTACAGGCAAGATTAAGCTTTTCATTTAATTTTTCTTGTCTTCACTTTTCTGGACACAGTGTGTAAAACTGTCCAAACTTCCTCAACGGAGCACACCAGAATTCATCCTTTTGACTACTTTTCCTTAAAAAACTCAATAATATAAAACAGACACTAATTAACAATGGCTTCCCTAACCATCTTATAGTCCACCAAATTTGACTATTTCTCCCCAAAGTAAATAACAACGATAGAGAACAGTAAAAGCCAAATGCAAGTCAACTACAAACAAAATGAAACTTAGAAAAATTATAAATAAATACACAAGCCCAATTGACTGGAACAAAAAATTAAATTATCTACTGCAAAAAATAACTACTATCCTCAAAAATAACAACATGCCATCAAAATCAAAATTACAACAAATGAACATTATCTATGACTTCAAATGCCCCTTAAGGATCTGTGTCCCTGATCAAATTGTATTCATAAATAATTACATCAGTCACACTACTATTAGGATGGTGCAAAAATAACGTTAAAAATACGTCAAAAACCGATATTATTTTTGCACCAACGTAATACTTACCTATCCAGATGCCTTATGTTACACCTATCTGACCACAGCTTCATTAGAACCCGTTTAAACACACACAAACTTACCAGACTCCATCTAAAACATGCTAGTAGAAAATGCAAATATAATAACCTCAACCACCTGCAAAAATAAAAATAATAATCAATAATAATTAATAATAATAATAATTAATTTCAGCTAAATTATTTACTATTAACAAGGATGTTTTTTGTTTAACTAAATACAATAAATTTATTTTTTTTTTTTTACAGTTAGCTTCACCCTATACAAGGGGAATGAAAAGATAGGGTTTTACATCTAATATGGTGATTCTTCTGTTTTTCTGAGAAGACGTATTTAGGCTTCCAGATTCAAGCTGGCTGGATGTATTTCCTATAACAAGGACATATTCTGCAAATGGGGAAATGGTTAGTCTTGTTTTTTTTCCAATATGCAGACTGCTAGCTGAAGATATTTTCTATATCTGATGAAGATGTATTTCTATAGGAAAATGTCATTATAGGCATGTAAGCTGCTCCACATAGCTGAGGCAAATTTAGCCCCAGCCCATGCCAAGATGCTTGAGCTAAGAAAGCCACTACTCTGTTTAATTCATTGAGGCTGACCGCCACATTTGTTACAGTACCCTAACACAACTGAGCAATCATCATGTGACCCACGTGACTTCGTCTTGCCTTTTGTATCCCTATATCTTCTAATAAAGTTTCAGAAAAGTATATTTTCGAAAGATTTTTTTTTAATAAAGAGAATTATGTTGTGTTGACAGATTTATCAATATGGATGATTTTAGTGATTTTATGGATATTAAAAGTATTTTGCTTTGTTAGAAATATTAAACTTAATGTACTGGCTTGGAATTAACACTAAAACAAAAACTTCAAGAACAATTTTTAATTTCTTAAAAGCATTTTAAACCATAGGTATCACATTTTTTTAGAGTTACCCATATATATGTATATATTATTATTATTTATTATCATCATTATTATTATTATCAATCTGATAAAATTATTCATTCTTAGTTCTAAAAATCTGTAAGTATGGTTTATTTTTCGATTGATGCCATTCTTTGACAAATTTCATCAGCAGTACATAAAAGTTCTGTTCTAAGCTGGGCATAGCCAATCCGAAGAAATTGGCACTGGATAATGTCTTAAAAAAGATTGTCTTCTCCAAGATTTGTTTAAAATGGCAACTCAGCTATATTCTTACCTGTCTTTGTACTTCCATGTCTCTCCATCTATTTGAAGCTAGTCCAAATGATCAATATTTCAGTAAATCTATTCACGTCTTGATGGGTCTCTGTTTATATATGCTAGTTACCTCCCTTTCTCCCCCTCTCTCTCTCTCTTAATTCCCTTAGGCTTTTCTTTATCTACCTATGCCAATCTTTTCATATCTGTCTTGTTTTAACTGTTCCATTCACTTCTTCCTTCTCTTTTCCACATCAAGTCATAAACTCTATCTATCTATCTATCTATCTATCTATCTATCTATCTATCTATCTCTATCATCACAGTACATATTTCCCTATCTGCCTGTCACCTGTCTCTATTCTGATGTTAGTTTCAAGGATCTACCTTTGTTATATCTATTCTCATTTTTTCTTTTCTATTCACAAGAGGCTAATCTATCTATCTATCTATCTATCTATCTATCTATCTATCTATCTATCTATCTATCTATCTATCTATCTTAGTTTGTTCATTATCTATTTATCTATCTGTCCCTCACCTGTCTCTGTTTAGATTTCACAAAATCTCTCTGGTGTATCATTTTGTCACCATCTATGTATATATGTATTTAATGTTTTCCCATATAGCTATTTCAACCTCTTAATATCTATCTATCTATCTATCGATCTATCTATCTATCTATCTATCTATCGATCTATCTATCTATCTATCTATCTATCTATGTATTTCAGCCTGTTCATATCTATCTATCTATCTATCTATCTATCTATCTATCTATCTATCTATCTATCTATCTATCTCAGCCTGCTCATATCTATCTATCTATCTATCTATCTATCTATCTCAGCAGATCATTATATATCTATCTATCTATTATGATAGTTCATGTCAGTTGCAGATTTCTTCATTATCTCATTTGCTATATTTTAATCATTAAGCTAAGAATATAGAGAAATATCCTTAGATATTTATCTATCTCTATGATTATATATGCACATATAGATGTGTGTGTGTGTGTGTTTGTATGTACGTATGTGTGTATCCTACAATCTTTATTCATATCTATTAATCTATCTATCTCTAGTTGCATTTCTCCCACCCTCTCCTTTCTCATCTTCTTTTTTCGTCTCCATCAATCTCTTCTGCTTCTCTTCGATAATTCTACCCATGTGCTAAGCCTGCACATGATTACTTTTCTCTGTTGTTTCTGTATCATTCGTACTAGACTTAAATTTATACCTCAGATATATTTTTAATCTTAATAACAATTTTGTCTTCAGCAGACCAATCTCTGCTTAAAAGTTAAAATAACTTCAGCTTCCTAAAGTCAAATTTGGCAGCAAAACTGAATCTCTGGAAATACATTATCTGTGACAAACAAACACTATCTCATCAGTTTGCCTCTTGAAAACACTTTCACAAAGTTTAAAACAAGCCCATATTTTTGGAGTTTTCACTGAGGAATATGTGATGAAATTTTGAAATTATTCATTATTATATGTATTTCAGAGTCGTTTTTATATTCTTTGTCTCTTCTCATGAGATTTCAGCTGCCTTCTTTACCTTTTCTTTCAAGGGTATAAATAACTTTTTCAGTAGACATGAAGGCTTTTTACTAAGTTATAGATACAGCTCCCTTTCTGGCTGCAGTAAATATATACAAATAGTGCGATGGATAAATTGTCGTATGATTTATGCAAAAATGAAACTCGCATTGACATTTCATTTTAACAGATATATTAACCAAAATTACACAAAAAATATCTTGAAATACAAAAGAGTAAATTTATTCAATAAAATTGCCATTCGCTTTAACCATGGCCTTCAGATGAGTTTGAAAACTCCTGAAACTCTTCTGGAAAATCACCTTGTTTAAGTTAATGAATACTGCCATAATATTTACTTTCAGTTTGCTTTGGTGGTGTTACAAAAAGATTTGTTGGTCTCTTGCTCATCTGTGCCCTACACTTGATAATCAAGGGGTTTGCAGTCTGGGGAGTCCAGTGTCCAGATATAAGGTGTCCTGTTGCCAGTAAATTGCAACATGGTGCTCCTTTCCTCACAGATGGTGCCCAACTGACACTACTAAACTGAGCAGTCAACAAAATCAAAAATAAACAATGTGCATGTGCAAAAAATGAAAAATATAAAATAGTGACAATTTACCCATCGCACCCACCCTATATATATATACATATATATATATATATATATATATATATATATATATATATATATATATGTATATTACTTATGTGTGTATCACATTGGGTTAATTATGTTCACATCAGGAGATCACCAGTGGGGATAAGGTGTTGGTATCATTTTCTTTACCTGAAAATTGAAATAAAATGAACTGGAACAAGGGTATATGCAAATATAATATATTTTTATTTATTTGCTTTGGAGTGAGTCCTTTGGTATTCAGTCTAGCAAAAAGTTTGTTAATTAGGCAGATATTGGTAGCAGTCTGGAAAAAAGTCCATTAATAGTAGATGGAAGTCAGACCATGATAGGGATAGTAGTCATCTTAGAAATAGGTCAGTATCAATATACTGTGTTTATCCCGGGCTTATAAATAGCAGATGACCTCTTAACTGCTCCTTCACACATTATGCATGGCTGGTTTCTATGTGGTAGTGTCTCTGTTCATCCTCTTGCCATTTCTGGTTTCTAGCTGAGAGGTGTCAGCTAATAGACATTTTAACCATGCCCCAAGACTCTGGTGCATACATTGGTTTTAGTCTCTTTGTGTTAATGCTTTTGATTGGTCAAAATTATTTTATTTTCCACTTTCTTTTTCATCTTTTTTAACAGAATTTCTGCCTCCCTGATATTTGGTATTTTTGGTTCGCAAATAAGTAGGCTGCAATCCTCTGGCATTTTTCAGACAGGATCAGTTTTTTTCTTTTTCTTCCTCTTTTTATTTGAGGGTTGACTTCTTGTTAGTTGAGAGAGAAGTATAAAGAGAGAAAAAAGGAGAGACAGAAAGAAAGAGATAAGGGTTTTAAAGGAAAGTGCAAATACCTTATTTTATTTTGAATTCTTTTTATTTTTGTTTGTAAATTTTATTTTTATAATTTATTTTTATTGGGATACACTACAAATTAAACAGCATATTTATTTATTTATTTCGACTGGCTTTAATATTCAATAAATCTTTACACTATCCAGCAGGATTTGACCCTGCATCCCTTAGGGCTGAGGAAGCTACCATTTAGCCTGGCACACATTAATCAACATGGCCACAAAGAGCAGTAAATCGGGTAAAGCCAAAATCTTTCCCATCATCTCAAAGTTTTTGATATCTGCACAGTTTTGTATCCAAACATAAACAAAGAGTTTTTTTAAAATGGATTTTCTTTATTAATCCAACAGATTAATAATCTATTGGATTAATAAAGATAAAAATTTAAAAAATAAGATAATAATTCTTCTATTTTTAGTGGACATTCATACTTGAGTACACATCCATTTTATTTATTAAACAGTATATTTATTTATTTTCTTCTACCAGCCTAAATGTTTGATAAATCTTTGAAAAATTTGCTTTGCAAAAATAAGACTATCTGCCAAAGGACCTAAAAACTAATCAAGAAAAAAATTTCAAACTATGAACAAAGACAAAAGTCAGACACCTACCTCAGCATTAAATTGAGTTCAACACCATGGCTATCCAAATAGCAAAAAATGCTTCACAATATCAGCCCTCAAAAAGGCACAGCACAAGTCAGTAGTTATGATTTGTGCTCTCATGATTTACATATATGTGGAAAAATGATATAAAAAATTTACTTATATCAAGAAAAATTATAGAGAAAAACCTATGACAAAGTGGAAAAAGTTTTTGCATGACATTTTTTTTATAAGCATTTCATCCCAAGCAAGGCAGGAGTGCCATTAGTACACAAGGAGCTACAGCGAGTGTAAGCAAGGGAAAAGACTGTGGCTGTAAGGGCTGCGGGTGAGGAAATGATTAAAATGAGAATGGGGGAGGATAAAAAGAAGAAAGGAAAGGATAAAAAGATGAATGGAAGGATGAAAAGAAGAAGTGGAGGATAAAAAAAAGAACGTGGAAGATAAAAAGAACAATGGGGATGATAAAAAGAAGAAATGGGGAGGATAAAAAAATGAATGGTGAGGATATAAAGCTGAATGGGGAGGATAAAAAGAAGAATGGGGTGATAAAAAAAGAATAGGGAGGATGAAAAATAGAATGGGGAGGATAAAAAATGAATTGTGAGGATAAAATAAGAATGGGGAGGATAAAATAAAAACTGGAGGATGAAAAGTAGAAGCGGAGGATGAAAAGAAAAACGTGGAGGATAAAAAGAAAAACGAGAGGATGAAAAGAAGAAGGGGAGGATGAAAAAAGAAAGGGACGAATAAAACGAAGAATGGGGAGGATGAAAAGAAGAATGGGGAGGATAAAAAGAAGAATGAGGAGGATAAAAAGAAAAACGGGAAAATGAAAATAAGAAGGGGAGGGTAAATAGAAGAATGGGGAGGACAAAATTAAGAACGGGGAGGATAAAAATAATAATTGGGAGGATAAAAAGAAGAATGCGGAGGATAAAAAAACGAATGGGGAGGGTAAAAAGTAGAGTGGGGAAGATAAAAAAATGAATGGGGAGAATAAAAAGAAGAATGGGGAGGATAAAAAAATGAACGGGACGATAAAAAGAAAGACGTGGAGGATAAATGAAGGATGGGGATGATAAAAAGAAAAATGGGGAGGATAAAAAGAAAAAGAGGAGGATGAAAATAAGAAGGGTAGGATAAAAAGAAGAATGGGGAGGATAAAAAGAAGAATGGGGAGGATAAAAAGAAAAACGAGAGGATGAAAAGAAGAAGGGGAGGATGAAAAAAGAAAGGGACGAATAAAACGAAGAATGGGGAGGATAAAAAGAAGAATGGGGAGGATAAAAAGAAGAACGGAGAGCATAAAAAGAAAAAAGTGGAGGATAAAAAGAAGAATGGGGAGGATAAGAAGAAAAACGGGAGGATTAAAAGAAGAAGGGGAGGATAAAACGAAGAATGGGTAGGATAAAAAGAAGAACGTGGATGATAAAATAAAAAACGTGGAGGATAAAAAGAAGAATGGGGAGGATAAAAATAAAAACGTGGAGGATAAGAAGATGAATGATGAGGAAGAAAAGAAGAATGGGGAGGATAAAAATATGATTGAGGAAGATGAAAAAAACAATGGGGAGTATAAAATAAGAAGTGGGTGATAAAAAGAAGAATGGGGAGGATAACAAGAAGAATGGGGATGAGGAAAATAAACGTGGAGGATAAACAGAAGAATGGGTAGGATAAAAAGAAAAACGAGGAGGATAAAAAGAAGAATGGGGGAGGATAAAAAGATGAATGTGGCGGATAAAAAGAAGAATGGTGTGGATAAAAGAATAACAGGAGTGATAAAAAAATGAATTGGGAGGATAAAATAAGAAGATGGAGCATAAAAAGAAAAGCATGGAGGATAAAAAGAAGAATGGGGAGGATAAAAAGAAGAATGGGGAGGATAAAAAAAAGAATGGTGATGAGGAAAAAAAACGTGGAGGATAAAAAGAAGAATGGGTAGGATAAAAAGAAAAACGGGAGGTTGAAAAGAAGAAGGGGAGGATAAAAAAAGAAAGGGACGAATAAAACGAAGAATGGGGAGGATAAAAAGAAGAATGGGGAGGATAAAATAATAACAGGGTTGATAAAAAAAGAATAGGGAGGATGAAAAGTAGAATGGGGAGGATAAAAAAATGAATTGGGAGGATAAAATAAGAATGGGGAGGATAAAATAAGAACATGGAGCATAAAAAGAAGAATGGTGTGGATAAAAAGAAGAATGGGGAGGATGAAAAGAAGAATGGGGAGGATAAAAAGATGAAAGCGGTGGATAAAAAGTAGAATGGGGAGGATAAAAAAAGAATGGGGAGGATAAAAAGAAAAATGGGGAGGATGGACAGAAGAATGGGGAGGATAAATATATGAATGGGGAGGATAAAATAAAAAACGTGGAGGATAAAAAGAAGAATGGGGAGGATAAAAATAAAAACATGGAGGATAAGAAGATGAATGATGAGGAAGAAAAGAAGAATGGGGAGGATAAAAATATGATTGAGGAAGATGAAAAAAACAATGGGGAGTATAAAATAAGAAGTGGGTGATAAAAAGAAGAATGGGGAGGATAAAAAGAAGAACGGGGAGGATAAAAAAAGAATGGGGAGAATAAAAAGACGAATGGGGAGGATAAAAAAATGAACGGGGACAATAAAAAGAAAAACGTGGAGGATAAATGAAGGATGGGGAGGATATAAAAAAAAACGGGAGGATAAAAAGAAAAACAGGAGGATGAAAATAAGAAGTGGAGGATAAAAGGAAGAATGGGGATGAGGAAAATAAACGTGGAGGATAAACAGAAGAATGGGTAGGATAAAAAGAAAAACGGGGAGGATAAAAAGCAGAATGGGGAGGATAAAAAGAAGAATGGGGATGATAAAAATAGAAACGGGAGGATGAAAAGAAGAATGGGAGGATAAAAGGATGAATGTGGAGGATAAAAAGAAGAATGGGGAGGATAAAAAGAAAAACGGGGGTGATAAAAAAAAGAATAGGGAGGATAAAAAGTAGAATGTGGAGAATAAAATAATGAATTGGGAGGATAAAATAAGAATGGGGAGGATAAAAATAATGGGGAGGATAAAAGAAGAATGGCTAGGATAAAATAAGAAGATGGAGCATAAAAAGAAAAGCGTGGAGGATAAAAAGAAGAATGGCGAGTATAAAAAGAAGAATGGGGAGGATAAAATAAAAACGGGAGGATGAAAAGTAGAAGAGTAGGATAAAAAGAAGAATGGGGAGGATAAAAAGAAGAATGGGGACTATAAAAAAACACAGGGAGGCTACAAAGAAGAACGGGGAGGATAAAAAGAAAAACATGGAGGATAAAAATATGAATGGGGAGGATAAAAAATGAATGGGCAGAATAAAAAGGAGAATGGGGAGGAGAAAAAGAAAAAATTTGTGAGGTTGAAAAGAAGAATGTGGAGGATAAAAAGAAGAATGGGGAGGATAAAACGAAGAATGGGGATTATAGTAAGAAAAACTTTGAGGATGAAAAGAAGAATGGGAGGATAAAAAGAAGAATTGAGATCAAGGCAACAGAAGATCCTAATTTAAATTATTTTTAAATTTTGATGATTATAGTTATCAGGGAATTAAGTAAGAGAAAGTGAGTTCCATTGTCCGGAAGGAAGTACAAGAGAATAATCTGTTGGAGTAAACGAGGTATTTTCGAGTCCAATGACCACATTAACTTTGCCAGCAATGCTGGATTTACTATTGAGACAGAAGTAAATGTTAGTGTTGTCTGCGTAGATGCCAACTTGAGAACTGATGGCATCAGGAAGATCATTTATGAAAATGTCAAATAGTATAGGACCCATGATAGAACCTTGAGGAACACCAGCGTTCGTATGAAAGGAACTGGAGGAGAACCTGTTTATGACAACCTTCATTTAGACAGATTAGACAGGAATGATTGGATTAAATCAAATAATTTTCCTGTAATACCATATCTCTTAAGCTTACATTGAAGTCCAGCATGCCAAACCTCTTAAATGCCTTCAATATAAAGAGAGCAACAGCTCAAGCATCACCGTTATTATCAAGAGCTTTGTATATATATTCAGTTATGGCTGTAAGTACTTCAACGCTAGACAGGTCAACACAAAAACTTCAAGTGATGTTTACTTTCATAAGAAAACACAAATTTTATTGGACTAAAATGTACAAAAATTCTGCCGCCATCAGCCAGCTACTACTTAAAGTTTCATGCATGCATAAGCACACAAGTCAGCTGACCCTAGGTCACACCCATTCACATCTCTGCACATGTAAATCTACATGACTATTAGTTATATGCAGTTAGATGGCAATAATAAATCATATAGAAAAGGCTATATATATACATATATATATATATATATATATATATATATATATATATATATATATATATATATATATATATGATATAATACTAATAAACTTATAAATATAAGCAGCCTTGCTCATCCGGCAAAACCTTAGGTGTTTACATTTGTCAATGAACAAACCAATACCCAAGGAAAAAAAAGAATAAAAAAAAGCAAGTACTAAGAACGTACTTCTGGCAAACATAATCGTCTAAAATCTAAGTTCAGAGTCCAAAGAAAAATACCTCCAATACGAGTAAAGTAAAAGAAAACTAAGTAAAGTGCTCAATATGCTAAGTAGAGGAAACTAAGTAAACCTAAAGAGCCAGACAAACTTACCTAGGTTTCACCGACGCGGATCGTTAGGGTAAACTAGTTAAAGAGGTAATAAGAACAGAAAATATATAGTCTACAACACAAAAACATAACCATGTGACCAAAAAAAAAATCCGCGTAGATGAAACCTATATATATATATATATATATATATATATATATATATATATATAAGGCAGGATGTGTATGTGTGTGTGTGTAACGAAGTCATGGCCGCAATTTTTGACAAATTTGCACCAAAATTTACATGCACATGCTCCAAGTTAGCGGGAAGGCGAAGACTGATCTTGCATTTCCCAACTCCCATCGATAGTGGAAATAATCAATATTTTCATGCTTCTACAGCAGTTTTCATGTAGTTTGTGGCCATTTTGTACTGGCAAGAGTGAGAGCCTATAGCTGGCTGCCACGAATAGGCAGGAAGATTCTATTGGCCAGCCTGAGAGCCAACAGCTGACTGACATGAATGTTAACTAGCATGCTAACATGTAAAAAAAATCGATAGTTGCATTCATCACAAGTGGGAAAAATTTAAATCTGCATGGCACTTTACTCCAATTGGCACATTCACTTGCTTAAACTCAACGTTGATTCTGATTCCGCAGAACTGGGTTGGGTGTGAAAAAGTATTTGTTGTTAACATTCATTTTTCATTCGTTTTTTTTAAAGATGATCGTTTTTTGCTCATTTTGTTTAGTTTTTTTTATCATAACAGATTTAATGTTTAGTATAGAGCTTAGAAAAAATTCACAGTGTGAGATAGGCAAGAAGTAAGGCATGTAACAACATCAACATGGCGAAGGGCACTCCTTTAAAGGCAAGGAAGGGCAAAAATATTTTAAGTCAAGTGATAGCGATTGCTGTATGAGTCATACGATTTTTGAATCAAGCCCGGGCAATGCCGGGTCATGCTGCTAGTATGTATTTATCTATGTATGTATAGAAGTGGCAAATATTCTTTAAATTTTATTAAACAAGATTCACAAGAAATTGCTCAATTTTCATATGAATTTTTCTTCCTTCCTTGACAGGATTTTTATTTCCAATTATAATCGCAAGAATTATCTCTTGTATCTGATTTGAATATTTTCAACAATTTTCTGGCCATTGGCAAAAACTTAATTTTAGAAGAGTTTGGGAAAGATTTTATATGATGAAATGGTAAACTTTTTTCTGTCAAATTTATTTGAAATTATTGAAAAAGCAAAGGTTGTTACACGAATTGGATGTATTCCGTACATTGGTAGGATCAGTCATCTTGGTTTGGCATATTGATTTTGGTAGGTGCATGCTACTTGGTGATATTGTAATGTGAACTCTTGGAAAAAAAGATTTATTCTCCCATTTCTGTTTCTCCCATTATGGTCATTGTTATATCCATGATATAACTCCACCATTACTCAAAGACAGGACAGAACGGAATGGCTGAACGGAAAAAGAATGACAAATATGCTTTCTTCTCAGAGAGACTTTTATACTACTAAGACATACACAAAACTATAACTACATACATATATACACATGCCCTACGTGAAGAACTTCATATCACATATATCTACATAACAAAGCAAAGTATAATATAAGGAGGAACAAAAGGGAAAGGTTTTATATATGATTTGGATATACTTAGGATTCAAGATTGAAATGGGACAAATTCCCAAAGGGAAATGACACCATGTGCTTTTAAGCTGTTGGGGGAGGCAGATTTAGCCTCAGCATGGGCCTTTTGTGCCAGGCTAAAAGAAACCAACCTTCTTGTTTAGGTTGCTGTTCATGAATTTAAAAATGACTGCCACTTTAGGTCATTGTATGGAATGGCTTCATAAAGAGGCTGTCTTGTGATCATGTGACTAATCTCCACCAAAGGGAGATAAGTGCCTTTTGTATCCTTATTAATGTGTTTTTGTCTGCCAAAATAGGCTATTTCCTATATGAGGGGATTTTGGATGTTTATTAATTATTTTCTCTGTAATAATAAATACATTAAGCTCTTTTTGTTGATCAGTTTTAATATGTTATATTACTAGTATCCACTTGGATTATACACCAATAGATTTGTTACCTTTATTATATATATATATATATATATATATATATATATATATAATAAAGGTATATATATATATATATATATATATATATATATATATATATATATATATATATATAAAGAACATAGTAAGATAAAGAACAAATAGGAATCATCAATCTAACATATTTCACTTTTATTAAAGCTTCAACGGAGAATGAGATATGGAGAAAAAGTAGAAAGAAATTGTAGTATTTTTACTTTTGTGTTGCTTGATTCTTATTGGGTAATCATGTTTCATATGTATTCTTCGATTTGTTAAACAAATGTTCGTATAATTTGTGGCATTATGCAATTCCAAATGTAAGTATGTAAAAATGCTCGCAAATCAACAAGTGAAAAACCAACAAACAAACATACACACACAAAACACAACAAACTAGACATACGCACACAGACACTTATGAATACACATTATCATCTGAATCGCACATTAACATCTTAATCCCACATTATCATCTGAATCTGACATTATCATCTGAATCCCACATTATCATCTGAATCTGACATTATCATGTGAATCGCACATTAACATCTGAATCCTACATTAATATCTGAATCTGACATTATCATCTGAATCCCACATTAGACAAACTAGAATTGTTATACACTTACATATATAAAGCAATATTTAAGGTTTTCCAGTTAGGCTTGGAATCCATTAATTTCTCGAAACTCTCTTGACTCTCCTTGAATTTAGAATGCCACAAACTATATTAATGTTTGTTTAACAATGTGTATGTGTATATATAAGGGGACACATATACATGTATATGTGCATATAAGAAATTGGTGTATGTTTGTATATATGTGTACAAGTATAAAGAACATATAATGTGTATAAACATGTGTATATATATATTCACAGATGTATATGATTGGGAATTGATATCTATTTATGAAAATATAAATATACAAAAAGGTAAAAAAAAGAAAAAGGTTCTAATATATGTATGTGCCTGGGTTGGTTTGTATGTATATACACATATATGCAAAAATGTATACAAAAAGCACTCTCTAGTTTCAATGGACTGACTTAAAATCAAACAATTTCAAATTACTCTAATATAGATATAGATAATACAAACAGATAGAAAGACACTCTGCTGTATTTTAATTTCATTGGACTCCCACATATACTCGAAGACTGCAACAAACATTTTCTCATATACAGTTTTGGCTTTCATTCATTTTAACCTGAAGAAGCAAAAGAGAGCAAACGCTCTCACTGAAACGTGTCATTAATAAATTCTCCAATTTGTCTCATCAAATTCATGCAATAATATATATATATATATATATATATATATATATATATATATATATATATATATAAGATATATATAGATATATAGATATGAAGAAAAATATACGGAAAAAACAAACAAAAATCCTTATATGCAATTATGCTGTTTTAATGTTAATATGTCAATGTCGGACGTTTCGGTCTAATAAACTATCTTCAGGACATATTCATAAAATATAATTAACATTATCAATTGAACATGACAAAGACGATGGACATAAGAACAAGACTTATCCAAACAGATAACTGATAATTGCATATAAGGATTTTTGTTTGTTTTTTCCGTATGTTTTTCTTCATACTGTCGGATCTATATCCATATATTTGCTTACATATATAGATATATACATATAATTATATATATTATCCCATTACTCTAAGTGTTATTCTCAGTGGATACACATGGTTGCTTTGATATCCCTGTAGTTTTTAATTTTGTTAAACAGTGAAATTAATATCAACAGATCAAGATTGAGATGTTATACTAAGGAAAACTGAGCTTCCAAGCAAGAATTGAACCGGGATATCCTTCAACTATCAGGGAACCTACTGCTATAGCCTAAGCAGGCTGTGACCAATTTGGCCATGGGACACCAGGATGATAAATCAAAATTCAGTTGCTACTTCAGGAATTCCCACCTATCATCGGCATGAATTAAGTCAGTAATTGAGCCTCGTCTCATCATGAAATAAATAACTTTATTCCAACTGATGATTGTTTCATTTTATGGATTTTGTGGATCAGTGTATTCTTTATTATTACCTTTATTTTATTAGTAGTTTTATTCTATCTTATTATTATTATTTTTTTTATTTTAACATTATGGAGTCGGGAATTCTTTTACCATTACTAGTTTTAATCCATCTTATTATTGTTTCATTTTATTCTCAATGATCATTTTACAATAATCTTTATGCTTTTGTTGAAAATCTGTTCATCTCGACTAATAGCAACAAACTCAATGTACTGCATGAGTAACTGAGAATGATGTAGTCTGATGCCTGAAAAGATGTTCCAATCTCTCCTATGAATGACCTCCCCAGGCCCCAAGATCCAGAGGTTTCATGACAGTGGATGAAAGATGAGGGAAATTCAGGAATTTATCCACAAATCTCATGCCAGTAGTGCCATTGGAATAAATGTAATATCCTACATGTTATATAAGAATTGTCCAAACATCCTTAAGCAACTTACCATCCTCCTCCAGCAGGCATGGAAATAAGATATTGTACCACTAGAATGGTGCCTAGCAGATGGCATTTGAATACTTAACAAAAAAAAAATATACAAAAGCCATTGCAAATTTCTGCCCCATCTCTCTCTTGAATGTAGACTGGAAAATATCTTTTGGGGTCTTTGCTCGTCATATGATGAACTTCCTGCTAGATAACCATTATACAGTAGCGTCCAAAACTAAGGGACAAAATTTTAAAACCTAATATTTGTTAGAAATAACAACTGTGAAAAGCTGAAATTTTGACAACTGGTAGTCGTTATCATCCATAATAACATACTAAAATTTGAATCATTTGCAAAGGATAGAAAAAGAATTATAACAATTATTTATTTTCAAATTTGGAATGTCCAAAAGTAAGGGACAAAATTGAGAAAAACAATGTAAACAGCAAAAAAACAATAAAAATACATGTACAATCAATATTTAGTAAATGAGCCCTTGCTCTCAATTACAGCTGCACATCTTCGACTACAAGAACGAATCAGTTCTTGACAATCCTCGATACTAATTTTAGACCATTCTTCTTGAAGCTTCACCCACAAATCCTCCGTGTTAGTGGGATTTCTTTCCATAACTTTCACTCCTAAGGTCTTCCAAAGATTTTCTATTGGATTTAAGTCAGGACTTTGCGGTGGCCAATCCATAATTTCCAAATCTTGCTCACTAAGGTAACTCATTACCACCTTTGCCTTGTGACATGGGGCATTATCTTGCATAAAGGTAGCCCTATCGAAACCTGAATTCTGTATGATTGGCACAACATGATCTTGAACAATGTTTTTATAGATCTGTGCATTTACACGAGTTTGTAACCGGACAAGAGGCACTGTACCTTGGCTAGAAAACATTCCAAATACCATGATGCTTCCGCCCCCAAACTTGACAGTTTTCTTAGTACACTTTGCACTTAATCTTTCACCAATACGTCTCTTTACATTGTTTTTTCCATCATTTCATTTTCATTTCATATGTCCAAATTACATACCTGTTTGCAAACTCTAATCTCTTCTTCTTATTCTTCAAACTAACAAGTGGTTTCTTCCCTGGGGTTCCATTAAACAGCCCTATTTCTTGCAGTCATCTACAAACAGTCTGTCTTGACACATTAACACATGAGGTACTATTCATAACCCTTTTAATTTCTGTGCAAGACTTAAAACGGTCCTTTAATGACATACGCTGCATTATTTGATCTTCTCTTGCCGAAGTTTTGCGGGGTCTGCCGGTTTTAAAAGCACTAACTATTTTGCCAGTATCATTGTAGGATTTAACAACCCTGCCTACAACACTCTTGGAACGTTTCACTTTCTCTGAAATCTCTCTAATGGTGTGCTTTTCCTTGTGTAGCTTCGCAATAGCTTGTCTCACAGAGTAATCAAGTTTTTGGCATTTCACCATGATGCCGGCTGATGCAACATTTACAAATGACTAAGACTTATTCTTTAGAGGAAATCAAAAAATTTGAATATAGCATACTGTTTACATTGTTTTTCTCAATTTTGTCCCTTACTTTTGGACAATCCTATATTGAAAATAAATAAATAATTGTTATAATTCTTTTTCTATCCTTTGCAAATGATTCAAATTTTAGTATGTTATTATGGATGATAATGACTACCAGTTGTCAAAATTTCAGCTTTTCACAGTTGTTATTTCTAACAAATATTATGTTTTAAAATTTTGTCCCTTAGTTTTGGATGCTACTGTATAATCACAGCTGGCCTGAAGGTTGGGATACCTGGCTTCCCTGGCTGTCTGGAGCTTTCAGACATGATTTAGAACTCAATCCTATCAGCCAAACAAAATAAAACTGGGCTACATATAATTTGGCTTGGTCTTGCAAATGCTTATGGATCAGTTCCTTATGAGTTAATGCGAATGTCTCTTGAAATTTTCAATTTCCCTAGTAATGTTCGGGAAGTGATCATGAAATATTTCAGAGTTTATAGAGTTCTCCATTGATAACTACACCACCAAGTGGCAAGCCCTCGACGTTGACATCGTGTGATAAGGTCTCTGTGAATTCACCATTTCTTGTCATTATGTCTATAGTACTGATATTACTGGGTGCATCAGACACAGCAAAGGGAGTTATGACTAAGGAACAATAGTCCTTCCTTCTTCCAGAGCTCTCATGGATGGCATCACCATTCTGGTCCTGTCTAAGATTGGTGCTGAAGCACTACCATAAGCTCTTCACATAGGCAAGAATGAAGGCTAATCAGTATCTGTCTATATTTCTGAGATGATCCATTATGTACACTATTTACATTATTCGGACCATTGTCCTCATCTTTGTCGCCATATTTATTACAACGTTTCAGCCTTTTAGTATCTGTCTATATTTCTGAGATGATGTATTATGTACACTGTCTACATTATTCAGACTATTGTCCTCATCTTTGTCGCCATATTTATTACAACGTTTCGGCCCGATCTTTCAGTATCTGTCTATATTTCTGAGATGAGGTATTATATACACTATTTACATCATTCGGACTATTGTCCTCATCTTTGTCGCCATATTTATTACAATGTCTTAGCCCGAGCCTTCAGTCTCTGTTTATATTTCTGAGATGAGGTATTATATACACTATTTACATTATTAAAACTATTGTCCTCATCTTTGTCGCCATATTTATTACAATGTTTTGGCTGTTGTACACTCCGGCCTTCTTCAGGTGGTCTCATCAATGTGATGATAAACAGCAGTAAAGATTGGATGACTCAGCTGCCTTCAGTCTGGAAATGCAATCTGATACAGCCATGCAACCTTGTGTACATTACCGTTCATGCGACCTTATGTAAAAATCCTATATTCCTGCTCATAATATGAATATCCTGCCATTGTTAAATGGAACACTTCTCAGTTAACTTGCTACTGCACACATTAAATGCTGAAGACAGATTGGCCAGAAATATACACAAATAACAAATGTAACCTAGTCTACATGGCAAGACAACACCATCTCCAGTAAACATTCTTTAAATGTAATATCTCAAAATAAAGGATTTTTTTGGTTTGATGTGACGAACCTGCCCCCAAAGTTTGCAAATTTTTTTTTGATACACCCTGTGTGTGTGTATATATATATATATATATATATTTCCCCAAAAAGTTGTTTTAAATTATTGGTAAATTTACCTAAGTTTATATTTATTTTTTCTTAGATTATTTTTCTGCATACTTTTGAATGCTATTACATTCATTTTCAATTATTGTTATGCGTATATTGATGCAACTGTCTTTTTTTTTTTAATTCTGGCATTCTCATGTTTGATAGAGAACCACTTTGATGTCATTCAAGGTGACATCATTTAAATGGGTAAACTTAAACATTTTAGCATTATATATATATATATATATATATATATATATATATATATATAGATAGATAGATAGATAGATAGATATGTGCAGACTGAGATGGATATATATATATATATATATATATATATATATATATATATAGATAGATAGATAGATAGATAGATATGTGCAGACTGAGATGGATATATATATATATATATATATATATAGATAGATAGATAGATAGATATGTGCAGACTGAGATGGATATATATATATATATATAGATAGATAGATAGATAGATAGATATATATATATAGATAGATAGATAGATAGATAGATAGATAGATATGTGCAGACTGAGATGGATATATATATATATATATATATATATATAGATAGATAGATAGATAGATAGATTGTTGACATAATGACTGTTAGTATAACATTTGAATATGATCTTCAAACTAAAAATATCTACTTCTTTAGTGAGCTGTATACTGGTGAAAAGGAGATTTAAATAAATTTTTTGAAGGTGAAACCATTCCTTCCCAGGTTCTTAGTTTTGGATTAATTTTGAGAGGTATTTATGACCAAAACTTCTAGAATGTTCATCTATGTTGCTCAAGTAAAAAGTGTGAAACCAAGAAGCTTCTAGAATGTCTCAAATAATAATATGGTAAGGGCAAAATCTATGAAAGACAGAAGCCATAGTATCAAATAGGATAGCAAATTACAAGTACAGCAACAAGAGAATATGGAATAAGAGGGGAAAAATCTAGTAATAAAACAATTGTAATAATAAAGAATTTACTGATCCAACGTATTAGCATAAAAAGCAACAATAATAAGATAGAATAAAACTTGTAATGGTAATAAAGAATAATAACAATATTAGATTCTCTA
This sequence comes from Acanthosepion lycidas, assembly GCA_963932145.1. NCBI lineage: Eukaryota > Metazoa > Mollusca > Cephalopoda > Sepiida > Sepiidae > Acanthosepion > Acanthosepion lycidas. The sequence continues at coordinate 8,370,266 of OZ010592.1, read as the reverse complement.
CATACAATGTGTGAAAGCACATGTGATTACCTGTCCTTGTCATTCGCCAGATCAGGGAAAGTAATACAGTTTTGGTGGTTAAGGTGGTACTGCCACCTCTGGTGCCACCAACAGCTTTTGCCACCAGACAGGGAACTGTTTTTATATATGTATCAGTTTTTTGTGCTTTCTTTTGACAACTGCAACTGAAATTTTCGACATTGTGTTGAAATACACAACATGCTCTTAGCGACCGTTATCAATGATATAGAATGAAGGTAAAAAGATGTATTTCACGTACAAAGTAGCATTGTGTTGTGATCATGGTTTTATTTAACTTTCTTTATTCTGGATTTTTACCAGATCCAACTCAATGCCTTTTGAGCTGTGGTCTGGAGATGATGTGAAGCACGCTTTAGGTTCAGGCTAGTGATGCCCACCTTCAAAATGAAGGAAACAATTGACTGTCCAAGGATTTCATGGCACCTAACCTCAATAAGTAGCACATGACATGTCTGTCCCATTTTCACACAGTTAGATTGCAGCAATTCATAGCAAATTTTGACTCATGCACTTTCTCCCTGTTCTCCTCCCATTGGACTGTTAATTCTACTAGGAGGACACACTTCTTTGAATTGGACTATGCTACAATGCCAGGGCATTCAATTGTCTGAATAAAGTGTAGCAGAAATTGCGGAGGTCTTCTAACGTCAACTGCAACTATCCAATCATGGGCTCCACTCAGTAGTGTCATATTGGGGATTATGTGTGTCTTTTGCACAGGGTGTTCACCTTTCTTGTGAAAATGGATCTTGGGTTCTCTGGCTGTTATACTGTGACTAAAACTGAGACCACTTCCAGCATTCTGTTATGACATCGCAGTGATGGTGGACATGCAAAGAGCACCTGATGTAAAGCGCCTCGATCACTTTGATATAATGCCCATACAGCTGTGTCACTGTACCACCACAGCTTGAGGTTGGTCACATTAGGTAGGAGAGCATTGGTAGATCACAGGAGGAATGATATTGCCAATGACTCCATTGTAATCAGGGTATTCCATCATAGCTTCATCAGATCGATACCACTCAATGTCATCCAATCACATTGTTTGGACTGAGAAACAGCAGTAGTTGTTTGCTGCTCTTTCTCAAAATTCCTGATTTCTTCAATTACCATATCTTGTTTACCCTTTGGACTCTGTTTAGAGACAAACTGGTTGCATTTGTTGTCCAGGCCAGTTTGATTGGTTTGGGTCACCCCCATGAACTCTTTGGTTTACAGGCTGGATTCTACTTCTTGGGTGGCTTCTACTGCCGACCACATTGGTGCCAGTTTTGATATCTGTTTGTAACATGTGAACAAACTCTTTGGTTGTGTCCATCATCATCACGTGAAGGCATACCTTCCCAATTTTGAATTTCCTCCACTAATGAGAGATGGGAAGTTACAGGTTTTCTGGCATTCGCATAGAATTTCATTGTGGAGAAGCAAGGGGGAACTTCAAGTCACTTACATAGATACTTGTGTATATACTGTCGAGTTTGCTGAATGTGAGATTAAAATAAAAATAAATGAATAAATATATAAGATAAGAAATAAAAAATGAAAATGAAAAATAAAAAATAAAAATAAATAAAAGCAAGCAAAATAATCTAGCCCAAATAGATAAATAAATGAGCTAATAAATGATTTCTGGCAAAATAACCACCAAAATAGATTACTGACAATGCAACACTGACCTGTATATATAAATAGCCAAGAAAAAAACAACACTCGTAGCCTGACGATATATATATATATATATATATATATATATATATATATATATATATATATATATATATATATATAAAGAAATATAGTCTTAAGGTGTGCTATATTTATGGAATAAAGTGCTCAATATCAGAGATAGAGTGTGTGTAAATATAAAAGTGAAGATAGAAGTCAACACTTAGAGGCGACAGTCTGTTTCATGCTATATGCAATCGTCAGGCCTGACGATTGCATATAGCATGAAACAGACTGTAGCCTCTAAGTGTTGACTTCTATCTTCACTTTTATATATATATATATATATATATATATATATATATATATATATTCAGTTAAATTTTTAGTAAAAGCCATGAATTAAATAATAAAACTATTATAGAAATTATTATATAATTATTCCTACTGGAGAGTATATCTTCTCTATTAAGTCTCTTGAATGCATAGGCCAGTTGAAGTAATTCAGATAGTTAAAAAAATGCTGAACATCTACTTAAACATGGGTAACTATAAATTAACATTTGAGCTGTACGATATGTATATATATATATATATATATATATATATATATATATATACATATACATACACACACACACACACTATAGTTCAAAATTTTGAGGCCACCCCTGGTCAGTCAGTTATATGCCATGCGTGATACACGTGTAGGCGATAATGTATCTTTCAATGCATGACTGACGAGGCAGATTTTTTTCCCCACAGTAGCCATTTGTTTCTGTGGTAAACCAGTTGCCATCCAAGGCTATAGATCCCAGTCTGTCCTGCTATATATCCACAGCTGAGGGGAGAAAAGGATTCATACATTTCCCAAGGGTATTTTTTGTTTTGTACTTTAATTAAGAGAAAATTATTATATGTGGTTAAAAAAAAGCATTTTATGATTAAGTTTTGCTCTCATCAAAATATCCTCCATTAGCGTTGATTACTGCAGCACAAATTCCTGGTATTTGTTGCAAAAGTTTTTGGAAAGTATAAGTTTGATAATTGATTCCATTCTTTTTTCAATGACTCCAAGAGCTCTTTTTCATTTATTTTTTCACTTTTCTCTCAAGTTCTTCCCAGGCTAATTACAGGGATAGCTTCAAACTTTTCGACTGTACTTCATATATATTAAAATATAGTTTTCAGTTTAGGGGTAAAGGTGCTCATTATGAGCAATAGAAATATGTAAATATTAAAGTGAGCACTGAGGTCAATACCCAGTGGTGAGACTTATGTTGAAACACTGATACCTGTTTGATCCCCAAAGTTAAGCAACATTGAGCCTGGTCAGTACCTAGCTGGGTGACTGCTTGGGAATACCAGGTGCCGTAATCTTGGATGTACAAGTGGTGTAATGAATAATGGCTCGGATTTGTAATTGAAGAGTTGAGTTCCAAATCCAGTTGGGTTTCTTATAGTCACCTCTTGTCTCCCCAACTATGGGTTAATTAGTAAGATTGGTATTATTAAAACCATTATTATCTAAAAAATAAATTATATACAAAATATTTAGATTTCAGCATTAAATAACCCATAGAGGTGTTGATATGCCACTAAACAAAAAAAAACACAACAAACCCAGTGGCAACAGTCTGTTTGTTGCTTGAATACAATCTTCAAGCCATGTACATATGTGTGTGTTGGTGGGGTGAGTGTATGTGTGTATGCATGTGTATGTGTGCATGTGTATATATATATATATATATATATATATATGAATTACATAAAGATGAAACTCAGTTGTACCCCATTTTGATAGGCATTTCCCCATAATAAGGAAGCTGGTCAATGCTAATATGCTTCTTAAAAAAAACAAACATTTTCGCATTGACAAGCCCCAGGGAGATTATGCTGTGGGCGTGGGCGGGGTGAAATGGCTGTCAAAATGGGGTACAGTTGAGTTTCATTTGCATCTAATTCGTTTATATCCTCTATAATAAATATAGTGAGCTTTATTTGTGGATCAGTTTTAATATTTTATATTATTACAATCTACTTGGATTTTTCCCTGTATATATATATATATATATATATATATATATATATATATATATATATATATATATATATATATATATATTTATATATATATATATATATAATACTTTCATGGTAATTGCTCCAAGGAGCTGCATTCACTGGTTCCCAGACTTCATGAATTCAAGCGCCCTACAAGGCTGGCATCCCGCTCTCACCCTTTCACTGTCGAAACTCCTAAATGTAGCCGTCTCTTCTACTCCAATAGCTTCATGTCCCTATTCCAGTTTCCTTGATAGCCATAATCTCCATCTATTCAAATGTAATGTCAATCGACATCTCCAGTTGCCTTCATCTATCCACTATCCTTCTCCTCATCCTTTCCTTTATCACTCCTATCTGATCTTGCTCCAAATCTTCTGTAACCCCTTGCGTCCTAGAGGCTTCCCGCCTTGCTTGGAGTGAAACGCTTAAAAAAAAAAATATATATATATATATATATATATATATATATATATATATATATATACACACACATATATATATATATATATATACATATATATACATATATATATATATATATATATATATATATATATACAGAGAGAGAGAGAGATGGAGAGAGAATGGGTGGGAGGAGAGAAGCAAATCAAGAGATAGAGAGATAATTTAAATATGGTTTATTTAGGTACCAAGAATTCTTGCAAATATATTTTGTTGAATAATATCAACGAGTTCTGTCTATCTAATTAACTAATTTCTGACTTAGTTCTTTTATATAATCAGTAAATTTACCAAAGTTCACTTTCATTCACTTGAACATACATGATAAAAAGAATCAAATCAAAAACGTTAGTAAAACATTAGATAGGTCGAATAAAAAAATAGAAAAATATCTATCTATATATATATGTCTACTGTCTATATCTACATATTTGAAAATGCTATAGCCATGATTTTAAGCATTCTTCCTCCTTAAATATAGTAATATTTAAAGAATGTGTATATATATATATATATATATATATATATGTGCATCTGTGTTACATATGTGTATGTGTGTGTTCATTATGTCAGGTTTTTTTTATACCACTGCTAAAATCTGTCACCCTATGTTGCTTTTCCTTGGAAGAGTGACATACTGCTAGAGGGTTGGAATTTGGAAGTTTTCTCCTTATATATTGAGTTCATGCCTTCTTAAAGAGCTTTAATGTAAACTGAATAAAATGACCTCTGCTGTATTATGAATGTGACCTAATACTTTCATATTCATTGTTACTTATCCTATTTAACTACATACACACAAGGTACGGCAATTAGCTTTTTAATCAATTTTTTTGCATATGTTTGTATAAGTGTTTTCTTTGCTGGACATAAAGTCTGTAAAAACTGTCCAAATGTTCTATATAACCGTGCAGTTTTGTCTATTCTATCTGCAAGTATCATTTTTAAGGATTGTTTTTTTTTTTTTGAACTGAATATGTAGATTTTTATGTATGGTATCTATAGTGACGATCAGCAAAAAAGAACATCCTTGATAATGGCTAATAGAATAGTGGAAACTGTTTCGATAGAAAATTTGGTCAATTTTTACACATTTTATATTCAGAAAAGAAAACATTTATCCAAGTACAAGAAAAAATTGCATAAGCTTAATCACAGTAATTTGTCAGTCATCTTTAATGAAAGTCATATATATATATATATATATATATGAAATTTGTAGATACATATATATATATATATATATATATACATACATACACTTATGAATGTGGATACTGAGATTAGCATTGAGTTATAACAGTCTGTTTCATGCTTGAATGCTATCTTCAAGACATCTACTCATATATATATATATATATATATATATATATATATATATATATATATATTTAAACATATTTTATTGAATATAACTGACAATGAATGTCTATTATGTCCGATCATGAGGCGTTCTAAGGTTCAAATATTTGCTTTAATTTCTGGTGAAAATAATGACAAAAATTATCCAACATTTGGATATTTTTTTATTATGTTGTTTCTAAGCTGACATGAGCCATCATCAGAGTGGTTATACATATATGCTTAGGACCAACTTAATACATTGTGCGTTATATTTAACAATATAATATATGTTTAAATAATGATTTGCTGCCCCAATACACTATATATATATATATATATATATATATATATATATATATATATATATATATATATAGATATATAGAGATATATAGACACATACACATACACACTCAATAAAATCCCAAAGCACTTCATATGGGGAATAAGCTTATTTCAATCGAGGAAAATATTATTTGTCAGTCTTATCATCCACAGATACCGGGTTTGATAAAACTGAAGATATGGGGTGATTTGGGATTTTATTGCTTATTAATTATTTGCTCTGTAATAATACATTGAGCACTTTTTGTGGATCAGTTTTAATATTTTATATTAGTAGAATCCACTTGGATTATATACCAACAGATATGTAACCTTTAATATATATATATATATATATGTATGTATGTGTGTGTGTGTGTGTACACAGAAATTTTTATATTCATTGAATAAATGCATTTCATAACTCCAAAATATTATTCTCTGAATTCCTACATAAATAATAACGAATAATAAACTAAAAATGTTGCATTATACCCACAAATATGCATTAATATATATATATATATACATATATATATATATATATATATATATATATATATATATATATATATATATATATATACAGATCCAAAACTAATACAAATGCATAATTACTACAGAATGCACTTATGCATTCTTAGGTGTATGCAGAAACCACAGACGAATATATACTCTACCAGAAATCTTAAAAAAATATATGCAATGATGCACACAAGTATTATTTAAAATATGTGTCCTGTGTTAATTGAAAATGCACATGTCCATTTCAACATACACTTATTTCCTTGTGTATGTTTGACAGAGGTTTACAATGGTGGAAGGTCTACACATTTGGAGCATACAAGGCCTGTTGTCTTTCTTCATCATCTTGTGTAAGTCTCCACACACAGATGCCTCAACTACTATCCTCCCCCCCCAGTAGACTTTCACGCACATGCAAAGCAATTCTGATTGAAATATATGCCACTGATGTACAGACACACAGACACAGACACGTGCACAGATAGAGAGGAGAAAACAAATGAATATATATATATATATATACAGAGAGAGAGAGAGAGAGAGAGAGAGATGTACATGGATATGCACATGAATACCAGCTTATAAAAAATAAACACTGTACCCCCACCATTCTCATGGTTGTCTTTCCAACAAAAACATTTCCTTTTTCACTCATAAACATATAAATCAATTGCAAGCATCAGAGGAGAGGTTTCATTTCAAGATGCATGCATATATTTCTCTTTTCACATGCAAAATGCAATTAAACAAATAAATAAATAAATAAAGTTATATATATATATATATATATATATATATGCATGTATGTCTAGATCAAGTTTTGATCAAATAATATTTATCAATCTTTTATTTACCTCATTCTGTTCATATCTATCTATCTATCTATCTATCTATCTATCTATCTATCTATCTATCTATCTCAGTCTATTCATATCTCTCTTTATCTTTCTCTCTATCTATCTGTCTATCTGTCTCAATCTATTCATTTCTATCTATCTATCTATCTATCTATCTATCTATCTATCTAAATCAACCACAAGCTTTCGCAGAGATGTTTTATTTCAATATGCATGCATATATCTCTCTTTACGCATGCAAAATGCAATTAAACAAATAAATAAGTATAATATATATATATATATATATATATATATATATACATCTCTTTTTGCTCAAATAATATTTATCAATCTATCTATTTATCTTTCTTTTCATATCTATCTATCTAATCTCACTCTATTCATATATCTCTCTCTCTCTATCTTTCTATCTGTCTGTGTGTATCTGTCTGCCTCTGTATGTTCATATCTATCTATCTCACTATCTAGATAAATCAACCACAAGCTTTGGAGATGTTTTATTTCAAAATGCATGCATATATCTATCTTTACACATACAAAATGTAATTAAACAAATAAATATATAAATAAAGTTATATACATACATATATATATATATACATATATATAAATTGATCTATATATGCATGTATGTATATATCTCTCTTTCCTCAAACACTATTTATCAATCTGTCTACCTATCTATCTATCTGTTTAAATATGTACAGGTGTGTAAGT
>OZ010592.1:8354757-8357257 GCA_963932145.1 Acanthosepion lycidas | reverse complement strand
AAAAAATGAAATTAATAAAACTGGAAAGATAAGATGAAGAAAAAACTAGCTTTAGGATTGCCACAGTAATAGGAGTAAGACTAAAATAAAAAGGGTAAGAAAAATGGATTGACGAGCAAAAACTTATTTGAATATTTGAATAAGCTGCTGGTGCCAATAAAAATAGAGAAAAAAAATTAAAAAAAAAAGAAAACAACCAGAATGGCACTTTTGAGTAAACATCAAAAACAGAAATGTGTAAATTGATTGAAGAAGTACATGAAAACAGATTTTTTGTCCCAAGCAAGACGGGAATGCCACTAATAAGGGGTTACAGAGAGTGAAAAAGAAAGAAAAAAACTTGGTACAGGGAGGATTAAGGAAAGGATAAAAGATGAATGGGATTCAAGAAGTTAGAAGATGATGATTGACATTGCATTTAAATTTTTGAAGATTATAATTATCAGGGAAGCAACTATTTCAAATTAATTTTTAGTAATGGATGTAGAACTACATTGGTTGAACAAAATGACTGATATAGAGATTTGTTTATTCATAATCAATCACCACAACTTTAAGATAACAAGAGGAAGGAGATATAAAGCCAAAGAAGAATCTGCAATCTTATCCATCTTGACCTGGCATCACGACTTCAGTCACTTTCCCAGCACTGTAACGTAGATACTCTATGCCTTTTCTGTCAGTATTTTCATGGTAAATGTACTGAAGAACTTTCTGGTATGGTATGAAGACTTTTAATTTAAGCCCAGATTGGTGGCTAAGTTTCATCATTTTACAGTTGAAATGGTTAGATGTAAGTTCTATGTGAGAGTTTCTTCTCTCACACTTCTTGCTTGTGGAACTCTCTTCTAACTTCTTGCTTCCCAATCGACTTTGATTGTCAAAAATTTAAATGCAATGTCAGTCGTTATTTTTTGTCTTCGTAATTCTTGTTTTTTATTGTTCTGTCTCCTTAATAAATTTTTTTCTCCTATTCTCTAGCAATTAGTAAGTCCTAGCAGTTTAGTGGCTTTATTGCCTTGCTTGGAGTGAAATCATTAAATAACTTGTTTGAGAATAGTTTTTATAGGCAGCAAATACCCTTTCAAAATCGATGAGGACATCAAGATAAATGCAAAGAAATATTTTAAGTTCTTGGACAATTTTCAGTGGTTCAGGTCACAAACAAGAAGTTTTAACTGAAAGAATATATTCATACAAAATCCTTCATTATCTGTCTATATTTCTGAGATGAGGTATTAGGTACACTATTTACATTATTTAGACTATTGTCCTCATCTTTGTCGCCATATTTATTACAACGTTTTGGCCATTGTACACTCTGACCTCTTCCAAGTTCTCTACTGCCTTAACCAGTTAAGGCAGTGGAGATCTTGGAGAGGGGAATTAACAGGAGATAACTGATAAGTGACATCCTTTAAACATAACACGTAGAACTAGAACAGTCTACCCCAGTGAGCGAAATAAAGGGTTCGGTTCGACATTCCAACCACCTGAAGAAGGCTGGAGCATACAACAGCTGAAACATTGTAATAAATATGGTGACAAAGTTGAGGACAATAGTCCGAATAATGTAAATAGTGAAGATCCTTCATATTGCCCACCTTACCAAAATAAATTTCCAAAGATATCAGATTAATGGAATGCTTTCCAAACTCTTCAGATATAAATAAATATAATATTGAAAAATATTCGCAAAGAAGGTATCAGGGAAACAATAAATTATCCAAAGATAATGTTATAATTGAAATAGTAGATTAGTTACTGAAATGAATGACATATTTGTAAAGAATACTGAATATCAAGTAACCTATATTAGGCTGCAAAATAGAAGAATAATAATCTATTCTGTGTCAGTTAAATATAACTGTTGATGGCCTTTATATTTATATATTTTAAAATAAATTATTTAAAAATAAATAGTGTTTTGTGTTTGTTTTGTTTAACAGTATATCAACTGCAATGGGTTATTTAATGCCAACAAGATCTTTATTGCTGATAATAATTTTTGTAAAGTATTTTTGGTATTAAAACTTATTTTTACACTTTCATAGTGTTCTAACCACAGTTTGTGTGTTAACTATTTACCCATAGCTGGGACCCTAACAGGTACTACCACTCCGGGATGGACCTGGGAACAATTAAGAGGTGGTTCCATGCCCCTCAAAACCTCCTGATGAGAGGCCTTGCTTTTGGATATAGTTTATCATCTTACCCAGGATTCTTAAAAATAAATAGTTAAGTTTATATAAGAAAATCTGACAAACCAAAACAAGTTATGACATATAGTATCAATTATACCATATATATAGATAATACCAATTTTATAGTAAATACAATGACTTGCATGATAAAAAGTGATATAGTGTTGCTATATATATATATATATATATATATATATATATATATTGTGTGCAGGTTGAATATATATATATGTATATAGTTTATGCAAAACTAGGTAATCCGTATGGGTAGACCCAAGGAGGATGATATCTGGAGA